>OX411771.1:32003827-32357827 GCA_948252455.1 Acleris cristana
TGGCGGTGGTCGTCGAGAAATACGATAATATCCAAATTCAAGGGTCTGAGCAGAAGTCGTCGTAAAATTCAAGGAAACAATTAGTAAATAACACGGAGGTAAACAAACGAAAGCCAAACCATTATTAGTTTGTCAATTTTGACAACAGACAACTCAGACAAGGTACTGTCATAATACATCTTTTTTTTAAATTATCATTTAGGCTAAGGTAACGCGTATAGTTCCGTAACGCTCAGAGAACTGTTATAACGGACTTAAAAAAAAGGTATTTTAGAAGAACTATAATGATTAAAAATAAAATAACTGTAGATTATTGGTTTATAGACCAAACACTATCAGAAAAAATATAATATACACCCCTTCAAAAAGCTAATTCAAGGAACTTAGGTACTTTTACAAAAATATTTCATAAAATATTTAGCAGAAGCTATTTTTTAAGTTGTTTAAAAAAACCTCAGAAATCTATGTTACCTGTTAGACTGTCATGTTAAAATGTTTTTATACCAGAGGCCCGTTCCACGAAGCTACAAGTTACAAATTACAAGCGGAAGTCTCTTTAATAAAATAAAACAAAGTTTTTAAATATCAACTGTATTTTTATTATATTACCCTGTAAATTTGCTAGAGCACAGGCAATGGTCAAACTCTCATCAATGTATCTTGTATAAATGTGATTAATTACTGAGTGAGGTTTCAGGAAAGTGAACTCCCTCACCCTCCATATCACGCGCTCCACATGTATCCTTAGACTTGCGATGATTTTGCTTTGAATTACTTCTTTTTATGTTGGCGTTTCAGTTGATGATACACTCGGAGGGTGAAGGAGTTTTACATGTTTGTCTTTAAGAAGAATCTCTATCCCGTTGAAGCCTCGATCGGCTAATACCACAGCCCCTGGAGGAACAATATCAACAAAGCCACTACATTCTGTAATGGCTTTGTCTAATATCCTTACTCCATAGCCTTTTGAAATAAAACAGATAACCGTTTGGGCAGCAAGCTATAAGATATTTTAATGTGTTACAGTACTTGTATTGTCACCATGTCCTGGCTTGAGTTACAGGGTCTGAAGGGGTCTCTATTTGAATTTCAAAACAATCGATAATACATTGGACATTTGCATATCTGGCCTGAAATACTGGAGGTAACGTCTTTTTTATTTCTATAGGTTCTGGCAGTTAAAAAATAATATTTTTCAAGTATTTTTCCAGATGCGGCGTACTCTTAATATTTTTTGAACGGTAACTTTGCTCAAGTTAAAATGGGTCTTCTTTGTAGAGTATCATTTTGTTTTATTTTAAACATAGTTGCTTTGCCAAAAAATCTATAACCCAATAATACTGTTTCGGCACTTCAATATACATATTGGGTTTTTCTTTTATAAGGCTCATTATGTGCTGCTGTCCAGAAAAATGTCTGTGCTTTGCAGACACATATTCCTTGTTGCTTGATGATGTTGAGGTTGAAGGGCTCGAGGGCTCAAACATTGTTGGTGTCGCAAAGCCACCTTGATGAAAGAAAATTTGGTTAAAGATACTGCTTTAATATTAGCTGTGCTTACTATGGATTTTATCCTGGCTGCCTTATGTACTTTTTGAAATTCATACTGACTTGCTGAATCACATTGACATGCTCTTCCCAGACATACAAGAGTCGTTTTGGGCAATTCCTTTCCATGGTTAGGCACTTATTAGGCTTTTAGACCTTTTGGTATGGACAAGAATAAGTGGCATTGGGATGGTCTCTTCTAAATTTTTTACACGACGGTACGAAACATCTTCCTTCATCCTTGTAATATACTCTATCATAAGCAGCGTTTGCAGGACTTATATTTGATGTATCCATTATATAAGGATGAAGATGATGCAAACAACTTGTATCGTAGTCCAAAAACTAATGCAGAGGTCGTCAGGGATAGTAAGAATCGTCAGCCAAAATACGCCGTCAAGAGTAGTTCCAATTCAAGTCCAAAAAAGCGTGGCGGTGGTCGTCGAGAAATGCGATAATATCCAAATTCAAGGGTCTGAGCAGAAGTCGTCGTAAAATTCAAGGAAACAATTAGTAAATAACACGGAGGTAAACAAACGAAAGCCAAACCATTATTAGTTTGTCAATTTTGACAACAGACAACTCAGACAAGGTACTGTCATAATACATCTTTTTTTTAAATTATCATTTAGGCTAAGGTAACGCGTATAGTTCCGTAACGCTCAGAGAACTGTTATAACGGACTTAAAAAAAAGGTATTTTAGAAGAACTATAATGATTAAAAATAAAATAACTGTAGATTATTGGTTTATAGACCAAACACTATCAGAAAAAATATAATATACACCCCTTCAAAAAGCTAATTCAAGGAACTTAGGTACTTTTACAAAAATATTTCATAAAATATTTAGCAGAAGCTATTTTTTAAGTTGTTTAAAAAAACCTCAGAAATCTATGTTACCTGTTAGACTGTCATGTTAAAAATGTTTTTATACCAGAGGCCCGTTCCACGAAGCTACAAGTTACAAATTACAAGCGGAAGTCTCTTTCTAACTCCTTTTGCGAGAAGGAGAGTTCCGCTTGTAATTTGTTACTTGTAGCTTCATGAAACGGGCCTCAGACCTAACAGAGATTTAAACTCCGTAAGTATGTTCAGGGATATTATTAGCAAGAGGATTTCGTCTTAGGCAATCATAGAAGATAAATATCTTCTACCGATCTCTCATCAAAACCACATTCGCAGTTGTCCTTAATCCGTATATTCACCAATTCCACCCCCGTTCACGTATAATAAACTTCAAGGATACAATATAAATACAATTCCAAGGATAATAAACTTGTCCGCCAAACTCCAGCTATTCTGCACGTCACTCGAGACTTGAATTCGGAGTTCTAGTATAGGGTACAGAACCCTCCTACTTCTGCTTGCTTCTGCCCGATGGCTCAATTTTGCCAAGTAAAAGTAGCTATTGTATACAGAACGTCACTGGACTGCGTCGGAGTCCGACGGTCGGACCCAGATTTAAGTGCCGTAGTACTTCATGGAGAGCATATGGGATCTTTAATTTGGCGCGCCGCGTCTCCGTCTCGCATGAAATGTAATGTAAACAAAACAAACAAATCGTAAAACCGAACTCATAACATAAAAAACTTCACTACTGTCAAGACATAACAGACTATGTGATCTGGCAATTTTTGCAATATACCTATACCTACCTATAAAAAAACAAAATGAAGTATAATACAAATGCATAAGCTTAATTATTTTTAAATATAATATGTATCCTTTTACTTAGTTAATTATACAAATTGGTATGGAAAAATATAAACAATTTATTTTATACCATTCCGACATCAAGCAATTGTGAACCAGCTTTAAGAAATTCAATAAACTTCTCTGTATAACCTGTGTTATCTGTGTTATCACATTCGCACCGCGTTCGCTTTATCTGACATTAGTAGAGAATACCGTGAAATAAGTTGAGGTGAACGAACAGACGGACGTATAAGGCTGCCTAATTGAGAATACACGCGCTAAATGTGTTTTGTTCGCTTTGACGGGACTACTTAAATTCGACTCTTGAACATTCACTCCTGCGTTCGCTCGTCGTCGCTGTTGAAAGAATCACTACCCTGAACAAAGACAGTGATGATGAAGACAAAGTGATGTTGAGTGCTCAATATTTGGCGGACGATAATTACGATGAAGTTATATGTATATAGATCATGCCGAAAGTGTGATAAATAAGATTTCAAAAAAACTGAGTGGATACAGTGCTAGTTTGTAGTTTTAGTTTAATTTTGTTGTAATTAACATAGTAAGTAAATAAATATAATGCAAATAACTTAATTTTGCAGTTATTAATGGCCCCTTGCAGCTTTTTCAAATTTCGATATAACTTTTAAACTAGATTTAACAGTAATAGTACGTATAGTAAGAAAAAGCTGCAAGTGACCTTAAGAGTTTTTTTTTTTACCGACACGTTTTTCTTCATCTCGACTGACAGCGATATTAATTCAATTTAGTGGAAAAACTTTTCGGTAATTGATAATTCTCTTTGAATAGGTGAAATAAAAAATATGTTTGTCAATAATATCATTTATTTTGAAATCAGATATGAGAATACAATTCTAAATTATTTTTTGTACTCGTCGATTATAATCTGTGTATTAAGATTTCACAGAGAATACTGCAACGTCACTCTTTTCATCGTTGCATAGTCTATGTTACTTCCGAAACAACCGAAATAACCATTTCGATACGCTCCAGACGATCGAAAAAAATTTGAAAATAGAACTTCGTATTTCAATAGTATGTGTCCTTGTTTAAGGAGACTCGATCCGATACAAAATGGCTAATCTATGGCGTTTCGGAACGTAGCAACGTCGCGTCATCTGTCAACATCTACTTAAACATGCTCCTGTATCCAGGGCATAAAAAAAAAACTACTCTTTGTGATTGTAGCCAATCACAGCACAGTACTGCAAAATTACGGACGCCGGTGGTGTTATAGTACTTACGATATTTCGTTTTCTTATATACTCGTATTTAGACTTAAATTATTAATTTTAATGAACTCGTACAAAAAGTATTGTTCACAATAGTGTCATAATTAAGCTTTTTAATCTCGTACCTTACTTAGGCCACTCAGCAAGCTTCGTGGCCTAAACACGGTACTCGACTAAAAAGCTCTCTATTATAACACGATTGTGAAAAATACTATTCAAAGTACCATTTTTTAATGCATAATACATTTTTTAACGCACAAGTTTTTTTATGAATTAAACAATTATATGTGCCGCTGTTTTTACAATATTTTTGATGCATTGATTGAAAATTAGGAAGGCCTTTTTCACCCAAGTCTATTACAGTACAATTATCACACAAATCTTTAACCCATTTAATTTTTTCTAACCCTTTTACAAATATTTTCTTATTTTCTAAGTGAACATAAATGATTCTTTTAAACTCTCTATAATCAATGAATCCTTCTCGCCATAAGATACCGAGGTTTTTCTCTATCCATATAACATTACTTTTTTCTTTTTCCGATAAAGTAAAAAATGCATACGGGGGTTTTATTTAAGATTGATTAAGTTATACTTTAAGAATAAATTCATTTGTAAATGATTTAAACCCCTGGAGATCTACAAACAAGCAGTCTGAGCTCATGATATCCTTCGGGTAATATTGGTCAACGGTTTGTATTCTACAATGCTATCATTCAAAATAAGACAGTAAGCCGCAGTATTACCGGGTATGTCCTGTTCAGACTCTAATTCAACTCTCACATCTATTGAACCCGTTTTTAAGGTTTCGTTTTGCCGAGAGCAGTCGATAACAAACAGAGGTGCTTTATCCTTAAATTCTTGCGGACTTAGCAACGGCGCTTGACTGCGGTTATAATACGACTGTTGGAATTTAGCATGCTGATCGTATAATATAGCGAATTTTTCAGCTGCGAAACTAACATTAGTACTTTCATACGGAAAATAGGTTGAATTTAAAAAAACTTTTACATCTCTTAAAAGACAATGATCAAAGTGTGTCATATCTTTGTTAGTCATATTTTTTCTATCTGTTTTTAATCCGATAACAACATATCGTGGCTTTTCAATTTGAGATGAAGTTTTGATTGCCCAGGAATGTTTTGATGTTTTCGGTAAAAGTGTATACTCATAAAGATCCCAGTTTCTAAATGGTACCTGAATAGCACGATCTTTTTCCAAGCACTTCATTAAATTTAACCTTTCCCGATCAGAAACTTTTATATGTGGCATACGCCATACTATTTTAGATATCGTAATGTTGTTATGTTACGGAGTCATTCATGGCAGACAATTTGGATTTCAGAAAAATAAAAATACCTCCCAATTATTAGCTTATTTTGCAGATGAGGTATACAAACATTTGAATTGAAAGAAAACATGTTTTAGTGGTGTTGGTGGATTTTGGCAAGGCATTTGACACTCTTAATTATCAAACTCTTTTCAAAAGGCTTCGGCTAACTGGTATACAGGGGCCGGCCCTAAGCTTATTTAAAAACTATCACGAGAATAGTTATAACACGGTCAGCATTGCTGGAGAGCAAGGTGAGATGTCGCAGGCCCTCCAAGAAACAGCACAAGGATCAATAATCGGTCCGACCGAATACCTATTCTATGTGAATGACATGTGCAACGTATTTGCCCACGCCTCGGTATACCAATTTGCCGATGACACTTGTCTTATAATAGCAAACAAAGATGTAAAGGTTGCGGAAAAACTGATGCAGTGTGAATTTGATGTGCTATGTAGGTGGGCGCATGATGCTGGCTTATCCCTCAACTACCAAAAAACTAAATTAATGCATATACACTCACCATATGTAAAAGCTAACATAGACCCTAAAGTTATAGCCCATGAACACTCATGCTTGCATACCCCTCACTTGCACTGCAGATGTGAGCCACTTGAACTAGTAAAGCAACATACCTATCTTGGACTACAAATAGACAGCAACTTCAACTGGGGCTTACATATTGACCATGTGTGTAAAAAACTAAGAGCCATCATGAGTAACCTTAGCATACTTAAACAAAAAATGCCATACAATGTACTACGACTGCTATACATGTCCTTAGCAGATTCGGTTATAAACTATGGGATTTCATGTTATGGAAGAACTTATAAAACTTATTTGCAGCGCATCTACAGTATTCAAATAAGAATGTTAAAAGTGATTGTTCCTTTAAAAATCAAGTACCAACATAGACACAACTATTACAGATTGTTTGAATACTGAAGCTAGCTATGATACTGGAATACAGAGATGTAATGGGGGAATTAGTTAAATATAGAAGATCTGATAAATTGCGAAGTCTAGAAAAAGAAAAACTATTTATCACTCCGAGAAGTAATAACCTATACGGCTCTAGAATCTGGTCTAACTACCTACCTCATATTTAAAAAAAAATCCCTAAACAAGTAATAGAACGCATAGAGGCTAAACCAGGGTCCACCAAAAACATTGTTAAGCGATTTCTTATGTCGAAGAAATAGTGTCCTCACTAACTTAGCCAAATAATCTTAAATAATTAAAGATTTTAGCTAAGTAAAAATTATTGTAAAATTAACAAAATTGAAATAAACAGAATTTATTATTATTATTATATATTCATTTGTATTTAATGTTACGCTATTTAAATTAGTATTGGATCTCAAAAGAATAAGTTCATGCTTACGGTTTATAACTATTTTATTGTAATCCTCTCTCTGCAAAGCCAAGAATCTTGTTTAAAGGAATGCATACAGAAAACGACCCATGCGAAACTTTTGTACCGTTAACATCCCAACCTCATGACTTTGAAATTCTCGATTCATGTTCATTTAGAGATAAGAGAGATTTCATAGTAGTTGTAACTCCAGCATTTTTAATTTTGTCTATTTCGATTCCATTAAGCTCATATCGAATATCTTGAAACAAATGAAGTATAGGGTTATTAGTAAACTGAACACTGGCCACCGGTAGTTTTGTTTCTCTGTTGACTACTACCATGTTTCCCTCTATGTATAAGGCACTCTCAGAAGGTAACACGTATAGATCTTGTTGGTTTATTGGTATACGGATTTCATCATTAAAATTGAAACTTGTTACGTAAGGTTTGTAGGAATGGAATTCAAAACTTTCTATTGTGTTATCGTAGCCGAAAGTTTCTGTTAAGTTTAGAATACTCATTTTAATAAACCAATCGTTTTAAGAAATTCCTTATTTTCCTTGGAAAGCCTCGTAAGCTGATTTTTAGGTGTTCTTTTCTTGACAGCACAATGCGTACTAATAATTGTACTGCGCGAAACTAATCTTTTATTGAAATCGATCATCTTTTCCTGAGATGCAAATATATCTGGATCTCTTCACCGCGTAAATTGGTTAAGTTATAGTTTATATCCAATAGTCTTAACTTTAAATTGCTTAAACTGTTTTGATTAAGAGGAAAATAAATAACGTTTTTATGTGTTTCTATAATCCGATAGCCTGGTGGCACATTAGGCACAAACTCGTGAATAATATGACTTGGTTTTCCGTTAATAAATGAACCACTCACAATGTCACATTCAACTCGCACTATAGTTGTAGAGAGAATGGACACAGGAAAAGGAGACTCGGTTAATATATTAGCTCGAATAGTTTCTTGACCGAAACCTAGTAAGTTACCAATCGAATTTTCTTTATTAAAATACACATTTTTAGAACACAATATAGACGTCTTTAAGGTATTATTATTACATGTCAGTGAAAATGAACATCCTTTCAGATGTCTTTTCAGGTAATCGTCGAGGTCTTGAAGTTCGTATGACCCTTCAGGAATTTCAACTACTTCATTGTGGCCATAATAAAACATATTATTTCTATAGTCTATATTAGGTATACCTAGAGTTAAAAGTCGAAAAATATAGTAACCCGCATTCATATTCACCATTTAGTTGAAAAAGGTAGAAGAGGTTCCAGTTATGGACAAAGTGAAAGACATCGTGTGAATGATATAGTTTTTGTTGAACAGAGATATTTAAACGGTTACTCCAAAATTGTTTTAAATATTTCAAACATAAATGACCGCAATTTACAGTATTAAACTTTTGATAAGTGACATAGTTGTATGAAATAATTTAATTTTTTAAATACTTTATTAATTCTATTGGAGGCTGAAGATCGCCGTAACTATCGAAATATTCACGGTAATTATTATCTTTGACATAGGCTACCCAGTGTGTCCCTTGGTTTTCAGAACTATCTAAATTAATAATTGCGCACTCTACTCTATTCGAACGCTTTGGCAAATTATCTCTCATATAAACGCCACGGAAATGAGGAATATCTGAAGAGTGTTTTAAAATATCTATATTAGTGAGAGCACGTCCGGGAAGCCTGTCGACTAGTTTTTTGAGTATTCTAAACACAATCCCTTTCCATTTCTGTACGGTTTAATGTGCAATCCTTTACCTAATGCAATAGATTCCATCATTTTGTTGTGACGTTGTGATTCGGTTAAGTTTTTCTTTGCAGCTTTGTAATCACCAACAGCTTTAGCTATCCCAGCAGCTCCTCCAGCCAATGATCCCAACGCAGAAAGTCCCGCAAAAATAGGTATCAGTGGTAATATACCGCCAGTTTTCGGAATCGGTATTAAACGCGGAATATGAATTTTACTGTTTCTAGCAAATACCTTTCTTTGCGAGCGCAAGAGCTCGGGTGATTTTAGTGCCTTTATCTTTTGATTTGTTTCTTTTCAGTTCCTTCCGCATCTTTGTAACCAAACCTTTAAATGATTTTATGCCTGCACCAGCTTTCATTTTAGATTTCATCACTTTGCTAACTAACCACGAAGCAAGTTTTTCTCCTTTTCCAGCACTTTTCGACTTCAACCTCTGTTTAGCCATTTTATAAAGTTCTAAATCTACACGGTGTCGATCTGTTAGGTTAGAATGTTTATCATAAGCTATATCGTGTTTCATGCACGCGTCATCCAATTCATTAACTCCTTTATCACCTCTTAATAACCGTTTATGCAATTTAGTGCCTGGTCCGCAATAATTGTAACCAGGTAAGTGTAATTCAAAAGGCAAGTGATTAATTACACTGTTTAAAAGTCCTCTTCCTTTCATATCCTATATGTTAATGAATTTTTTTGTGCGAGTAACTATATAAATATATTCATACAATGGCACTTCTATTAATCAGCTGTTCTCACTATCATTAAGTCCTAACCACTTAACGTATAATTTCTTCCCTTTTTTTTTGACCACCTTTTCAATGAGATAAACGTCCGGGTACTTAGTTTTTTTGAAGTTCTTGTTCGTAAAATGTGCCCAGAATAGTGTTTCCTCGCTGATCTTCTATATGATACGTAAACGGTTGAGTGTTACTGACTTGTTTAATAGTAAATAGCTCTGTTGACCAATTAGGCGTATAACTTTTATGGAAAGCGATTTAATACTTGCTTATACGTACACGATCTCCCACATTGAATTTAATTAATTTATGATGTAGATTTTGTTGACGTTTCTTAATATTGTTCTTTACTTCCGATTCATTCTCAAAATTAACATCATTTGGTCTAAATTTTGTTGTACTATGAAAAGTTTCATTATAAGATTTGACTATATCATCTAAAGGTTTTCCAACCCGTTTATAATTTCCAATTAAACTAAAATATTTGTACAGTTTGTTTTTAAGCGTCTTTATTAACCTTTCAACAATTGATGCCTTTTTAATTGAATAAGTTGAATAATGATTTATTCCTAAAGATTTTAAATAACAATCAAATTCACTATTGTAAAATTCTTTTTCAAAGTCTATCTGCAAGTTTCTGGGAATTTGGATTGCTGACTTTATAATTTGTTGAAATGCATTTTTAACTTTTTGTCTAGTTTTCGATTTTGTTGGAATACACCACGCGTACTTTGAAAATGCATCAATGACAACTAAAATATATTTATTCCTTTATTTATTTTATGGAATTTTTGTAAGTCAATCAAATCTGCTTGCCACAAATCGTGAATGCCTTTTAAAACAACTGCTCGTCGCTTAAAGTTTTTACGAGCTGATCTGTGGATTTCGTTCACTACTTGTTCTTTTGCCATTGCTTAATTGTTTTACAATGTTATCTACCTCGTTTTTTGTATAAAAGTTCAATTTCAACTGAGTTGCAAGCTGATGAATTTGAGAATTTATAACTTTGATTAAAGAATCTAGATACTTCTTGTCATAAATTTTCTAAACGAGCTGATCGACGTACTCCTTATTTACTGCATCATCAGCCGACAAAGGATGAGCAACACCTTTTAATCTCAGTGATTGTAAATCAAAATCTCCGTCTTCTGAACGAAGCAAAGCCGGACTTTTAAGTTCGTTGACTTCAGATACACCTGCTACACGTAAACGTTTATGAACATGGTGACCAAATTTATCTATGTTCATTTTATGATATATTTTTACGCCAAAAGTTCTGCTTCGACTAACGATAATAGTAAAGTAACTGCTTTATATATTAACATTGTTCAATAATCCCGCTTCTTGTAGTTCTTCAATAATAGATATGATTTCATTATCCAATCCTGTATTACCAGCATCACGAGAAGCTATAAGTAATTTAAACCTTTCTACTAATTCGTTCGGGTTATCCCAATATACATATGGCACATCGTTTTTAACATTTTTCATCGTCGGTAATCCTTCACCACTTACTGAACGTTCTTTAGCTAATTTAAAAAGAGGTCTTATTCCATATAAATATTTCATGCCTTTGTTGCTTTTTATTGGTTTATTAGGATTAAACTCTCTTCTATGTGCATTAGTTTCTAATAATAAGGTTTTATAATTACATCTATCACCCTCAGTTACAATATCTAAATCCGGTACTTTCTTATATAGCAGTTCGAATAAACCTGGCGTTAAATAGTAAGTATGACCATTTACTTTCAGTTTTTTGTCATTTGTAGTGTATACCGGACAGGTTCCCAACATTAGCTTGTCCCGTTCCGTTCGAATACCAAAAGGTATATTTAAGTTGGTAATATATTGCTTTTGAAATTTAGGATCGTCACGAGGAAAAGCGTAAGAATCAGTCGTCTTAAATGAAATATTATTTGAAGAATCCTGATCATTAAAATGTTCACTTTCCACTTCATCGCTTACATCACTTTCATTATCTTTTGATGTCTCATCCTCATGATTTTTATTAACAAGGCTAGATTGAGAAAAATTCCTCACAACCGTTTGATCAGTTATAGATTCCTTCTTTTCTTCACTTGGGCTATATTTAATTATTTTTACTAACTTTCCCCATTTCAATCCGTCATCAAAATCATCATCATTAGTATTGAAGTAATTATTCTCATTTTTAACTTTAACTATTTCATTAAGCGGTTCTGTAATTGGTTTTAAAACAGATTCCAGAATCATATCATTGTTTGTTTTTACATCCCGAATAAGTTTAACCTTCTTTTTAACTGCTTCGGCTGACCGGAGTATCTTTTCCTTTAGCACTCTATCTTCATTAACTTTCTCGACTTTCGAGCTCATGTCCGTTCTCTTTGGATTCATTTAATATAATAAACGGTTATTCGAATACTATTCAATAACTATGTACTTAAGTATATAAATCTACAATAATGAATGTATCAAACTCCATTCTATAACATCCAGAATTTTTGTTACAATCCTTGTTTATAACCAAGTAGCTGAAAGGTGCGTTCCATATTTTAGCGCAAATTTCACGAAACTGCGACCATGACATATCGGTTCCAACGTGCTCATCATAAACATGACGTAAATTAACATCATCTTGCTCAAAAATAATTATTAAATTAGCATTATCCCTTATTAATTGTTTTGGTACTTTACTGTACGTTTGATTTAAATAAAAGCTATCAATATTTTTATGTCTTCCCATTGCAAAGTAATCCCTTATGTTGTTTTGGTTTTCACAAGCCACATCATCAAATATCATGATTGAGTGCTTCGTTTGGGCTAAGTATTTCTTCATTTTCACAATATTTTTGAAATTTAACCGTGGGAACTAACGCTAATACTTCTTCTAAAAATCGATACATAGGTTGGAAAAGGGTTTTTGAGTAAACATAAACATTTTGGTACCGTAACCCTTGTTCATGAAGTAAAAGACCAACCATTAAATTAGTTTTTCCGCAATTAGAAGGACCGCAAATTATACTGCGAATACTGTAAGGTAAAAGTTCACCATGACGTACACAAGGCTTATTGCGAGCTGAAAAAACAAGATCCAACTGCAAGCTCTGATTTTGTTTTACAAACTTCATATTTCTTCAAAATTTCTCAAGCGATGCATAGGTACGTTTTACTTGCATGACTTACTTATTCCAAGTAAGAGAAATTACGACTACGTTTTCACATATATATAACAATTTTGATGCGATTGTTTTTAGCTAATAATTCCCGTTGCGAACGCGCACGTTAACGTGATCATTTCATTTTGGGCAAACCCAATTTACGTTACGACGTGTTATTTGTTAAATACGTATGTTAACGCGAGAGATAATCGTTTTATTTTAAGCACAAACCCAATTTCCGTTACATGTCGCGAAACGCGCACGTTAGCGCGATTATTTAATTTTGCGCAAACCCAAATTTTGAAATCCACAAATAATGCCAGGCATTTGGATCATACGAGTGGGGAGGACGAATTTCGCTCGATATCGAAAAAGGTGGGACAGAATGCATAAATGAATTTCATTTTGCGCAAACCCAAATTTTGAAATCCACAAAATAATATTGGGCATTTGGATCACACGAGTGAGGAGGGCGAAATTTTTGCCCGATCGAACGAGGTGGGCCAGAATGCCCAATATTATACTACTACCCATGATTTGGCAAGTCTCCTGGAACACCTGGGACTCAAAGTTTCTGCCTTGATCACTGTGAATTTCGAGAGGTACCCCAAATCGACAACACACTTCCATCACTAATTTCTCCGCTACAGTGACTGCTTCTTGGTTAGGGATGGCAAATGCTTCAGGCCATTTGGTGAAGTAATCCATTATAACGAGGATGTACTTGTTTCCCGAGTCGAATGTCGGAAACGGGCCTGCAACGTCTAAAGCAATTCTTTCCCAAGGAGCTCCAACATTGTACAACTTGAGCGCTCCTCTAATGCGTGTTTGCGGCCCTTTGACTGAAGAGCAGTTTGTACACTTCCTGCACCAGTCTTCCACATCTTCACGGCAGTAAATCCAGTAGAAGCGTTGCCGAATTTTCATTAAGGTCCTCTTGACTCCAAGGTGCCCACCGGAAATTCCATCATGGAAGGATCTCAATAAATCACTTACTCTTTTTCTCGGAACAACCACCTGTAGGTGAGCATCCTTTCCATTTGCCGACTCCCATTTCCTGCACAATACGCCATTATGCATAACCAAACTTTCCCATTGGGCCCAGTAGCTTTTTGTTACAGTACTCATCGGAGCTACTTCACACCATTTCGGTTTGGGAACGCCTGCTTTGATCCAATCGAAAATGGGTTTGATGTTCTGGTCTTCTTGTTGCGCTTGTTGCATGACTTCACTGCTCCATTCTTCACTTACAGTATCAGTCCTCAACATTCTCACACAATCTTTGCCCTCTTGCCTTAAACAATGTTTACAGTCATCCGGGCAAGGTCTTCGGGAAAGGGCGTTCGCGTTGCCGTGAGATTTTCCACTGCGATGTTCAATGATGAAGTCATATTCCTGTAGTTGTTCAATCCAGCGCGCTACTTGACCCTCAGGATTTTTAAACTCCAATAACCATTTTAAAGCAGCATGGTCAGTTCTGATACGAAATTTGCGCCCAAGCAAATATTTACTGAAATGCTGCAACGTCTTGACAACTGCCAGCAATTTTCTCCGAGTGACGCAGTAATTTCTCTCTGTTTTCGATAGTGACTTACTGAAGTAGGCGATTACAACTTCCTGATCTCCTCTCTTTTGTGACAAAACTCCCCCGACACCAGTATTACTTGCGTCTGTGTCAACAATAAAATCACTCTCAGGGTCTGGGTATCCTAATATTAGAGTTTCACAAAGCCTGTGTTTGAGATCGTCAAAAGCTGCTGCGCACTGATCATTCCAGTCAAATCGTCGTTTTTCTTCCGTAAGCTCGTACAAGGGCTTTGCTATATCTGAGAAGTTTTTCACGAAACGTCGATAGTACGAGCAAAGTCCCAAGAAGGCGCGAACTGCAGTCTTGTCCTTCGGTGTCGGCCAGTCCTTAACGGCGCTTATCTTCTCAGGATCGGTCTGAATACCGTCTGTTGACACCGTCTGTTGTCTCAAATAATTCACCTTATGCTTGAAAAGTGAGCATTTTTTCGGGCTGAGTTTCAGGTTCGAATCTCGCAGCTTAACCAAAACTTGCTCCAATTTTCTAAGGTGATCGTCGAAGTCTCTCCCAACTATTATAATGTCATCCAGATATACCAGGCAAGTATCTCCCAGAAGACCAGCAAGTATTTGTTCCATCAATCTCTCAAAGGTTGCCGGTGCATTACACAATCCAAACGGCATAACATTGAACTGCCACAGTCCCTTTCCGGTCGAGAAGGCCGTTTTCTCCTTATCGTGGTCTTTGATTTCTACTTGCCAGTAGCCACTTTTTAAATCCAACGTAGAAAACCACTTCATTCCAATTAAAGTGTCTAACGTGTCGTCGATTCGTGGCAGTGGATAACAATCCTTTTTGGTTACATCATTAAGTCTTCGATAGTCAACACAAAATCTCATGGTCCCGTCCTTCTTCTTTAC
Source organism: Acleris cristana (assembly GCA_948252455.1). Taxonomy (NCBI): domain Eukaryota; kingdom Metazoa; phylum Arthropoda; class Insecta; order Lepidoptera; family Tortricidae; genus Acleris; species Acleris cristana. The sequence continues at coordinate 32,019,111 of OX411771.1, forward strand.
CAAAACTACTGGTGAACACCAAGGACTTGTTGATGGCTCAATAACTCTGTTCTTCTTCATCTCTTAAATCATGTCTTCCACTTCCTTTTCGCGAGCTACTGGAACTCGCCGAGGACGTTGTCGTATAGGCATGGTTCCGCCAGTGTCGATCTCATGTTGCACAACTCCAGTTCTTTCAATATCACCGTCGTGCGCAGAAAAAACATTGCTGTAACGCAGCAGTAAATTACTCGCCTTCAGGAGTTCTTCCTTGGTGAGATTGTTTTTGCAACCGGCCAATAATCCTGTACTGTCCACTCCTGTACTTGCAGGTTGTCCGCTTCCATTCGATCCCTGGCAACTTCGTATCCAAGAAATTTCTTCGCAAGTCCCGATAAGGGTTCCTTTAGGTAATAAGGATAACAAGGACAGTAACATTAAAAACCTTATATTTTTTAACAGTAACAATTAGTTAAAGAAATATGTTAATATAAACAAATACATAAGGCGTACTCAAAAGTTAATTAGAACTCAGAGGTGTATTAAAAACTATTCTAAAATGAAATTAGAGTTAACGGTTATGAAAAATAGGGTTCAAAAATGCAATGAAAAATTAGATTCAGATATGACGGAACATGATTTAAGTATTCATAAACTAAATGCTGAGATAAGTAGATTAAAAAATAAACTTGAGGATATGTCATTAAAATACTCAACAGCTCAATGCGAAATCAAGGAGCACATGCTGGCATTCGCACAATTGTTGGAGAGTAGTAAATATAATGAGGAGCGTTTTAATTCTTTAATTAATAATGGCATTGGTAATTGTAATTGTTTCGGATCTTTACCAACAGCTGTGATTCAGCCAGATGTGGCTCTTGATACTTCTAAGCTATGTACCCCAAAAGTAGTTTTAAGTGAGTCCCCTAGACAAATTAGTAACAATAAAACTATTATTTATTCAGATCAGATAGGGTCTGGAATGGGTTCTATGTTAAGTAATAAATTGAGACAAAATGTTAAAAATTATTGTTATCATAATGCAAGTCTTATGCATTTATGTCATTTAATATCAAAGGGAAGTTATGACAGTTCTACTACTCTAGTGATTTTAGTAGGAAACAGTCTTGGTATAGACAAGTTTAGTGTAGATAGATTAATATCAACATTAAACCTTATCGAAGAAGCCGGAATAGGTAAAATTATAATTTGTGCATTACCATATTCACAAAATATGCCATATAATTATAATAATAAAGTAGCACACTTAAATTCTTTGATGTATAATGCTATATGTCATAATAGCAAATATCATTTCTTCGACCTAAATAAATTTATCAAGCGCCTCACGCTGACATCTGAAAAAATTCATTTGCCTAAGAAATATATTTTGACTTTGGTAGAACTTTTGACTTTTAATATAGAACCAAATAGATATAATAGTGGTACAAATGCAATTCCTAATCATTTAAACTAAATTATAGGAAAGCGGAAACACCTTTGAGTATAAATATAATTCATCAAAATATTCAAGGGTTTTCCAGCAAAGAATTAGAAATTGGATTATTTTTAGATACTGAAAATGTACAAATTATGTGTATCACTGAACATTGGCTTAGGCCTGATCAATTAATTTTTGATTTTGTTAATTTTGAATTAGTTAGTTTTTTTGCCAGAAAATCCGCCATTCATGGTGGTTCTTTAATAATTGTTAAAAGTACAGTAAAATCAAAAGAAAGGAAAGATATTGTTAGGCTATCCATTGAAAGGCTTGTAGAAATTTCTAGCGTAGAACTAGAAAATTACATAATTATTTGTGTTTACAGACCACCATCTGCTGATTTCAGCACATTTGAATCCAGTATGGAAAATGTGTTAAAATTAGCATGTAAAACCCAAAAGCATGTTATTGTTTGTGGAGACTTTAATGTTAACTTACTTGAATCGTCAAATAATACTATTAAGATCTTAAGTTTATTTAAATCTTTTAACTTAGATAATTTGTTCTTTGAACCTACACGGATAGGTGTTTCAAGTGCAACCTGTTTAGACAATATTTTTTGTAATTGCGAATGTTTGGATAAGGAAATATTTAATTGCTTTAATTCTGATCATAGTGGCCAAAAGGCTTCTTTTTTAAATGATGTTCATCAAGAACCACAGACAATAACATATACAGACCCATAACCAGCAATCGTTTGGATTTATTTAAAAATAAAGTTCAGAGTAATATCTGTGGGTTATCCTTTTCACATAAGGATTCTAATAGAATTTATAATGATTTGTTCGGTGTAATTCTTCACCAGTTTAATAACAATTTCAAGATGAAAACTGTTTCTGGGTCAAAAACCAAGTTTAGTGAATGGGCTACTGTAGGCATTCATAGAAGTAGAAATAAGCTTTATGAACTATATAGAGAGAGATAGGAGAACAAGAACGATGACTTCTTAGTTTACGTTAAGAATTATTCGAGGACCTTTAAGCAAGTTTGCTTAACTGCTAAGTCAAATTTCTTAAGTCTTAAACTCAAAGCTTCTGACAATAAGGTAAAAACTGTGTGGAAAATTATAAATAGAAAAACAGGTAATACAAAAACTCGCGATAATCAAATCACCCTAAATAAGGGTGACAAACAAATCACGTCAAATAAAGACGTGGCCTTAGGCCGCTTGTAGACGTCCGTTATTTTCACCGGACAACGGACCGTTTTTTTTGCCGGACTTGCGGTAGTGTATGGCTTACAATGGATGTGTGTAGACGCACCGGATGAAGGTCCGGCGATGGTGCGTCTACACACATCCATTGTAAGCCATACACTACCGCAAGTCCGGCAAAAAAAACGGTCCGTTGTCCGGTGAAAACAACGGACGTCTACAAACGGCCTTAGCGTTCAAAGATTTTTTCTCCACCATAGCCATTAATACCACGAAATGTCTTCAATCATCTGCAATTGGAGCTCAAAAATTACTTTGTGCTAATGTGACTAAATGTAATATAAGCTTTGATTTTACCCACGTAGATTCAGTTTCTATTATTAAGGCATTTAAATCGCTCTGTTTGAAAAAAACTGAGGATTTATGGGGAACGTCAGTTAAAGTCATCCACCATGTCATTGATATAATTGCACCTCACTTAGCTTTAATCTACAATAATTGCATTTCTGAGGGGGTCTTTCCAAATCTTATGAAATATAGTAAAGTCTTACCACTTTTTAAATCGGGCGAGAGGAGTGATTTAACGAATTTCCGACCCATTTCTATTCTACCTGTTTTAAGTAAAGTTTTTGGGAAGTTAATGTTAAAAGATATGTTAGGTCACTTCAATAGAAATAAACTGCTTAACAGTAATCAGTTCGGCTTCACCAGAGGACGATCCACAACTGATGCAGCATCTATACTCATTAAATATATATATACAATATTTGGGAGACATCTTGTGATGCAATAGGAATTTTTTGTGACCTTTCCAAAGCTTTTGATTGCGTAGATCATGCGACTCTTATATTAAAATTAGAACATTACGGTCTGTCAAATAATTCTCTAAATCTTATGTCTTCATACCTTAGTGATAGAACACAAAACGGTTGTTGTAAACCAAACAAAGTCTATTGGAGCGGCTGTTAAATTAGCTGTACCACAGGGCTCTATATTAGGTCCTTTCTTATTTCTCGTTTATATAAATGACTTACCACCCGCGGTAGTTAACCTTTGCAATATTGTGCTATTTGCTGATGATACATCATTGATCTTCAAGGTAGACCGAAAATCCGTTGATTATAGTAGGTTAAACGCGACACTAGGTAAAGTACTTAATTGGTTTACTAGCAACAATTTGCTACTTAATGCTAAGAAAACTAAATGTGTTAGGTTCGCTTTGCCTAATGTTAGACCGGTAAAATCTAGTATTTATCTAAATGATGAGTGTTTGGAAATGGTGGATAAGGCAATTTTCTTAGGAATAACTATAGACAAAAACTTGCAATGGAGTCCCCATATAGCAGTACTAGCAGGTAAATTAAGTTCGGCAGCTTATGCTGTTAGGAAAATCAGACAACTTACCAATGTTGAGACAGCTCGCTTAGTTTATTATAGTTATTTTCATAGTGTTATGTCGTACGGTATTCTTGTTTGGGGAAAAGCTGCTGACATACAAACTATTTTCGTGTTACAAAAAAGAGCCATTCGTTCTATATATAACCTTAACTCCCGTGATTCCTTAAGATTACTATTTAAAGAAATTAATATTTTGACAGTAGCATCACAATTTATTTATGAGAATATTATTTATGTCATTAAAAATCAAGACTCTTTTATTAAGAATTGTGACATACATAATTTGAATACAAGAAATAAGAATAAAATTGCTATTAAAAAATTTCGTGTCCGTAAGGTATATAAATCATTTGTAGGTCAATGCATTCATTTCTATAATAAATTACCTGACGAAGTTTTAAAGTTACAATTTCCAGTACTTAAAAATTACTTGAAAAAGTCGTTGATGTCTAAAGCTTACTATAGGGTCGAAGACTATCTAACAGATATTGCTATACAGATATGCTATACATGCTATAGACATTATATATGCTTGGCCTAAATTAAACACCTAAATTATCTTAATAATAACTTAATCATACCAATATATAAACATTGTGTATTGTCTAGGGGACACGGTTTCTGTAGGAGAATGTATCGAAACTTATTATGTGTTGTTTTGCACCGTCATAGGTATGTATAATTTTTAATTTATTTATTATATTATTTAATTATTAAACTACTCATAAATAGTAAATATCAGAATTTATGAGTAGTCTTATAGAAATTTTGAGTTTTGACACATTTTCCTGCTCAACTACGCATGATTTATATAGACATATTTTTGTTACATTCATTGTTTTATATAATACTAGGTTAAGTTTTTTTTTCGTTGTATAATATCATATCATAAGAAATGTTTAAAAAACGACTGACTGTTGAGTTTCTTGCGGCGTTTCTTCTCAGCAGTGGTCTCTTGCGAAGCGCTGGTAGATTATTGACGTGTAAAAGTGCCCGTGCGGTCTACTTACTTAATAAATATCTTTTATCTTTTTTTTAAATCTTTACTAAGGGCGTATGTAGTTTCGCTTAGATTTAGGATCCGGATAAACGCAGCAGATGACGTTGTCACAACCGTGCGAACTGTTATCCATGGTTGACTACCGTCAATTTTTTCTACTAAGACGCAGCGATGAGATCCTCGACCTTCATAATGTGGTAAGTTCACAGGAACTAGGGCTTGCGATCTTGGTTGAAGAATGGTCCTTCTTGCGCAGTAGACTTGTCCACTTACACCACCTTCAATAGGGACTTCATCTACTCCGAATTTCAGGACTCCACCTTTCAAGTCGATTTTGCAGCCATGTTTTCTCATAAAATCCAATCCAATAATGCAATCGTCAATGATGTTAACAACGATGACTTTGTGCCAGTAGTTCTTTTCCCCAATTTGCACCTCCACTTCTTGCTCCCCCAGGACGGAAATGTACTGGCCGGTAGCCGTTTGCAGCTGAAGATGCTTGGGTCGGATGATCTCTGGTAAAATGTTTCAGTAGCCGAGAACTGATCACAGTCCGAGAAGCTCCGGTGTTGTAACAATGCAGTTGTTACGCTCCTTACCTGTGTGCATTTTATAGACAAAACTAGCTTTAATATCACTTCATTTTCACTTAAATTCACTATAATACAACAGATCTTATATTTGTTGTTTACTAATAACTTATAACTGTCAAACAGACAGCCATAGATTAACCAAGACGTTTTCATTAAATCTACTTTTGTCAAATGTTAGCGGCAGTAAGCCGACAGATGGCGTTACTAGTCATTCTTTATTAACTTCACTAATATTTAAATGTTTTAATAATTAACAGTCTACTTTAATCTAAATAATCTTCTAATAATTAATTCATTGTTATTGTAAATAAATATCGTATTTTATTATTTTCATTCAGCGCATGAGGAAATAATTGAGGGTATATTGGGTGTCTCACGTACACGACTCCAGTTATTTTCCACTCGTGACGCGAGTTGCTATATAGCATTTCTTTGTTCGCCCTACTCATATTTGAAATTAACAGTAAGGGGTGAAAGCTTATAAATAGGCCACGCACCCTTCATTCGGCCTCTTTGCCGCCTCAACTACTTACTACTTTGGAACAACTTGACGTGTTAACGTAATAGGTACTAAATACCTAAGTTCTTATTATATTCGGTGCATTTTCCCAAATCGGGTAAGTTCAGTGCAACGAACTAATTATCTATCCTTTATTCCAAATTGTTCTTTTAACCTTTTTATTTCAAATAACCGACCGTTACTTCATAACGGTCGTTAGTAACTATTAATTGTTCTTTTGATTTAGCTTCTTCTTGTTTTAATTGTAAGTCTGTTCCGGTAGTTCTTGCCACCGCCAATAATTAAACCTTGCGCTATTCCCTCGGGGTTCACCCCTCAACGGCGGCTGGCATGGACTATCCCAATGCTGGACACCAGGCTCACACAGCCAATGCTTGGGTTTTCCAGGTTCCACGGCTAGGAGCTTTCCACCGCTGGGAGCATTCCACGGCTTGGAGCATTCCACGGCTTGGAGCATTCCACCGCTAGGAGCATTCCACGGCTTGGAGCATTCCATCGCTAGGAGCATTCCACGGCTTGGAGCATTTCACCGCACCGCTAGGAGCACTGCACCGCTAGGAGCACTACCGCTTGGACGACACTTCTTACTTCGTGGGATCGGGCTCTAAACCCTGTCCACTTCTCTTCTTGGCCGGAGCGGCCTCTAACCACGGTGACCAGGATCGTCGAGTGGGTTCCGGTGCTACACACCGGGTGCTGCCCCCGACGCCAGGATCCTGTCACCGCACACCGTCGGGCTGCCGTCGGTTTCTTCACTGCCGCTCCACGTCACCTACTGCGAGGGAAGTGCTAGCTCGCTTCGCAGAACCAGACCACACCCTACGGACCTTGTTCTGATCACACTACCGGCGTTCTTATTTCTAAATAAACTATTTAAACTTCTCCTGAGTTTTTACTTGCCACCCGGTAGGACGTGACAGTGTCGATAGTAAGGTGGCATGGTATTCCACCAATTTCTCCTTTTACGACCAGACTGTTCCCATATATTCACCTGTGAGATCATAACTGGGACATTTTGACCACTAGCCAGCACTCCTCCCTTAGTCCTGGCTTTTACTCGTTTCCCTGATGCGGCTCTACTGCATCAGAGCCTGCGGGCCTCTCCGTTGGGTCTACATCTCGTTGTGTTCTCTTTCTTTTTGGGCAACTTGATTGTAAGTGCCCGCGTTCTCCACACCAATAACACCTTGGTCCAAACTCACGGCGAGGAGCAGTCGGCTCCCTGGTCGAAACTTCTCGCACCCTAAAAGGCCTCGAGTCCTGGCGTACAGCTTTTACTTCCAAGGCGTGGGCAACTGCATCCTTCAGGCTTCCATGATGTCCTAGTCGCACAGCAGCTCGGACTTCTAAATCACGGATTCCGTCAATGAAGGCCTGTACTAGCATGCTGTCCACCAATGAGCCTGATGCAGTTTGATACGCCTTTCTGACCAGCTTTTCTATTTCCAGAGCCCACTGTCGTAATGACTCGTTACGTCCCTGGGTTTGGTCTTTTAGCTGAGCTCTAAAGACGTGCTCGAGATGGCTGTCACCACAACGTGCCTCCAAAGCTTCAAGAAGGCGGTCGTATGTCCTGTCTTTTCCTAGCGCTTCCAGAATGGTGAAGGCTTCATCTCGTAGCGCCAAGGTTAACGCCGTCCTCGCCTGGTCTTTGTTCCACCCATTCGCCTGGGAAACGGACTCGAATTGGAGTTTATAGGCCGTCCATGATGAGGTTCCATCAAAAGGTGGAACTTTGAATCTTCCAGCTGCCGGGATGGATGTCTCAGGTCCACAGGTACCGTTGACCACTTTGATTTCTAGCTTTTTCACTTCGTTTCTTATGGTCTGGAGGCGATTTTCGTGGTCCTCGACTTTTTCCTTGAATTAATGGAGGCGATTTTCAACCTTTTCATCAACTCCCTGGAGACTGTTCTCGAACTTAATGTCCATGTCAATAAGTTTACCTTGAACCTCAGTCATTTCGTTCTTCCATTCGGAAGTGGCCTCTCGAACCTCTAGGAGAATTCTCGATTGTTCCTCTTGGGATTTCTTCTGACTGAGTATCTCATTCCGGAGGCTTCTAGATTGTTCGTTTTGGGCCCTGGATTGTTCTTGAATAACCCTCGATTGTTCCTTCAACAGGACAAATATTGCGTTGAGGTCGATTTCCGGCTTAGTTGACGCTGCTGTAGTAGCCGGTGCGATAGCGGTGGACGTACCGGCGGCAGCTGCAGAGTCGTTAGCTGCAGTTTGGCTCCGGGTTTTGACCCCCTCCTGCTCTTGATCTTGCGGAGTCGCTGGCATTTTCTATCCCGCTTCTGACATCAAATGTTACGTACGTGAGGGTAGGTAACTGATAGAAATGCACGAATACACCGATAATCAAAAGTAGACTTTAATAACGCACTCACTTAAACTGTTACAAACAATTATCGCACAATAAACTTCGAATACTCAGATGATCGCTCGGGTCGCTCTTGTTCGCACTGTTCGCTTTCCAATTAAAGACTGAATAGGTACTTGCAATCGGTCCGCCTTTATAGTTCCCGTCTCCGATCATTCCAGAATGCGTTCTGGAATGATCGATGTACTTTGCCCCGCCAAGGTCGTTCGAGACTATTCGTTGCTGGAATGTTCTACGCCTTTCTACCTTGTATTGTTCGCGATGTCCTTGACCTTGACTCACGGGTCTGGAATATTCTGCGTATTGCCGTCTCATTTTTTCTCGAAGGTTCTCAGTATTGCTGTCTCTTTCTAATCGTGCTATCTCTTTCACAAGCTTCTCGAGCATCAAAATTCACGATTGAAGATGAGACGCCTTATCCCATCGGCGTAACAGTACCTAGGTACTTAATGCAACTTACAAGAGATAAATTATATTTGTTGTTGCTGTACTGGACGAGTATCGAACAACCTTTATTCATTTTTACTTATTTATTTTATTGTAAGTATTACAACAATTTTACTGTCTTAAATTTAGAGTCATCAAGAACTCGATCACCTTCTCCAGAATCAAGAACCCCCGAATTGCCTCAGGTGGAAGAACTAGTGGAAACCCATGAAAAAATAGATCAGCTAGAAATTCTGCCAGAGGAGTTAGATACAGAAACCTTATCGGCTATGGGGTCTGTGGAAACAAGCATAAAAAGTGGTCCTCCAATTCATGAGGAAATTGCAATACGTTGAATACCCATACTAAGCAAGGGGATGAACAAGGAAGAGAAAACACTGCTCACAGGTTTATATACCCCATTTAGTAATTTAACTGAAATGATCCCACCTAGACTCAACCCGGAACTATTAGCAGCTCTCACAGAACCTGTCAAAAGACGAGATCGTATAATAGAAAATCGTCAAAAAAGTGTGTCAATTGCGTTGACAGCTTTGGGTTTGGGACTTCAATGCTTCCTTAAGAAAGGAGATAAGATAGAGGGGATAAAACATTTTAATGATGCGGCAAGGTTAATTTGTGATATTTTCCATGAGGAAACGGAAAGCAGGAGAGTACTCATTCAAAATATATTTAACAAGGAAATGAAACCATCCCTTCAGGATGAGCCGGATGTTTTCCTCTTCGGAAAAAGCCTAACAGAAAGAATAAAATCTGCTAAAGCAGTTCAAAGGTCAGCACAAGATCTGACCTACAACAGTTTAAATACAAACAATAAAGCAAACAAACCATACATCCAACGATCTCTAAACTGGCGGGCCCCTCCGGCACAGGGCCACAAGCAGTACAACAATTACAGACCGAACCACCATTACAAGGCACCCGGCGGAGGGGTGAAGAAGAAGGTGAACCGGCCAGAATTCAAAAAACCCAGGCAAGCCCCGCACTATCGTCGCAGTTACAAAAAATAAATAAGCAGGTGGGCAGATTACCTTTTTTCTTAAATAATTGGAGAAAGATAACAAGTGATCCTGTAATATTATCCTGGGTTTCAGGATATGACATCCAATTTGTTAACAATCCTGTCCAGAATGTTATGGTTCTTAATAATAACTTTTCTATTTCAAAGGCTGGCCTCATAAAGCAAGAAATAAAAAAATTACTTAATATTAATGCTATTGAGACTTGTAAGCCTACAGAAGGTTAATTTTGCTCAAGTATATTCTTGGTAGAAAAACCTAACGGAGATTATAGATTCATACTAAATCTCAAAAATAAATTCATGTCTCTAAGCCATTTTAAATTAGAGGATTATCGTACTCTTTACAAATTGATTCAAAGAAATAACTATTTGGCATCAATAGATTTAAAAATGCTTACTATATGATTAACATTAACATTCAATCTAGAAAATTCTTGCGGTTCTATTTCGAGGGTAAATTGTATCAATTTACAGTTCTTCCATTTGGTCTTTGCACTGAACCATACGTATTTACGAAAAAATTTAAACCTATACTTGCAACACTTAGAACAAGAGGTTATAAAATAGTACAATATCTCGATGACACCCGTATTATGGCAGATTCTAACTTGGAGTGTTTAGATCATTTAAATTATATCTTAAATCTTTTTGAATCTCTTGGCTTTCTTGTTAATTATTCAAAGTGCAATCTTGTACCAAAACAGACTTGCAAGTTCCTTGGTTTTATCTTTAACACTAAAGATATGAATATATTAATAGATCAAGATAAGAGACAAAAATGTTTGGATTTACTCTCAAAACTAAAAGGCCAATTTTCAATTCGTTTCTTAGCACAGGTCATAGGTACTCTAGTTTCTGTATGCCCGGCTATTCAGTATGGTATGTTATATACCAAACATATAGAAAGAATAAAATATTTAGAACTTCAATCTAATAATGATAATTTTAGAATAAATAGAATAGAATAGAAAAAACTTTATTCACCTTAACAAGTATGCCATGGACACGAAAATACAATACAATAAAATCACAAAAAATAATAACAATTAGAAACAAAATTGTAAACAAGGTAAAATAATATTGTGAAAGTTCTTAAATAATATAAATAATTTACAATAATTTTAAACGCCACGGCATATCCGTGAAAGGGCGCCGGCTCAGCAAGTGCAACAAACAAACAATACTGAAACAATAATGTCATTACCTAATAGTTGCAAAGAGGATATTAACTGGTGATTTAATAATCTCAAATATGCTGTCTGCCCCATTAGAAAAAAATATTATTTATTGGAAATCGAAACTGACGCGTCCCTCAAGGGCTGGGGCGTTCGTTGCATCAACCAGACTGCTAGTGGTCCATGGACAGCTGAAGAGGCAAAGCTCCATATTAATATGGTAGAACTTCGTGCAGCTTTTTTAGGTTTAAAGAGCTTTGCAAAAGACATTTCTAACTGTCAATTATTATTGAAAATTGACAACACCACCGCCATTTCTTATATTAATAGATTAGGTGGTATTCAATATATGAATTTGCATAATATAGCAAAATTAATATGGCAGTGGTTTCACTTCGTCGAATATGGATCTTTGCTTCTTATATTAACACTAAGGACAATGTTACTGCGGATTTTCAATCCAGAAAAGATGTAGGGCATACAGAATGGGAACTTGGGAGCATATATTTTGAAGAAATTGTTGGTAGTTTTGGTACCCCTGATATTAATCTTTTTGCTTCGCGAACAAATGCAAAGTGCAAAAAATATGTTTCGTGGCATCCTGATCCAGATGCATTCAAGGTGGATTCATTTACATTTTGTAGGTCTAAAGTATATTTTTATGCTTTCCCTCCTTTTTCAATGATAAAAAAAGAAAGTTATAGTTGAGAAAAGTAAAGGTATCTTGGTTGTACCGGACTGGCCAACACAACCATGGTACCCGCTTTTTAAAAAGCTGTTAATACGAGAGCCACTCGTATTTAAACCAAATAAGAATTTACTGATCCTATGTCGTGTATGTATGTGTATGTGTGTGTGTGGTGTGTGTGTATGTGTGTGTGATGTATTTGCCGTGTGGTGCAGGGTTTAGAATGTTGCCACTCCATGTCTTCCCGTGGATGTCGTAAGAGACGACTAAGGGACTAAAGGCTGTGTAGTGCTGTCAGGCGATGGGTTTGCAACCTGTCACTAATACACTGGATAACATCTTAGCCTGGTTGTGCAAAATGTGGTCACAGAATTATCAACAAGTTTTTGGAGTTGTTGGTGAGTCTGTGGCTCTGCCTACCCCACTCTGGGAATGAAGGCGTGAGTTTATGTTGTTGTTGTTGTTGATCCTATGTAATTCCAGAACCGTTCATCCGCTACATGAGAGCCTAACATTGATGGCAGGACTGCTCTCCGGCGCAGTTTCCTCTTCGCAGGTATAAGTGAAGATGCTGTGGAAATAATGCTGAGTTCCCTGTCTAACAACACATTAAAGCAATACTCACCATGCATCACTAATTGGATTAATTACTGCCATGCCAATCAGATTGAGACTTTAAAGGCTAGTATACCTGAAGTAATAAAATATTTAACCAAGAAGTTTAATGAAGGTATGTCTTATGGAAGTTTGAACTCCACAAGGTCAGCATTATCATTACTGTTAGGTTCTCATGTAGGATCTGATGACAATATTAAAAGATTGTTTAGAGGGTTTTTTAAGCCAAGCCGGCCTAAATATGATTATACTTGGAATGTGTCTCTAGTATTAGATTATATAGAAAATAATTATTTAGGTTGTAGAAACTTAGAAATGTGTTCGAAAAAGGCTGTTACACTTTTAGTTTTAGCTACAGGGCAAAGAGCCCAAACTATATGTGCCATTGATATAGTTAAGATTAGAATAGAGGATGATGTGATTTATATTAAAATAGCTAAACTCTTAATAACGTCTGCCCCTAATAGAACACAACCCTACATTAGGTTGCCACTCTTTAGAGACAGACCACATATTTGCCCAGCCCAGGCTGTTGTTGATTAATTACATATTACTAAAGATATAAGAGGAAGTACTCAAAACTTATTTTTATCTTACAAAAAACCTCACAAAGCTATCTCTGTCAGTTCAATTAGTCGATGGATTAAATCTGTGCTGCAAGAAAGTGGTATAGGTATTGGCACGTTTTCTGCTCATAGTACGAGACACGCATCTACATCTGCAGCTTTACAAAGGGGTGTGTCGATAGATGAGATTCGAAGAACGGCTGGTTGGACTGACAGTTTGAATTGTTTTGCGAAATTTTATAATTGTCCTGTGCGTAAAATTAGCTTCACAGAAGCTATTTTTTCTTAACAATAATAAAACATCTGATTGTACAACCATCTTTAAACATCTACATAGTTAATTCTTCATCATCGAGGACAATACAACAACAGGTATAATTGATCAATCAAACCAGCTTACCTGTAGCGCCGTTCGATTGAGATTATTCCTGTTGTTGTCTCGTCCGAAGATGATGAGTCCCACCCTTCCCTCTCGCTAGTTGAAATAAATTTCTACGCCCCTAAATGATTTGTACAATCAGACATTTTGGCTGATAACTAAATGATGATCATAGATAACAACAGAGCGGGCTACAGTCGGAACCGTTCGGGGACTTGTTTTTTCTGCTAAATTTAAACATATGTGACACCCTCAAGTAACCAGGAAATGTACTACATAGTTAATTCTTCATCATCTTCGGACGAGACAACAACAGGAATAATCTCAATCGAACGGCGCTTACAGGTAAGCTGGTTTGATTGATCAATTATACTCATGATAACTTTTGAATGGTATGTCCGATTTGAATAATTCAAAAAGTAATTTACAGGTACTGATATAGCCTTGAATAAGAAGTGATTTATTTTGATAAGGATTTATACCAAGGTACGAATAACGTGACCTATTTTGTACCGGCGTGAGTATTGCATATTTTATCATAAAAAAATTGTTATTGTGACATAACTGTAATAGTTAGACATAATGGTATTGCACGTTTTTTTGTAGATATTGATGTCTTCTTTAAAACTGTAGTGCATCACTTTGCTCTATTGTCAATAGTTTCCGCAGTGTATGCGATATAAGGTTTTTTTTCACACCTTGGGCTATATTATCAAAGTTTTTATACTGATCCCTAAACTTTTGGAAATTATTCTATCGCCTATGTTCATCAGGGATAATGTAGGATTCTACTGGTGAAAGAATTTTTGAAATCGGTCCAGTAGTTTCGGAGCCTATTCAATTCAGACAAACAAACAAACAAACAAACAAACAAACAAAAAATCAAATCTTTCCTCTTTATAATATTAGTGTAGATAATTATGTATTTTTAAACAACAATCTGTGTTAATTATAACAAACAATTTGGTGAGTCCATAATTAATTTAGATATACCTAGTGGACAAATTCAAGAGTAAGGAACATTTTCTAAATCAATGACCCCCTGCGGCAGCTTGAAACTAGTTTAGAATGTGAAATAGAACGGCAGATTCAAGCTTGTGTAAATGGAATAGCACAACAAGACACCTTAGAGATTTATCATAACTTTAATATTCTATATTATTCTTTTTATATTGTGGGTGAGCTTTTGAATCATTCTATACTTAATTTGTATTGATTTTGTCAAGATATAAAGCACATCACATAATGAATGAAAGTGGGATGGGAGCTCATAATACTTATATGCATTTATAATGGTTTCTAGGAAGGCCTAACCTTAATTAGATAGGTATGTTATATTTAATATTTTCATTTCATGTCATCATAAATTGATCACTATATCAAGGGAAACAGTGCGCTTATAGAGACAGTATTTAGTGTTGAAAGAAGATATAGGTACCTATCGCATATTAGCATTCGTTCACATTTCTTGTTTGGGGTAACAAAATCCATATCTTAGTAAATAATGAATTACTTAATGATTCAGATTCAGATTCAGATTTTATTACTCGATATAACACAGTATTAATTACATTACATGTCAAATTATATGCAGTTACATTGAGGTCGTCAGAAACAGAAATAGAATTAAATTATAAGTAACAGAAATAGAATTAAATTATTAAATTATAGTAAAAGTCAACACAAATACAAAGTACATAAAAAATTAAAAGTCAATTTATATATATATTTATAAGTCAATTTCCATATACTCATTTACCGAATAGACTGGGTTATCCAACAAAAGATTCCTAAGCCGGCGCCTAAACATTTCGTCAGATGGCTCACGTTTGAGTTCGGCGGGTAGAGTGGTAGCTAGTTAATGGCTGGTATTACTAGTTTACTAGGTGCTGCATGACAACCATTTTCCGTTGGTCATATCCCATTCCCGCGTCAAATACACGGAGCCTGCAAAAATAACCATCTATTAAATACATATTGTTATTGTTAAAACGGGACTTTATCGCGTTAAGGGATATATAATTAATTGTATTAATTGTATTAGTGACAACCCTAGTGCGTGTAATAAAAATATAGACCAAGTGCGGGTAGTTCGAAAAACTCGCATGAAAAGAAGATGCTGATGCCCGCCTCTTCAGTCCTCTCGAGACCATGGGCGTAGCGTCACGTCCGAAACGTCGAGGTAATAATTAATTAATACAATTAATTATATATCCCTTAACGCGATAAAGTCCCGTTTTAACAATAACAATGTATAAAAATCGTGTGAGTTTAAATCAATATATTAAATACATGTTTATTTAGGTTGTTATTGTTGTGAGTAAGTAGGGAGTCAGGTACCGTAATTCACATCAGCCTTACCTTTTGCTGCGAAAAGAACTACCCTTCGTACTCTTGTAGCAAGGGTACCTACCGAGTCCAAAGTTGTTTTAATGTTATATTATTGTAGCAGAGTAGGTAATTCACGTGTAGGAAATCTTTCTTACAAGAAAGCATATCGGCACTTCTAATTTGGTCTTGATTCGGACGACCTCGACGATTCTGATACTTTTATTAAGCACTTTTCATAGTTTGCAACTCAAAAAAGTCACAAAGAACACATAATTTGAAAAATAACAATTCAAAAACTTGATTTATCACCGCTTGTTATCAAGAATAATAAGCACTCACGCACACCTGATTCACAAACCGCCATTTTGATTGCTTGCTTGAGCGCTTTTCTTCAAGTCTTCGGCGTTAGAATAGTTTTCTACATTGCACTTTAGAATACAAAACAGAATGCACGTCAAAAGTGCCACTTGTCTAACCATCTGTATGGATTATGTCATTGTGACAGCTCTGAGCGTTTTTCTGTTCGTTTCGATTCGATTTAAAACGAAAGAAATAAGAACGTTGTCTAGGACTTAGCGATTCGCTTAGATAAACCACGTGCTCAATTTGTGATCCCATACATTTCAAGACGATAGAACAGAAAAACGTTAGCGGCGTTGGCACCTTGTCTGGGCCCTCAGGTTTAAACGAATTGCTATATAAGAAAGTACTGGATTTAAATATTGTAACTGAGCATGATAAACGCAATTATAAAATCTTATTATAAGAAACTAGTGCACATAAAAGACATTTTAATCCTATAAACCAATAAAAAGCAACAAAGGCATTAAATATTTATACGTAATAAGACCTGTTTTAAATTAGCTAAAGAACGTTTAGTAAGTGGTGAAGTATTACCTATAGTGAAAAGAGTTAGAACCGATGTATCATATATATATATATATTGGGGCATTCAAAGTTACACGCCGCCGCGCATCAGATAATAGTAGATTGTACAACAAGTGCATAAAACGTACCATTTTACGCTAGTCGTTTATCCATCCAAGCGAGCTTGCGAGCGAGGATGGATATAGAGTCGAGTGTTAAATGGGTTTTATGGACGAGTTGTACACTCTACTTTTCACTTCAATTGCGAGGAAATGAAACAGCAACATAACAATTTCAAGTTCTAACACAAATATTACAATGACAAAATAAGTATGGTTCCCGCCAATTAACTTTTTTTTCTTTTTTTTTCATTAGGTAGGTACGTGACACTTGACTTAGGTCGTTACATACTGCTCAGTTATAAAAATAATTTGTTTTTTATATCTATGATAACTTATTGTCATGCTTTAAATATATCGAAATACTCAAATATAATAATAATAATAATAATAATAATAATAAATGCGACGAAATAAAAATTATAAGTTTATTTCATGAAGTTTTATTGTGTATTTTGGCTGTTGGTATCCTTGCCTTGGTCTTAGAACACTAACGAAACGAAATATAATAAAGAGGTTATTCTATGAAGTTAAAGTTGTTCATGTGGCTGTTGGACCGGTTACCTTGGTCTTCGACGAAGATTTTACTTTATGCTCTAGTGCATAAAGAAGGACTTTACGAGCATGAGAAGTGAAAAAAATTATATCGGCTTCAGTTTACCTACCACCTCGAGTGTGGTGTCATTTTCTGATAAACCATAGATGTGGCTTTCATTTTTGATATAATTATTACACTCCTTAATATAAATTTATTAAGATACGTAAAGAAGTTTCACAACATCAGCTTATGTTTTTTGTTTCAACACACAATATTTTATAATATATATTGTACAATAATTGTTATATTTACAAAAAATACTGTTGAACAGCCCAATTTATGCAAATTTAAAAAACATATAGTTGTAAGTGGCGGGTTCGTAAGAGGAGCGAAATATCATACCCAGGTCTTGGTCATAACAACTAGATTTAATAATGTATACAAAAGGTGGCAACACAACCCGAGTTCGGCGAATCGACCCACCGAAGCAGGAGCGAGTAACCAAAGCTTCGGAGTTCACAAGGCTTTGAAATAAATAAGACTCCAAAAGTCCCCCAAGTGGAAGCGAGTAGAGAGCAAACTTAGTCTTAGCCAATGTTACCTAGTTAGAAATAGTTCAATTAACGCGCTCTGGTCTTCTCGATCCTCCTGTGGTGGGGGGATGAGGCTCCGGTTACGGGCTGTTTGCACCCGACCGGGGTGGTCTGCGCCGACCGTGAAAACGGCCGGGTCCTTGGATAGCAGCCGGCGCCGGAGGCGCAGGCTGCTGGGAGGTCAGGGTTGGAGGGGGATTTTGGGTAGGGGGGGATGGGGAGGCGTCAAATCCGGGTGTAACGCTGATTGCGAGGTCGAGCCAGCCGGGTGAGACCCCTCATGGGGAGACCCGGCTAGCGACCTGCGAGCAGAGCAGCGTCCTCATGGGTCTAAGGGCCGTATTAATAAACTCGTCTCAATCCGTGAACTGAGAGCTTCTCAGATGAGACCGTCTCGATACGTAATCCTGGAGCTAGGATCGTCGCTTATTAATAAACCCATCTTGAGAAGCTCTCGGATGAGATGATCTTACATTATAAACACATCCCAACCCCAACATTGACGTTTCTGAACGAAACGACTAAACGTTTTGACTATGCATGTTTTTTAAAATAGATGATTTTGCGTTTAGACATGACAGGTAAGATACGTAAACCATCATAAATCCATTTTTTCAAGGTAAAGTGAAAAAGCAAGTGGTTATTTTAAAATCATTTTTTTAAACTCGTTTTCTGCTTATATCATATAAGGTGATAAGGTGTGTATAATGTTACATAATGTTTCAGTCTCCGAGTGATATTGAAAAAACGAAACGCACATAGCGCGAACTTCACATTTACAGTACCTACCTACCTACCAGCTAGGTACCTAGTTAGAGTTTGTTTCTATTGTTTACAGGTTACGTTTTTCTCACCAAATTTGTTTTTTAAGCGAACTTAAGTGTCTTTGTATTAAATAAAGGTGAAAAAGTACAGCTTCTCGAATCCAACTTGGCACCAACCTAGCTGAGGATCTATTTAAAATGAACGTTTCCAGAAGGCCGACCCCTACAGCAAGCATCTGGGACTGGAGCCTGGAAGAGTTCCTTCTGCATAAGATGAAATATGAAAGGCAAATCAGGCGAAGCCAAATGCTTAATTTGCACCGTTCCCAAAAGGTATCTATTTACCTACAATAATTAACCTTGAGTTATTAGATACCTTAGGATATCACTATTCACTACCAACATGGGAATCTATTATAAATCAGAGTCCTAAGTGTGCCTCAGTGTATCGGCATAAAGGTACTATGATCAGTGATTACCAAGACGTTATGGACAAATTCTTATTTGAATGTTGTTGTTGTTTAATTGATTGAGTATTGAGTATAAGTAAATATGAAAGATAGTTTTGACATTGGCAGACAATTTATAGGCAATATTATAGTTATTTACATGTATGCCAAGCTTTTAGTGAATGTAAATTAAAATATCAAACTAACTGCCACACTCAGAGCCGTCAATTGAATTTAATGCTTGATTAAAGTAGCTGTTGTCACTTTCTTTGCTATAGCACTAGAATAAGACAACACGTCACTAAACAAGCGTTAAATTTAATTGACGTCTCTGAGTGCGGCAGTAAGATAATTATGGAACTGTTAAACTGTGTAAAACAGGTAGGTATATCTACATTATACTTATTGTTTTGGTTCTTTTCAGATGATTTTAATCTGTAAACTGCCAACCCCTGCCCCTGGAAAACTGGTGTTTAATTTGTTTTTGATTCCTTTATTATTGTGGGAAAAAGTGTGTACCAAATGGGTACCACGTGATAAAATTCGGCATCGCGGCAGATCAAGGTGACGTTGGCGAGATGAGCTTGATGCCCTCAATCAAGATTGGTGCTAAGTGGAAGTAGCAGGACATTATAGGCCGTTAAATAATAAATAATTCCTCTATTACTGAATGATTATTTTTCGATTAAAATTCAGATGCAGTTTACCTTTTTGTTTTATTTATTCATGTTTTATTATAACAGTGGTTAGCACAAGTTGTTTTTTCACTCAGTTTGGTTTGTTTAGACTAGGTAGAGGGGTTACCAAGCATCAAATAGCGGCTACACACTCACGCCGAGAACCGCCGAGAACACCCGAGAAGCGTGAATGTGATCGCTTTCTCGGCGTCTCGTTCTCGCGCTCGCCTGTTCTCCGATCGGTGTCGGTATTTTCAAAAGGGTTTCTCGGGCGAGGAACGAGAAAGGTATCACATTCTTGTTCGGTCTCAGTGCGACCGTGGCATTGATTGTGTGTTGTCGTGTAGGTAATTTCTAGTTAAATAAATACCCAGTGCTGTAAACTCTCCTGGTTTTCCAGGAGATTACATGTTTTTTAGTAAAGTCTCTTTTTCTACTGCTTTTTTTGAATATTCTACGTTATCTCCTGGATTTTCAACAACTGTAAAATAGCCCTCTTAAAAATGCAAAAAATGGCACGTTTCGGTATTTTTGGTACTGACATGACAACCTGAGGCCCTACTTTGAAAATCGAAGTTCGAAGTTACGTTAGTTCCATCCCTGTCACTCGTTGTTCGAGACCAAATTGATAGAAAAGGATGGAGCTAACGTAACTTCGAACTTCGATTTTCAAAGTTGGGCGTCTGATAAAAATATAAAAATATCAGTACTCCTTCTTGTTTTTACCGTCTCCTGGTTTTTATGGCAACAATCTCTTCTTTTTTTGTCAGTGACAGTTTACAGCACTGATACCATCTACGTCTGTAGTCGCCACAAGTTGGGTGGTTTGTGCCAGGTCAGTGCTATAAAAAGTATAATTCAGTGCTATAAAATGTGGAATAACGAATTAGAATTAAAGTTCATAGAACATTTTCATTCAGAGCCTATTTTATGGGATGCAAAACATAGACACTACAAAGACAAAAGTTTGAATCATGACGCATGGAATCGGCTTGGAGAGCTAATGGAAATACCAGTACCAGAACTGAAAAAGAAGAAGGAATCTCTTTTTGCTAGTTACCGCAAATATAGAAAGATGGTTAAAGATTCATGTAAATCAGGTGCTGGGGAAAATGAGGTTTACAAACCAATATGGTTTGCGTATGATGCTCTTGATTTGTTTCTGGGTGATAACCTCACTCCAAGGGCACAAATAAATACGACATCAAATGTAAGTAAGAAGTTTTTAATAAGTAAACCTTTTTACATTTCTTTAAATCATAATTAAACAAAAGCTCTAAATTAACCTCATATTGGAAAAATAGGTTTTGAACTCTTCACGCACTTGCTTAGCACTAGCAGCTGCTCGGCGTGCTATTGGTGGCAAATTTTGAATAGCATTAGTCCTTGTAATATGTTCACGCCATGAACCAGATCGAATTAGGTTATCATTATTGTCGTAAAGGTCAACTGTGCCTTGTGGAGAATATATTTGTGAAGAAGTATTGCTGTTCATTAAATAATTATGTAATAATATACAAGTCATGGTAATAACAGAAGCTTTGTCAGGGCACAGCTCGATTGGCTTTTTAAATATTTGAAATCTTGATGCCAATATTCCAAATGTGTTTTCCACAATCACGCGTGACCCAGATAGTTTTTTATTAAATATACGTTCAGGGCTGTTCCTGTCACGATTTCCAGGATAAGGTTTCATGATGTTCATATGCAGTGCAAATGCACCGTCTCCCAAAAACACATATGGTATATCAATATTTGAGCCTGGCAGTGGACGCGGTGCTGGTAAATTAAGAGTATTGCTACAAATCATGTCCCATAACACAGTATTTCGAAAAATTCCACCATCACTGATTCTACTTTGACCACCAATATCGGCAAAAATAAATCTATATTTGCTATCGACTAGTGCCATGAGCACAATGCTAAAATATTTTTTATAGTTGAAATATTCTGAGCCCGAATTAGGTGGACATATCAGAGCAATATGTTTGCCATCTATTGCACCGATAGCCCTAGGAAATTTAGATCTGAATCCTTTTTCAATTTCCAACCATTCTTCTGCAGATGACGGAATCTGAAAAAAAAAAAGTGCATATCGTTAATTAAATTGGAATTATTGTTTTTTTTTTCAGACTGTACAACAACCAGGTACAAACGGCAATGAAGAGGGAACCATAACAAATGAAACAAGAACACCACAGACTGGTGGTCGTTCTAGGTCGCAACTTCAGTGTGAGGTGAAAGAGGCTGGAAAGCAAGTGAAGGAAGCAATAAATCTTTTTCAGGAAAGCATTAGAAAAAGGGACTCTCAGGCCCCAGCAGACGACTGTGAAATATATGCAATGGGGTTAGCGAAGAAATTGCGAGCATTCACTGAAGACGAACGACTGGAAATAATGTATGATATTGATGGCATGATTATTAATCGCCGCC
The DNA here is from genome assembly GCA_948252455.1 of Acleris cristana. Classification (NCBI taxonomy): domain Eukaryota; kingdom Metazoa; phylum Arthropoda; class Insecta; order Lepidoptera; family Tortricidae; genus Acleris; species Acleris cristana. Next base: position 32,041,303 of record OX411771.1, read on the forward strand.
GCGCCAAGAACCCAGAAAGATTTTTAACCACTCCACCATTATTTACTCCACTTCGACCTTCATCAACAATGTCTTCCCATTCCGAACCGCTGTTACGCAACGTAGGTCATCGACAGAATACCCGTATAGTATATTCTGAACCACCGCAAATTCATATCCCAGAAGAACAAGATATATACCACATGTATCAATCACCACAAATTCAGATAACACAAAATACAGATGCGCAAACTGAATCAAATGTGCGTATAATTGCAGACGATATAGTCAGCTGTCCACCATTATTTCTAAAGCCTACAAGTATGCTTAATTTCTGCTTGTGATACTGATTTCATACTGATTGATGACATTTTGTGATGTGATGCTGATTAAGCTAAAGTATATTATATTCAGTACCTAATATTTTGATTATTAATAAATATTTTGATTAAAACTCACCTGTATTTGTTTTTCCAATACTTGATTTAGTGCTGCACATACTTCAGGAATAATTTTTGAAATCAATTGAGGCGATACTTTAAATAAAAAATGAAGGCTTTGAAAGCTATCTCCGCTGGCCAAGTATCTTAATGTTATTGCAAGACGAATTCGGGGTGGTATTGCCATTCGTAGTTGTGTATCTTGTTTGGTAATTAAAGGAGAAATCTTGTTTAGCAAAATGTCAAAATCAATAATTGACATTCGTGTAAACTTTTTAAATTCTCCACTTGCTTCAGCAACTAGTTCACCCAACTGAGTATGCATGCTTAAACTGAAACAGAAAATAAGAAGTAAGTAGACGATTATAAAATAAAAAACATTCTTTCATATTAAATGAAAAAAATAAGATAAATTTAATGTACTCACTTCGTTCTATTCCTATGAATTCGCGTCATCCACCATCGCCTGGGTCTTCTTTTCTTCTTAATTTGATTTCTAATTTTGGTATTCACAAGATTATAATATGCTAATGCACACAAAACCAAAGCCGCTGCACTGTCGTCCATTCCGGATAACGATCGAGAATGCAAATGAGAAGGTCGCATGAGTGTAGATGCCTTCTCGGTTCTCGCGCAATTTCTCGGCAAGACTTCTCGGCGAGACTTCTCGCGTGAGTCTGTAGAGGCTAAAACAAGTCGCAGGCAACTTGTGGTAACTGTTCAGCAAATTAAACAATATTTCTGTTATTGCATCTGTACACATACATAGGGTGACATAAAACTTAACTGACACCCAATTGCACAAACATTTGTTACCACCATTCACAATAGTAATTCGTCTATGTTAGCACTGGAAGGAATCTCCGCAATATTTTTGTCTATACATACATATATTTTATCCCATTAGGACACTTGTCACTATGTAATTACAAGCGACTTGGGGTGACATTTAATTAATGAATGTTTGTGCCACTGGACTTCCTCCTCTTGAAAAGTTAGTGGAAGTTATTGCATCACAGTTGGGCCTATTCAGATTTTCAGATCAGAGTTATCTAATTTTAAACATCTGTAAACCTTAATTTATAATATTCAACTCGATTTTAGTCTACCAAGGATTGATAATGATGTTTATAAATATAAGTTAAAAGATATTTTAAATCAGAATCAAGTTTGATGTTATAAATTAAGGTCTACAGATATTTAATATAAGAGAACATAGATCAAAGTTAGCCACAATATTCATTAAAAATTAACATTCATAAATACAATATAAACACCAAAATACACCAATGTCCAATACCATTAGCACAGGTCCTTGTTGACTTGGTGTTTATAAAAGTAATTTTTAAATATGAAAACTAAATAACATTGTTTCATTGCACTAACACATTTAGCGCTGGCTTTCTGAATTCCATATCTACTAGGATCATGCTAGAAGAGTTACAGAGTTCAGAGAGCTTGTTGTTATGTTATGCCTCTGGATCTTAGGATCCTAATATACTTTCATTTTGCTAAGTTAAATATTGTAGGAGTATCTACATGTAATATGTATTAACATTCAAGCATAAAGAGACCCTGAATGTTATTTTGCCAATAAATAAAACTACTATTAGCATGTAGGTAGTAAGTTTATTTTATAAAAAAAGTTACTAAATTAGATATATTTACAGGTTTCAATATCAACTCAATAGGTATCTAATATTATTTGTAAGTAGGTATCTGATTCAATGTTATAAAATAGAAATGCTCTTTATTGAACACCAAAAAAAACAGAACAGTACATTTAAATTTCAGATATACAACAGGCGGTCTTACCGCTCAATAGTGATCCAACTATTAACATACTGTTTCATAGCAGCAAAAGGTAAAAATAAATTTGTATTTTTTAAATGAATACTTATAATATGGTACTAAATTGAAAGGAATAAATAGGTAGGTACATTTACAATTAAAATATTGCAGATAGCCTCTTTACACACCAGACTCGGGTAACTTGTTATTGGATTGAAGCTAATTTATTTCATTATTAATTATCTTGATATTATTAATGGAATAAAATAGCTTTATGTATTAACCTGATCTTGATCTGATTCATTCTAATTCATATAGCCTTTATTTATTCAGTGACTAGCAAATATGTACCAATTACTTAAATTTCTTATTTATATTATTACTCAGTATATGTGTTCATAATATATATTCTAAGCAATTATTTTTAATAAAATAAAACCATTTACCAAATTTACAATTTAGTTATTATTTACGCCTGCATCAGCTCTGTTACGGACAGGTTAACATGAACTAAATAAATATATCAATTTCCTACAAACATGTTATCTTAATATTCTCAAGTAAGTATTAAGATGTGTTTATCCTCTTTTCTACCCTTATCATGTAGCACTATTCTCCAATAAAAGTAGACCAAGAAGAAAGAATAAAATATTGAACTTCTGAATTACAAAACTTATTGCACCTGAAGCGCTTTGAGAAAACTAGGTACTTAATAAAAATGACATGTCGAATATTTTTCATGTTAATGATTTGTACCATGGAACTTATCAACACACTTAACTTTACTTATAGTAGGTTAGGTATCCTGAGCAGTCTCATCATAGGTAATGCAAACAATCTAACCTTTAATAAGTTTGGGTACATAGTATGAATAGTAGCATGAAAATTGTAATAAAACAACTTCTCAACAACAACAATCATCACAACATCAACACAATCATCTTTATCTTTACAATGAAGTAGCCTAAAACAAAATTAGGTACCTATCAAGGTATCCTTTTGCCCGACTTATATCTAAAGTCACTTTATTCAAAGACAATGATTGTTTGTAAGAAAGCATAATTTTGAATACATTAAAAACTGATTTTTTAATTAAGTAAATGATTAACTTTGTAAATAATATTATTTTTATACCTCATGGACATAAATATGTTTGGCAATTGGAAAACGAATTGCAATAGTCGTCAACTGCGTGGGGCCGGCTGTCGAAATTCGTGAACACTGACTTCTCAAAATATCCATATTTTCCTTTTTAGGCGTCTTGATTTTTCTCGGCGAACACTGCCATGTTATCCAAGTTTCTCATTATTGGACTGACGACAACCTACAAAACAACAAAGTTAAAAACACTATCTAATCACTTCAAATTCTTCAAAATAATTAAAACAGATTCTTTGGTTGGATGGTTCACGGTTAGTTTTCACAAGTAGGTATACTTTTTGCACCACATTCATGTCAGGACCCGAATTTTTATATATCTCACTGTTATTACTAGTTCATTGTGTGTTAAAAGTTGTTAAACAAATCACTCAGTTTTCATTTAAGTAAGTATCAAACATTAATAAAAGTAAACTAAGCCGGCCTCGGCCTTGTCTTGTCTGTCAGTCATGTCATGTCAACAAAAACACTCCCCTCCTCTTATTTTGGCAACCCGTTTCACGGAGTGTTTCGTTACTTTAACTAATCAAATCAATAGTCAACAAAATATTTAATAAGCTTTAATTATTTTCTAAACAGCAGTAAAGTAAAATATTAGGTAGGTATATTGTGGTTGCGATGCAAATAGGATTAAAATTGTTGAATTTGGGTTGGATGGGTAGGTTAGGTTAGGGTACCTTGTAGGTTTTGAGATTTAATATTTATTACATAGCTAGAAATGCATTGGCTTAGTATTTGACGGTTTTACGACATGATCATTTTAATTTACACACTATAAATATAAAATAACTAGGTAAATAATGTAAATTGTAGGTACTTACCTATGAGAAATGAGCCCGTGTGGAGGTAAATCTTTCGCGCCTCGGGATTGCCCATAAACAAGTAGGTATTGTTATACAAACATATCGGGCTATTATTTTGTCGTCGGCTTGGTCGGTCTCTCTCTCGTAATCTCTATACCTAATATAAATTATCTAGCAACCACAATAATTACACATAAACACAACACAAAGCACACAATTTTTGAAGACAATTGTACCTATTTAGCGGCAAACTCAAACTTAATATTTAGGTATTAATATTATTGAAAACGTTTTAGGTCTTAATTTTAGGTTTACATTTTTGCCTCTGAGATTTCAAAAATAACACTTTATCATATTTAAATCGTTTTCTCTGATAAAAAAGCACCCATATGTTCGACTATGTTGCAGTGCGTCCGCCATTTTTTCATGTCTCGAGATGGTCTCAAGTCACCAATTGACCATAATCAGGATCAGGATTAGTTCCCCATACAAATGACCGTCTCATCTGATCCGAGGATTACGTTTCACGTGTTGAGATATGTTTATTAATTAGCGCTCAGTCTTGTGACGGGCGTCTCAGCTGAGACGAGTTTATTAATACGGGCCTAAGTGTGTTGACGTCATTGCCAAGTCGAGGTCGCGGGGGTACGCCTTGCCATCAGGACGCGCGTGCTGCGGCGCGATATCCCTCAAGTGGGGGAAGCGCGACGCGTCCGCTCGCGAGAACATTGACGAGGCAAGGCGCCCGATGAAGTCCTGTACTTGCAGCTTCTTCTTGTGACCTGCGGTCAAGAGGGCGTACCAGGAGGGTGCGGCATACGTGAGGCGGGGTCTAATGTAGATTTTGTAGACCCCGAGCTTCACACGCAGAGAGAGGCTGGAGCGGAGCACTGGACGTAGTAGCGCTCGAGCTGTTCTCGCGACGACGGTTTTGGAGTGGGGACCCATGGTAAGTCTGCGGTCGATGCTGATCCCCAGGTATTTTACTACCGGGGACCAGGGGATGTCTTGTCCGTGTAGGGAGAGTGGTGGAAGTCGGCGGATGCACCTGCTCACGAAGATCGCCTGAGTCTTCGCTACGTTGACGGTTAGCCTTGTAGTGTGCTACGTCACACTCACACTCTCACCAATATGTTAGCTTATATATTCCATGCATGTAACATTTGAGACACAATAAACCTGACATCCAACGACTAATGTATTGTCATTTAATCCCAGCATTACATGGCGATCCTGCCAGTGCTGCCTCCGTGCGGCGCTGGCGGCGCGCTGCGCCAGCCAATACTAATGTGACGGATTTGGACGATTTTTTGAAAAGAGGAAATCTTAATGACAAAATTGTTTGTAATGTGGATTGTATTAAAGTGAAATTTAAGTAAAAAAGTGAAAGTAAAGATTAACAACGTAAAAGTTGACATTAAACATTAGCTGATGAAGTGAGAAAAAAAAGTGGTCGCTGCTGGGGAGCCGGAAGTGGATAAAGGGTTGTTTTTTGTTTGGAGCCGGGAGTAGTTGGAGTCGTGATGATGGAGCAGGACTAGGGATTCTCAGCGACGCCCAAAACTTTCTGTGAGAATCAGTGAAGTGAAGTGAAGTGGTTAGGTTAGAAATCATAAAAACAAAGACAACAATATAATTACTTATTAATCATTAATACGTACGAGTACAATAAACAGCTAAGAATTTAATAAACTTAGTTCAGTTATGTTGCTGTTGAACTTATAATCGATTGGGTATTTATGCGCAATTGTGGTATTTAGGTTTGTGTTATTAATTCGTAATTAAAAGATTTTTGCTGTCGAGTATATTTCTTAAAATGTTCAATTAGTTTTACAGATAATAATCAGAATCAAGATCAGAATGCAATGATTTGTGTATAAAATTTAATTACACACGTGTAAAGTTATTTTGTCGCGTCTATAATTAGATCGGCGCATCTTCTACATAGATGGAATGGCATCTCGCGTCTGTCATTATAGGTCAAATTTCGTGCGCAGGCGGAGTGCCGTGCACCAGTTAATGCATGTTTATGTTTTGATTTAAATTGTATTATGATTATGAGTATTAGATTTTTTTTAACAATGATTAGTCGATTGAATTTTATTTTAAAATTCAGAACTTAAATTATAGTTTTTGGTTTTTGAAAAGGTCATTCGTTCCATTTGCATAATCTCATAATTGTACTATTATAATAATCATTTTTTTAATTTAAATTACAGTGTAAGTCAAATAGTAAATGTCTAATTTTAGTATTTTTATATAGAAAGTTAAAGATAGACATATGGACTTTGACGGAGACGTTTACACGGACATAACAAATAGCAGTAACTTTGACAAATTAAATAAAAATAATAAAGAACGGTGGAATAAAAGTATATTAGGTATGTATTGCAGGACTATGAGTTTACGTTGGGATAAAGATTGATAGATATTTTGTTGGACTAATTTAGGTTTGCTGGTTAGGAAATAGATGGAATTAGGCAAAGTTTAAAAAGTAAAGGATGTCGATGAAAGTATTTGAGGTATTGAGTAGGCTAATGAAAAAGTTTTTATATTAGAGATAGGTATTGGTATAGTTAGGTTTGTGCTTTGGCCCTTTCGCCGCAGTGGTTGAACTGGTGCTGGTAATGTTACCTCATTTCCTTTATACGGCTCTAGCGCGGATGAATGATAAATGCCAATGGGAATATTGCTTTGATCTGGATTCGCGATCTTATACGATGCTGGTCCGTGTTGCTCTACGATCACTCGTCTCTTCGTGGTACGAACTTGGCACTATACCCAAGTCCCGCATTGCTCACGGGGTGAAGCTTAGCCAGGACGAGCTGGCCTGGGGAATAACTAGGGCTCGGTTTTCGTTTTGAGTCGAAGTATTCTTTTCGTGCTTCTTTTTTATTCTCTTGCCAATCCCGCGCCTTCTTCAGTGTTTCGGATATTCGTAAAAGGTACGGAGTTATTTCTGGTACGAAGTTTTCTGACAACACAATCTCTCGTAAGTCGTTTTCATTGCCGCAACTATCTCCCAAATGTTAAATACGCGGGGGTGTAACTCGTAGATGTACAGACGGCGGTGTTCATGGCAAATCTTACGCTCGGTAGCTTCTCCGGCCACGTGCGATGTTCTTCTTCTACTAGTTGGCTAAATGGCTAGTTGAGTTTTAAGATCTCGATTGCGGCGCTCTACAGGATTGGCCTCAGGGTGATACACCGGTTTGAAGGAGTGTTTAATGTGTAGACAATAGACAACCTTTTTGTAATACACAATACGAATTGTGGGCCGTTATCACTTATTACCCGACGGGGCACGCCATACCTCAGAAAGATTTCATTAAGCAATATTACAGCACAATTTTCAGCAGTGGCGGTTTCCAATGAGAACAGTTCTACCCATCGGGTGGCCACATCTTCCACTATTAAGATCCAGGCTTTCCCCTGGGGTGAGGCGGGTAGCGGCCCAAAGAGGTCAAAAACCATGACTTCGAATCTTTTATTAAGTGATGTCGTCTGTAGCAGACCAGCTGGTTTATGATTGCTTGGCTTGTAGCGTTGGCAGGGTAAACAATTCTTCACATACTCTCGACATATTTCCGCATTCCTTTAAAAAAATCTCTTTTTGAAATCCTTTCAAAAGTCTTTTCCGCTCCGTAGTGCCCGGCTAATGGATCATCATGGTACGCACTTAGTTAGCGTGTTAGCCCATTCTTGTTCCGGTACTACAAGTTGGGCGTCATCTGAATCAGAGGGTGAAGCATGGTGGTAGAGGAGCCCATTGTTCATGAGGTAACCCTTGCCGCTCCAGTACATTGCATCTTCAGTATTGTCTACGCTCTCTAAGGAATGCACAACTTTGGCTATCCATTTATCTTTCATCTGTTCTGTCCGTATGTCGGCAGGATTACGGGTGGGCATATCGATGGTAACACCGCATATCCCACATTCTGCCTTATTGTCTTCCGCCCATGGGGGTCGCGACAACGTGTCTGCCACTACTTTTGTTCTACCCGGAGTTTATTTGATCGTGAGGTCAAATGCCTGAAGTTGTAACGCCCATCTGGCGAGTCTGCCCGAGGGCGATTTTAGAGTCATTAGCCATTTTAATGCTTGGTGGTCCGTTATTATGAAGGTCGGCAGACCTTCGATGTAACCTCTGAATTTAGCCACCGCCCACACAACGGCTAATGCTTCTCGTTCGGTGGTAGAGTAATTTCTTTCAGCGGGGGTCAATAAGCGACTTGCATATTCCACTGGGTGCTCTTCACACCCCTCCCCCTGGACTAAAACTGCCCCAAGGCCATAAGCTCTAGCATCGGTTTTAATAATATATGGTTTACTCTCATCTGTTTGTTTTAGAACGGGTGCAGAAGTGATTAATCTTTTTAGTTCTCTATAGGCAGTTTCCTGTTCGGATGTCCAACTCCAAGCAGCGTTTTTCTTTGTGAGTCTCGTGAGTGGTTCTTCAATTGCCGAGAAATTTTCTATAAGCCGCCGGTACCAGGAACATGTTTGTAGGAATGTCAACAGATGTCGTACATTTGTCGGTACGCGTAGCTCTAGGATAGCCGATACTTTGGTTGGTTCTACTTGTAAACCTTCTGGTGTTATATAGTGACCTAGGTATTTTATTGTCGAATTGCAGAAGCGGCATTTACTGCGATTGACCGTAAGGTTATATTCCCACATTTTCTGAAAGATTGCCTCCAAGTCTTGTAAACGAGTTGTGAAGGATGATGAGAAGATTATTAAGTCATCAAGATATGCCAACATTTTGATCTGGTCCAAGCTCACCCGAAATCTGTCTATAAGGCGTTGGAATGTAGCTGGAGCATTCCGCAATCCGAATGGCATTCTTTTAAAAACAAAATTCCGAATGGAGTGATGAATCCGGTCTTTAGTCTATCCTCTTCTCGAACACTTATCTGCTAATACCCAGCCTTGAGGTCTAAAGTAGTCATATAGCGGGTCGGCTTCGCGTCATGTAGTAAGTCATCTACTCTCGGAATTGGGTACGGGTCAGGTACGGTAATAGCATTTAATCTGCGGTAGTCAACACAGACCCGTGTTTCACCGTTTGACTTTGGCACGAGTACTACAGGTGCTATCCAGGGCGTTTGTTGCGGTTGTATAATACCTTCCTGACGCATTTTATAAAGTTCTTCCTAAAGAAGTTCTTTTTTGGGCGCTGAGAGTCTGTAGGGTGGTACCGAAATTGGTCGCTGCTCTGAAGTATCGATATGGTGCTTGATGTCTATAGCTGGATTCGTTTTCGGTATGAACTTGTCTTCATATTTCTCCAACAACTGCTGCAGCATTGTGTGTTGTTCCGTATTTAACCCACTGGAGAACGAGATGTCTAAAGAGTTTATTCCGATATCCCCTCCAATTTGCACGGTTCCAGGGAAAAGGTCTTGAGAACGTGGGGACAGAGCTACTTCCTGTTCACTAATATTCGTTTGCGCATCCCGGTACATGTATTCGGTTCGCGGTGAGAACCCCTCGAACGTCTTATAACGCCTGGAGGTCACAGTGTCTAATGGTATCAAGCAATACGCCGTACTACCTTTCGCGTGCTTCAATAGTTTGGGCGGTTGTATTACAGTGTTTGTATCAGGGGGCTCTAGTATAGTTACTACACTAGTGGTTTTCCGCTCTGGGTCATTTATGGCATCTTGCTTTCTTCGTTCTTCAACAGCGGAAACTGATACTGCAGAGTTCGGATCCTGTGGCTCATCGAACTGTAAGAAATGTTCGTCGTATAGCTCGAAGGATTCTTTCCGTTCGTCTATAAAGGTCCATGTAAACTGGGGAAGGTTGAGTACCATCCCTACATCTTGAATAAACCCTATGCCCAATAGAGTCTTATTCTCGCGTGGTTCCGGCAAGACTAAGAACGTTGTCGGAATATTCCTTTGGTTTAGTGTCATCTCCACTTTTACCGTATACACGACTTGCTTGCGTTCTCTCTATGGAAGTTGTATCCCCTTTTCTTAAGCTGGCAGTACAACTCGTACGATGCCACACTCGTCTTCGCACATGTGTCAATGTGTGCTATGCCTTTTATATCCTTGATGGACATGCATACGACGGGTCGCGCTCTAGCATCGGTGCGCACGTTAAGTGCACAAAAACTGATGTTCTCCTTTTTAATGGGCACTTGCCGTGTTTGTTTCGAGCAGGTGGGGCAATTGGTGCGTGCTACTCCGGGTGCACCACAGCCGTAGCAAGAAAACTTTGGTGTGGACGGTGTAGGCATTTGCGACTGCGCTTCCGGCTTGGGTGGCTGCACGGATGATGTGGAACTCGATGTCGGCTGCACTTTACTATCAGCAAACTTCTTCTCTCTGCATACGTCTGATGAGTGCCCCGGATTTTTACAGTAACTGCAGCGGGTACGTTGTCCTGTCCGAATTGGTTGCGGGTGGTCTTCAAAAAGCTCTTCGGCACTCTGGGCTGGTTTTAAAAGGGCATCAAACGTATCTGGTGACTTTCTCCTTGATCTTCTTGAGCAGTGTTCCGTAAACCATGTCAATTCCGTGGCTTTTTGGATGGCGCGGCGCAGGTAGCTGCGCAATTAAATCCCGCTTATTGGCCACGAAAGCCTCCGTCAGTTCGTTTTCCCTCTGGTGTATTCCAATTAGTTCCTGGTAAATCAGATGTGCAGGCTTTAAACGCTCTATGTAACCTGTTCTTGAAGTCGTTCCAAGTCGTGACGTTCTCGGATATTCCATTCCACCACGTTGCTGCTTCGTCCTTCAATACGAGTGGTAAGCTCTCCAGGGCATCTTCGTCGCTCATGTGCTCAACTCGTTTAAAACAGGTTGACGCAGTCAGGAAGGCCTTCACTTTTGCAGGATCCCGTTCGCCACCGTAAGAGAACTTGGCCCTTGCAAATGATGTATGTAGGAACCTCGCGAGTTTGAGAAGGTCCTGAAACCCGGGCGCTGGTGATAGCCCCAATCAGTTGTTGAAACTGCGCTTCTGTCATGTTAACAGCCATATTTTCGTTGTTGCTTATTTTTCCAGGTTTCGCCTTGGTAGATGTCACGCGTCCAGACTTCATAACAACGTATTCCGTCGATTTTGAAGAATTGCCCGCGTTGGACGCCAGATTGTAAGTGGCGGGTTCGTAAGAGGAGCGAAATATCAAACCAAGGTCTTGGTCATAACAACTAGTTTTAATAATGTATACAAAAGGTGGCAACACAACCCGAGTTCGGCGAATCGACCCACCGAAGCAGGAGCGAGTAACCAAAGCTTCGGAGTTCACAAGGCTTTGAAATAAATAAGACTCCAAAAGTCCCACAAGTGGAAGCGAGTACAGAGCAAACTTAGTCTTAGCCAGTGTTACCTAGTTAGAAATAGTTCAATTAACCTCGTTGGTCGTCTCTATCCGCCTTTTTTATACAAAAAGGGGGATGAGGAGCCGGTATCGGGTCTGTATGACCCCCGACCGGGGAAATCTGCGCCGGCCGTGAAGACGGCCGGGTCCTTGGAGCGCAGCCGGCGCCGAAGGCGCAGGCTGCGCGGTGGAGGGGGTAGGTGTGTGTACCTACGCAGACATGTGGTTGTTCAGCCAATTGAGGGCTGCTGCGGGCATGGGCTCGCCGTCCAGTCTGGCCCTTACGGCCTCCTGGACCACGGCGAAGCCCTCCATCAGCGCCGCTCTCTGGGCGATGGCTTCAGGTGGTATGGTCGGGAGTGTACTCACCGGGGTGTCGGTTTGAGTTGTGGTAGAGTTCGTGGCAGCTTGCACGGAGGGCTGCGGGCCACGGTTTCGGGCTCCGCGCCTCTTTCCGCGGCGGGTGGTGGGTGGCTGCTTGGGGTCGTTCCCGGGGGCCATCAGGGTGGCGCTGTGTTGCGCCGCCTCGACGGTTCGGGTAGTGGTGGGCTCGGGGCCCTGCTTGGTGGGCTTCGGAGGGTGAGGTGACTTTTTAGTCCTCCGGTTTTCCCTCAGCAGGACTGGGCATTTGGCGGATTGATGGCGCGCACGACATGGGTGCGGTCCTCGGTAGAGATGGGGATCCTCCGGGTGTTGCGGAAGATCCGCGGGCGCGTTTGCCTACGCGCCGTTGGATCACTCCGGGATCCAGGCTGCATAATGGGGGTAGCCCTAAAAAGGGCTTTTACAGATTACCCCACCTTTGCGGACTCGCACAAGGTGGGAGAGACACGATGTTAATTTGGAGGGTAGATATATTTGCGGAAAAAATAATCTACCCACCCAAATAAAACAAAGGATGACGTAAGATGGGGCAGTGACTCACGCGACCATAACGCACCGCGGCCTCACCACTCCCCTCCCTTTTCCCCCGTCCCAAGGCTCCCCCCGCAAGCGAGAGGCCGAGACTAGGTACTGGAAGGAAAGTTACCGGCCGGCGGCGGGGAAATTCCACTGTTGATCGGTCCGAGCGTGTGACGTAGGGGAGCCAGATGTTGGTGACTCACCTGTGTTTTTCCGCAGTTCCACAAAACAACACGTCCCTACGTCAGAGGTGGCAGCCAGATGGTCGGCTATTTGATTTAACGAATTTAATTTAATTACAAATTGAACGTCCACCTCGGGTCACTGCGGCCTATCCTTCAATTACAAACAATCAGCCTTATTACTTATAGTTCTGTGGGGTACCAAATGATTGTGCGAGTTAGTGTACAGCTAACGCCATCTAGTCCCAACAAAGTTAATTAACATTGATAAGACGCGATTATAATTTTGGCTAACTAACACCATCTGGTGTCGGGTAGGGGTAAACGGTGTTGACTTGTATAGATGAGGCGCGATCTTATTGCTTACTAGCACCATCTGGTGTCGGGTAGGGCAGATGGTGTTACATAGTTTTAATTTATATCATTTATTTGAGACGAGTAAAATAATTAAATATACCAGCGCGAATTAAGACAGCGGGCGAAACTAACTCAGACGAGAACTCGCCACGAAGCATTAAATTTATCTACCACCTCGAGTGTGGTATCATTTTTTGATGAACTAGGCATGAGGAATTAATTTTTGAGACATTTAATTTACAGTTTTATACAAAAAAAGTAAAATATTGACGAAAATATCAAAACTGATTTCTATTTTTTTTATTAAATAGTCAGTATGTTTGAAAATACTAAAGTTTTTGAAAAGAAAAAAATAATATCTTAAAGAAAATTTATTCAGCTTTAAAAAAATGTATATTAAATAAGAGACAATACGTCGTAGTGGGAAACTAATTCTACACGTACGAAGTCGCGTCCTCTAGTAATGCCATAAATTACAATATGAATTGAATTTAACTGTATTGTCTGGGACCCTATGGAAGTCAAGTACACTCTTTTGCTGGAAAGGGTGCAACGGAGATTCGCTAGGTACCTATTTAAGAGGATGTACGGGTATTACCCGTTTCTATATCCCTCTCTCTTTGTGCTGGGCATGGTCGGCCTATACACACAGACGCACAGACGGAAAACGCATTTGTTAGTACACTATTGTCTTCTTCTGCGCAACGAGGTAGACAATCCGACTGCTCTTGAGCAGCTTCGCTTGTTCGTTCCGGACCAGTACGTGCGCGCCGGGGCGCGCCGCCGGCACCCGCTGTTCGCGGCGCTGCCGGGGCTCCAGACGCGCCGCGCTCGGAACTGCCCGACCGCCCGCGCGGTAGAGCTGTTAAACGCGCTACTTGCCGAGCTCCAGGATACCGACGTGCTAGCCGACCGCTGGCACATTTTAAAACATTGTATATGTACGTTCTTGTGTTCGTTTTCGTTTTTGTAATAACCCTATTTGTGTACTCGTCTAACTATTTTCTTTGTTTGTTATAAATTTTAATTCTTTTTATCTGTAATCCCGTATGTTTCTGTATAATATTGTTAACATGATAGGCGATTTGGTTAAAACTGTAAGCCTATTATTGTGGAAATAAATAAATAAATAAATAAATAAATAAATGAACCACAAGGATCTAGGCATAAAAATGTATCTTAGAAATGTAAACTATTGTCGCATTAAGTATTTTTGTATAGATACTACTGCGTTTATGCCATTATTCCATTTTCCACCACAGTAGCATAATTCGGTACATTTTAACAGTTTTTTTCGACAGTTGCTCCTACCACCGCACTGTGCTCTTGCACCGAATTAGTTCCAGACAAGCTGTAGCAGCAACGGGTGCAGTATTTGGAATTGGTTTCCAATTTTGATTCGATTGTATTTCCCATCCCCAATCCGCCGGACTAGGAAGAAGAATCGGCACCATCGCTTGGCCCCATACGTGCACACCCCGTTAAACGGCTCTTAGGAGATGCTGCTGGAAACTGGCATCCGTAGGTGAATATTCTTTAGCTGTCGGTCGTAAAATAACTCCGTTTAATGAATTCTCGAATTCAAGAATGAAGTTTATCGATTTTTTTTCACAAAGAAGTTGTATGATAACTATACATACATAAAAATATATATTTTTAAAGCTGAATAAATGTTCTTTGAGATATTTTTTTTTTCTTTGAAAAACTTTAGTATTTTCGAAAACACTATCTATTTAATAAAAAAATAGGAATCCGTTTTGATATTTTCGTCAATATTTTACTTTTTTTCTAGAAAACTGTATATTAGGTAAAAGTCTCAAAAGTGAATTCCTCATGCCTGGCTCATCAAAAATGATACCACACTCGAGGTGGTAGATAAATTTAATGCTTCGTGGCGAGTTCTCGTCTGAGTTACTTCCGCCCGCTGTCTTAATTCGCGCTGCCGCGCGGGAATATTTAATTTGTCTCAAATAAATGATATAAATTAAAACTATATGTTTTTTAAATCTGCATAAATTGGGCTGTTCAACAGTATTTTTTGTGAATATAATGTTCTACAAATATTATAAAATATTGTGTGTTGAAACAAAAAACATAAGCTGATGTTGTGAAACTTTTTTACGCATCTTAATAAATTTATTTGAAGGAGTGTAATTATTATATCAAAAATGAAAGCCAAATCTATGGTTTATCAGAAAATGACACCACACTCGAGGTGGTAGGTAAATTGAAGCCGATATAATGTTTTATCTAATGCGCGGCGGCGTGTAACTTTGAATAACCCCCCTCCCTACCCACCAGGGGATGGCTGATGGCTACCGGGCTAAATCAGCTCAGTTTGTCCTAGGATACATGTATGCCAAATTCACCCGATACCAAAATTTGACCTCTCCATACATTGGGTGACACTACCGCCCGTACTTACTATTAATAAGCAGTACGTCTATCAGCTCATTCAGAACCTTTATGAAGAAGTATCTAGATTCTATGTTTGATACTATAAATTCTCAAATTCATGAGTTGGCAAATCAGTTGAAATTAAACTTTTATACAATAAAGGAAAAAGACGATATTTTCATCAAATTAAACAATGGCAAGGCAGCAAGTCGTGAACGAGATACGCAGATGCTCGAAAAAACTTTTAGCGACGACCAGTTTTATTAAAAGGAATTGATGATTTGTGGCAAGCGGATTTGATTGTCTTACAAAATTTACATAAGAAAAATAGAGGATATAAATACATTCTGGTTGTTATTGATGCCTTTTCAAAGTGCGCGTGGTGTATTCCAACAAAATCTAAAAAGAAAATAGAAATAAAAAATTCTTTTGAATAAATTATTAAATCATCAAAACAAGTACCGATAAACTTACAGTCAGACTTAGGGACAGAGTTAAATAATAATAAATTTGATAATTATGTAAAAACCTTAAAAACAAATCAAAATTGTTGAAAGGTTAATAAAAACGCTCAAAAATAAACTTTACAAATATTTTTGTTTCATTGGAAATTATAAATGGGTTGGAAAACCTTAGAATAATATAGTTAAATCCTATAATCAAACTATGAATCATGCAACGAAATTTAAACCTATTGATGTTAATTTCGATAATGAGTCCATCGTAAAGAAAAACATACAAAACGCACAATCCAATCTAGATAATGGATTAAATAAATTGAATATAGGAGATCGCGTGCGCATAAGCAAGTATAAAAGTGCCTTTCATAAAGGTTATACACCGAATTGGTCGACAGAAATATTTACTGTTAAAAATTTAAATCACACTCGTCCAGTTACTTACCATATTGAAGATCAACGATATAATACTCGGTTCATTTTACGAACAAGAACTTCAGAAAACAAAGCATCCTGATGCTTACCTCATAGAAAAAGTGATCAAAAAGAGAGGCGAAAAATTGTATGTAAAGTGGTTAGGGCTTAATGATAGCAAAAATAGCTGGATTGATAGAAATACAATTGTATGCGTATATTTCTGAACTTTATTGCATTAAAAATTGTTATTATTATTTTTGATATGAAAGGGAGAGGACTTTTAAACAGTGTTATTAATCACTTACTGTTTGAGCTGCACTTACCTGTGTACAGTCTCACTATACTGTACATTTTACTGTTTACGCTGCGACCTACTTTAGGCCATAAGCGATATTTAATAATCATATAATTTTAAGTAGTGCATAAATAACGCGCAAACGATAAACATCAAGAGACGACATAACTCATTGTTAAATAATTTGTAACTATTAATCAACTTTAATCTTAACGTAATAAAACGTCCTAAAAGGTCAATTTATTCCATTGCACTCCAACATCCATCAAGACAACAACTACTTACATGGTGTACAAATTTAACTGGATTGTACATTAAATGGTCCTTCGAACTAACAAAGTGCTTCGAGTGTTTGTGTTCCTGTTACGATAGCGATCGGTTTGCTGGCCTCCCACAAGCGGATCTCATCAATGGATTGAGAAGGCGCATTTGTATGTGATAGGCAGCACAAGCACTAGAAAAAGCCCATAGCAGTCTCCGGCTCAGCGAAGAATTCAAGGCTTGCCAAACAACATGAATAAGATTCAACTACAACAAACTACCTTTGACGAAATCAAGACCTTAAGCGTCAACTATAAGAAGGACAGTGGGTCTAGAAAAACTGTCGACTATTTGAACAAGCGTATTACATCGCTCGATGCCCTATGGGGGGACTTTGAGACTCAACACTCAGCTCTTTTGAAGGAGATCGAAGACAGAAGCATCAACTACTTTGCAGAGGACATATACGGGTGAACTAAAGCCGATATAATGGATTTACTACGGAAACAACCAAAGACGAACATGGCGCTGTTAAGTTTGATTTAACAGGGCTTTTGGACGGTGAAACTTTAAAGCTATTGACCGAGCAATGTCAAAGGTCACCATAACAGCCACAGTCGAAAAGTGGGAGTTGGAAGACAATCTCAGCACCTTAAAGTCAAAATGGGAAGCTATTGACAAACATTTAAATAGGGAAATAGACGGAATACTAAAAGGCTTGAACGAGAGCTATTCCAATACTTTTCTTGAAATGGAAAGTAAATACGATGAGATGCGTCGGCAACTGAGCAGCAAAATTTGGTCAACTACTCATTATCAGCAAGCAGCGCCAAGAATTAGAAGAAGTTTACAGGTAATTACAATCAGTGGATCTCTCTCTCTCTCTCTCGTTCAAAGACCTATTTATAGAAACCATACATAACAATCCATCCATTAACAAGGCACAAAAAATGCAGCATCTCAAAACGAAACTGAGAGGAGAAGCGGAAAGACTGGTTCAACACTTGACAATCAGCGCTGAAAACTACAACTCTTGTTGGTATATTCTTAGCCAGCGTTACGATAATCGTCGCCTGCAATTTATCTCATTTATTAACACAATGCTGCAACTACCGACCATACAACAGCCCGATGCTTACAACCTTAAGAAAATGCACGATGTTATAACCGAATGTTTGAGCAGTTTATCTAACATTGGGCTGAATACATCGACCTGGGATCCAGTCATTGTTTACTTAATGACGCAGAAACTAGACTCGGGCACCCATAACAACTACGTCAAGGAGCTGCAAGATCACAGGGAAGTTCTAGTTTTGAAGGACTTCTTGTTCTTCCTAGAAACTAAGTTCATGGCTTACGAAACCATGAGACGCCCCAAGAAAGACGCCGTCATCCAGCAAAAAACGACCTTCGTCAAACCCTTTAACAACGAACATGTGCTGAAAAAAAACCACTACAACTACAACAAAACGTATCCGAAAACTTATCATACAGCTTATGGACAATGTTCGTTTTGCAATGAAACTCACGTGTTGACGCAATGCCCGAAGTTCATTGCACTAGATATACCGCAACGAATCAACACAGTTGCAAAACTACGTATTTGCAAAAACTGCTTGTTTAGCCACGGTGACCAAGAATGCAAATCTAACAAAACATGCAAGGAATGTAATATGAGCCACTTTCGTGAGTTGGACTGACCTACCATTTTAAATGAAGTTATTTTTTGCTTTTTGAAGGCGGTTTTTTTGTTTTTTTAAACTTTTATTTTATTTTATACTTTTTATTGATCATAATTATACTGTTATGTTATGTAGTCCCACTTTAATTAATAAGAATTAATAAGAAACTATAGAACATTGAAATTCAATCTCGCCGCAAGCAACGCCGTGGGAAAGTCATAGTCAAATACTTAAACATACATATGCTTCGTCATAGTCGCTCAACTATCTTAATCGAAATATCTTGTCGCCACCCTTGAAATATATACCGTTTAGGAGTTCCGGTGGCCATCTGTGGTTTTAATCATCAGTTCCACTTTACCAAATAGTGTTTTCCAAGAGCAAATACACGAGTTACAATGAAAAATACTAAAATCGCTATAGGTGTGCCTATAAATTTTGAAGAGTTCCGTCGATTCCTCATAGACTTCATCATCAAATCTTCATTATGATAAGAATGGGACCAAATGGGAAGCACCAGCTTTCAAACAAAAAAAGAATCTTCAAAATCGGTTCACCCAGTCGAAAGTTCTGAGGTAACAAACATTAAAAAAAAAAAAAAAAACAGTTGAATTGAGAACCTCCTCCTTTTTTGAAGTCGGTTAAAAATAATAGCCGCAGCTAATCAAGGAAATATCAATTTTGATCAACGACCTACGACTTCAACCCAGCAACCGGCTTCTAACCATCATTCAGCTACAAAGGAGACAGAGGTCCTGTTAACTACAGTGCAACTAAAGCTACGGACCCTGGATGGAACTTATATAATTCTCTGAGCGCTGCTTGACCAGGGCTCGCTAGTAAACTTAATGACTGAAAATGCCGCGCAACTCTTAAGGTTACCTAGAGATAAACTGAATGCATCGATATCTGGAATAGGAGAGCTGTCTGGGAACTGCAAGGGAAAAATGCAATTGACCTGTCAGTCCTTGCATTGTGAATTTATGTTCAAAACTAAAGCGTTAATTCTAACAAAATAAACCAACAACTTACCTAACGCAACGTTTAAAAAAGGAAACTGGTCACACTTGGAAAACCTGAAACTTGCCGATGCAGATTTTAATGTGTCACACCCTGTAGACCTACTACTCGGGGCGGATGTATACGCTGACATCATCTTGGATGGGGTCCTCAAGGGCGAACAGAAATCTCCCATTGCTCAACAAACTCGCTTAGGGTGGATTCTATGCGGAAGATTAACGACATTTAACTTTAACTGCCATGTCACTTTGATTAACATAAACGAAATAAATAAGTTTTGGAAAAATGAAGACATGCAGAACAGCAATGACGTTTCCAAAGCGAAACAATGTGAAGAACTCTACAAAAATACAGTAAAACGAGATAAAAATGGCAAATATACTGTGCAAATGCCGCTTAGCCCCGACTTCGAACAAAAACTAGGTCATTCAAAACAAATCGCTATCTCTCAATTTCTCCAACTTGAAAAAAGACTCTTCAGGCAGAATAAGCTATCAGAAATGTACAAGGATTTTATAAATGAATACATAGAGTTACAACACATAAAACCATAAACTTCGACAGCAACCCTTGAATGCTTCCTACCCCATCACGGCATTCTAAGAGAAAATGCTATTACGACTAAACTAAGAGTCGTCTTTAATGCCTCTCAAAAAACCACGAGCGGCCACAGTCTAAACAACGTACAAGAAAAAGGACCTAAACCTACAAAATGACATTCAAGCATTAATCCTTAAGTGGAGGTCATACAGATACGCCTTCACCGCTGATATAGAGAAAATGTATCGGTGCATTTTGGTGTCGGAAGAACAACAGTCTCTTTAAAAGATAATATGGGGAAATGAACCATCAGAAAAGCTAAAAGAGTATCAACTTTGCACGGTCACCTACGGAACCAAAAGTGCTCCCTGGCTTGCCATGAGGACTCTCAAACAATTAGCCATAGACGACGGTCACAAATACCAAGCGGCTGCAGAAATATTACAAAACGAGTTCTACGTCGATGACTTCATCAGCGGTCATAACTCAATCGACGAAGCTAAACAGCTAAAACAATCTCTGATTAGTTTATTACATGCCGGCGGAATGAATCTGCGAAAATGGTCAGCAAACCACCCATCCCTGCTGGAAACTTTAACAGAAGATCAAGTATCGACGAGAAGGATATTTGATTTTAAACAGGAAGATTCCATGAAAACACTAGGGCTCGGATGGAATCCAAATCAAGACACTTCATGTTTGAATGGGACCTAAACAACGAACAAGTAAAAGCCTCTGTAACAAAAAGGGTTCTACTCTCTGAAATATCTAAACTTTATGATCCGTTAGGATGGTTGTCGCCAGTAACGGTCATAGCTAAACTTTTGTTTCAAAAGGTCTGGATAAGTAAATTAGCCTGGGACGAGGCACTACCATTCGACATCCAAAACGAATGGTTTAAACTAAAAATGAAACTACCTCAAGTCAATAACATGAAGTTGAACCGATGGATTGGTACATCCAAAAACGAAATCGAACTCCTAGGTTTCTGTGACGCGAGTGAAACAGCATTTTCATGTGTGATATACACTCACGCGAAGAACCAAAACGGCGAGACGATTATAACTCTGTTAACCGCCAAAACTAGGGTTGTCCCCTTAGCACAGAAAACATCATTGCCCAGATTGGAGTAATGTGGCGCTTTATTATTGTCTAAACTTATGACAAAGGCAATAGAAGCATACAAGTATTACAAATTAATTATACTAAAAGCATGGTGTGATTCTCAAGTGGTCCTGGCTTGGCTGCAAGGAGACATATCAAGATGGAAAAAAGTACGTGGCGAACCGAGTCACAGCAATCAAACAAGTTATTCCCGCCACCAAATGGCAGTACATTAAGTCTGAAAAAAAACCCAGCTGATTGTGCATCGAGAGGATTACAGCCGAGTAGACTAAAAACTTTTGACCTCTGGTGGCAGGGACCTAAATTTCTAAAAACTGAGCTAATAATGACAAAAGAGCTTGTGTTGCAATGTGCGCAGAAAGTGGCGTTTGCGCCGGAGTATAAGTCATTATTAAAAAATTTAACTGTGACCAAGAAGAGCTGTATGTACAAACTGAACCCTTACTTAGATAAAAAGGGAATTATTCGTGTCGGTGGACGTCTAAACATGTCAAACTTGCCACTTGGTATGAAGAATCCTGTCATCCTACCTAGAAAAGGGCGAATAACTCACCTAGTAATCGAGGGTTGATCAATAAGTTTTTAGAATCGGTATGAACCATCCTCCTAATCATATTATTTTAATGTGGACTATACCATGGCACTAATAAACGTTAAATTAGAGAAAAAAAAATATTTACATTATTCATTTGTTTTTCTGTGATAGCTAAACAAAAAACATCTGTATAAACAATTTTACAAGACGGCAAAAATAAGAGTTAGTTTTGTAATCATTTGGAGCGGTGATGAGAAAGTCCTGATGCCCTTATAAAAAAAATGTTATTGAAAATGAAACCTTGGTTTATCATTATAATTTAAAGCATAAACAAGTTATGTTTGCAGTGGACTTTTTTATTTCCAGCTCTGACACAAAAATTTAGGGTGGCTTTTTTGGCCTTTTCCGGGATTATTGAGGCCTACAAACAAATACTGTGATATTAGCTTTTAGCAATTATCAAATAACCTAGGAGAATTATATAACATTATTCTGCCATATAATTATGGAAAAAAAAAATAAAAAAAAACTGATGAAAAAAATTTACGAATTTTCGGCAGGAATTATGCTTCAGAGACATCTAATTCACAAGGGTGCTTCTCTCCGACCTAAGTTCAGAAATGATAACTGCTTCCCCTGTTATTAAGCCCTAACTTTTGACTACTACCTCTCATTAACCAATGTTCAAAAACAACTACGTAAAAATCACAAGCTGATGATGACTTAGTGAAGGTACAAAATTTTACCTCTAAAAGAAAAAATATTTTTTTAGGGTTAAAATAAAACATTTAAATGACGTAAATAATTTTTTGCAAATATAGAAAGTGTGCATATTCCAATAAAAATATAATGATTTACATATGTCCCATTTTTTATACCGATTCTAAAAACTTATTAATCACCCCTCGTACATCATAGTCATATACAGACACTTCACGGAGGAGCGCGAGAGACTTTAAGCTTCATTAGGCAGCGATACTGGATCATCGGCGGAAATAGAGCTGTTAAAGATCAACTGCGTCATTGCGTGCGATGCCTACGATTCAAGCCGATTGACTCAGATCAACTGATGGTAGATTTGCCACCGCAGAGAACTACCCCATCCAGGCCATTTACACACACCGGGGTTGATTTCACCGGTAACGTAAAAGTCAAACTTAACAAAGGAAGGGGTGTTAAAACTTCAAAGGGCTATATAGTCGTCTTTGTGTGCATGGCCACAAAAGCTGTGCACATAGAACTCGCCTCTGATATGAGCACTGAAACTTTCGTTGCTGCACTAAAACGTATGTGTGCCCGGCGTGGTACACCTAAGCACATGTACTCCGACTGTGGAACCAACTTTATCGGAGCATCCAAGGTACTAACCAACGAGTTTAAAGAGTTCAAAAGCAATATCACAACAAGTTTCTTCGATGAGATTGGAAAAATTCAACGCCCCTTCGTGGCCATCCACTGGGGGGCTCTGGGAGGCAGCGGTGAAGTCTCTAAAGTACCACTTACGGCGGGTACTATATCTCCTAATAATCTATAACCTGCATAACAACAACATTCCGTGCGAAGCAAAACTTCTCGGTCACCGCACGACCTCGCCGTGTAACGTCGCGAGTACGTCATGTAAAGAGGCGTGGATCGAATTGCATCAACCAAATGCATGGCTTGCAATCTGCTGCGAGTCTTGCCGACTGCGCACCATATGTGATGATGATGTTACGTCACACACAATGACGTCTAGCGGGATTGTAACACTGGGCCAAGGATGCATACTACAATCGAAGTACTTAACTATTCATTCGCATAATCAATACAATAGTAAAGATAAGATAGATTTTAACTTTAATATACCATCACTAGAAACTTCAGTGAATAAGATTGTCAACATATCATTTCACCATTTTCCGCACTTAGAATCATTGGATAAAAAGGATACAATAGAGATCAGCAACAGATTGCAGTCACAAAGGGAACATGAGAAAAAATTTCCTTCTACATTAACGAATCACGACGTCCATCAATACGCCATTTATTATTTTCTACTGGCAGCAGCCATTGTTGCGGTCAATCTGTGGGGAGTGGGAAAATACTACCCACAATTCTGCAAAAAGGGCGTACAACGAAAAAAAATTTCACTGCAACCAGTAAAACCCCACTATGAGGACATTGAATTGCAACCGATTACTCAAGCAAGGAGCGCACGCCAAGAGAAGATACCCAGGCTATCGAAAACACAGCCGACCCCGTCTAACGACAACGTCACATTTAATTTTGATTCTTTGCATAGGTATCTCCGATTTTTTTCTCCTTTTAGGGGTTGCCAATATGTACAGTCTCACTATACTGTAATTTATTCTGTTTACGCTACGACCTACTTTAGGCCGTAAGCGATATTTAATAATCGTAGAATTTTAAGTAGTGCATAACTAACGCGCAAACGATAAACATCAAGAGAAGAAATAACTCATTGTTAAATAATTTGTAACTATTGATCAACTTTAATCTTAACGTAATAAAACGTCATAAAAGGACAATTCTCTCCATTGCACTCCAACATCCATCAAGACAACAACTACATGGTGTAAAAATTTAACTGGATTGTACAACCTGGCTATAATTATTGTGGACCAGGTACTAAATTGCACAAACGGTTGCTAAGAGGTGATAAGGGAATTAATGATTTGGACAACGCTTGTATGCAACACGACATTGCTTACGTTTATCGTAATTCATCATTCATCATTATAACCTAATAGATCGTCACAGTGCAGATTTAGAACTTTATAAAATGGCTAAACAGAGATTAAAGTAAAAGATACAAAAAAAAGGAGAAAAGCTCGCTTCAAAGTGATGAAGTCTAAAATAAAAGCTGGTGCTGGAATAAAATCATTCAAACATTTTTTTTAAAATACGCAAGGAATTGAAAAATAAAAAATCCAAAAATGATAGCACTACGATTGAGCAGGCAGGCAGGATAACAATTATTGTGAATATTTAAATAGTTATGGTGATCTTCAGCCACCGATAGAATTAATAAAGTATTTAAATCATCATGATATTTTTTACAACTACAAGACCTACCAAAAGTTTAACATTGTAAATTACGGTCGTTTATGTTTAAAATATTTAAAAAAGTTTTGGAGCATCCGTTTAAGTATGGCTGTAAAATAAAAACCTTTTCATTCTCACGACGTCTTTCACTTTATCTATAACCAGAACCGCTGAGTTTCTTGCGGCGTTTCTTCTCGGCAGTGGTCTCCTCTTGGGAAGCGCTGGTAGACTCCTGACGTGTAAAGGTGCCCGTGCGGCCTACTTACTGAATAAATGACTTTTATCTTTTATCTTTATCTTTTATCTCTTCTACCCTGATCACTAATTATTCACCAGCTTTTCAACTGAATGGCGAATATGAATGCGGGTTGCTATATACGTCGACTTTTAACTATATACCCAATATAGACTATAGAAACAATAAATTTTATTATGGTAAAAATGAATTAGTAGAAATTCCTGAAGGGCCATACGATTCAGATTCAGATTCAGATTCAGATTCAGATTATTTATTTGCAATAAACGTGGTACAAGTGGTCTTAAATTTAAAACATAATCCGACACATTTAACCGTCGGTGACAGCATGCAAAACATGAACATTAAAACTAACAATTACAAAGATTTTATAACATATAGAAAATTAAATCAGTAGAATGAGAAATAAATTAAATTAAATACATGTCAATTTTTCGTTATTAAATATTCATTTACGGAGTAGAAAGCTTTCTCAACCAACCAGTGGAAAAGTATAGTTTTAAATCGATTGTATTTGAGATTTCTTATTTCTTCAGATAAGTTATTGAATATTCTAACCGACATTGCATAGCAGTTTTTGTTACAAATGTTTGTCTTAATTTTTGGTGCTACCAGTCTGTCGGGATAGCGTGTATTAAAAGTGCGGACTTCTTTTTTCCTAGTAAAGAAACCAGGGTTCATCCTCACGAAAAGACACATTTCAAACAAGTAAATACATGGGAGAGTCAGCAACCTCAGCTGTCGAAATAGGGGCTTGCAGCTTGTCAGGGGACCTACGTTACATATTGCACGAATACACTGCTTTTGCGCGATGAAGGCTTTATTGACGGATCCAGAATTGCCCCACAATATGATGCAATATCTTAAAACTGATGCAACATAAGCGTGATATACACTAAGTGCTGTTTTTTTATTGGTAATGTGGGTAAGCCTCCAAAGAGCGAATGCGAAACGATTTATTTTGCCACAAACTTTGTCTACTTGTGGTCTCCATGAACACTTGTCATCTAAAATTATTCCTAAAAATGTGGTTTCATTAGCTTCAATTAAAGGTTGACCCTGATAGGCTAATTGTAATTTACACTTAGTTGCGCACTGATTAACAAATTGCACAAATTTGGTTTTACTTATATTTATTTTTAAATTATTTACATTTAGCCATTGTATTATATTATCTTAGATTGTTCTATTTATTGATTCATTATAATCATTATCGTATTTATTTGTTATTGATACTGATATGTCGTCAGCAAAAAGGGTACACGGATGTGAAGTGACACGGGGCAAGTCGTTTATATATATATTAAAAATAGAAGGGGACCCAATATACTGCCCTGTGGTACACCAAAACGATTTATGACCATTTCTGACTTAGATATTTGTTCTTCTAAAGAATTATTGTTTATATTTGTGAGTTCGACAAATTGTTTCCTGTTATATAAATAGCTTGCGAGCCAGTCGCGGGCACGACCTCGTAGACCATAGGCTTCGCATTTATTCATAAGCAAATCGTGGGAAACAAAATCGAATGCCTTACTCATATCAAAGAATACAGCAGTCGTTTGTTTTTTGTTATTAACACTTTCAATTATATTTTTAACGAGTGTAAAAGTAGCCAAAAGGGTAGATTTGCCTTTTTGGAAGCCATTTTGTTCGGCGACCAAAATATTATGTTTGTTAATGAAGTGTGTTATTCTCTGATGCATAATTTTTTCCAGTATTTTGGAAAAGATTGGTAGTAGTGCTATTGGCCGATAATCGTGTGGATTGTTCCTATCTCCTTTTTTAAAAATAGGTTTAATAACCGAAATTTTAAGTTTATCAGGAAAAATCCCCTGTGAAAAAGACAAGTTAATTATGTAAGTGAGCACATTTGTTATTTCATGAGATGATAGTTTAATGATGTTAGTTGGAATATGATCATAACCAGTTGATTTAGTGCTATTTAGCGATTTTATCACTTTATTCACTTCACTTGAGTCAGTGGGGAAAAGAAACATACAAAAATCGTTTTGCTCCAATGTATAAGCGTAGGGCGCATCCACTTTGGGTTCGGTTTTATTAGTTAGTTTAAAAAATAACTATTAAAGGCCTTAGCAATATATTCAGTTTCTGTTAATGTGACGTTATCATAGACAATTTTGTTAATCACATTACTTTTAATTTTTCCGGTACCATTTTCCTTGTTTATTATATCCCATGTGGTTTTGCAAGCATTTCTTGCCGAATTAATAATTCGTTCATTGCATATTTTTTGGGCTGCCAATACACACTTTTTGAAACACCTATTGTAGTTGAGATATTTTTCCTTATTTTGGTGGTTCCTGTTTTTATAATATTTAAATCTTAATACTCGTTTATTCTCGGCGGCTAATTTAACACCTTTAGTCATCCATTGTGGCTTTTTAGGTACGTTACTTAGTTTTTTCCTATAAAATGGAAAACAGAGACTAAAGAACAGAACAAATAACTCATGAAAGCTGTTGAAGGCAGTATTCGTGTCAGTTTCTGAGTAAACCTCCTGCCAGGACAGTTTACTTAAACAATAGAGAAATCTACTCTGATTCTCAACATTGAAGTCCCTTCTTTTAATGAACCAATATCTCAGTGGTAAAACTCTATTAATTATTGGCACTTTAAGTATTTGGCCTGTGTTGTGGTCAGAGAGGCCTAGAGGAAGTACTTCACCCCAAGCATCAGGTATGTTACTATTAATATGATCAATACAAGAGTTTAATCTTGTAGGTTCTGTGATGTGTGAAATGAGATTGTAGTTTTGAAGTATTCTAGTATAATTTGATAATGATTTCGAAGGTTTGATCAAATCTATGTTAAAGTCTCCCAATATTATTATCTTCCTTTTCTTTTTATGCTGTAATTTTATCAACAATGTCTCTAATTTATTTAGAAAAATTGTTGGATCAGAATTAGGTGTTCTATATATGCAGATTATCATTAATTCACAAGAGGTTATTTCTATACCACACACCTCGAAAGTTAATTCAGAGTTAAGCGTTTTTAAGAATGGTATTCTTTTAAATTCTATGTAGTCTTTGCATAATATGCAAACCCCACCTCTTTTCTTTAACCTTGAATAAGAATCGGCTAGTCGAAAACCCTTCATAAAAATATTTGCTTCTTCGCCAGTCCTAGTAAATGTTTCGCAAAAACATAGTATATCAATATTAATTTTTAAGTTATTTAAAGTTAATTGTAAAAGATCTTTTTTGCTAAGTATGCCTGCAATGTTTTGATGCAAAATTATAAGTGTATTTTCATTATTATTTACGAAAAAATGTTTAACATGACGGTGGTGTTACGGCTTGTGTAACATCCTTGTAGATATTTTTGTCTTTTTTCCGTACAGTGAAATAAAAGGGAATTGTACCTTTCATTGGCGAGTCAATGGATTTAGGTACTAGATTCGTTTTAGAAAGGTTTAGCGTGTTGGAATTTTTGATGTTCCGTTCAGTGAAATAAAAGGGAATTGTACCTCTTATTGGTAAAATAATGGGATTAGTTACTTGATTTGTTTTAGAAGATTTTAATGTGTGTGAATTTTTGATGTTCCGTAAGATTTTACTTTTTTTATTGTGTATTATAAAATTATGCTCGTAGTCAATACTGTCTATTATAGAATTTAGTTGGATACATGTCTCCTGAAGTAAATTACCGTGGTGGCTCTTATTTTTCAAAAAGGAGCAGTTTGTAAAGTTATTGCAAATTAGTTCAATTTGTTTGTTTAAACACGTTTCATTAAGAAAACGGTTTTTATTAACATTTAGTATAATAACCGAATGATTTGATAATTTCTTTAAAATAACTCTTAGTTCTATGGCTACTGTAATGGGATTGAAATCATTTTCCCCCACGCATAAAACTATCTTGTCCTCTTCAGCGAATTGATTAAATGTGTTGCCACATTCCTTCACTATTTCTTCTGACCGTGCGTATGGCTTGGTAGACGCCATAACTGAATAATTTTCATAGCTGCTGTCTTCTCTAGCTTTGAGACAAGCGGAGGCTAAGCCTACACACTGCTGCGTACCAAAGATCCATATTTGTTTTAGTTTCTTATTAGAGCGCTGGAGTTTAATTTTATCAAGATCCTTAGAGTCGTTCTTTGGTTTGCATTCCTCTTGGGATTCAGGTTTAATTGGTGAAGAGTCAGGTTCATTGATTTCTACGACTTTATCGTCCGAGATACAGGTGGTGGGTTCAGAAACTAATCCTGGAATGTTTGTAGAAGTATTTAGAGGTTCCGTGTTGCTGGACTTAATTTTAATCTTTTTTGGAGACGTACAGATTCGCATAAGTTTGCACATTTTGGATTCCTGTTCAATTAATTTTTTCCTAAGTACATTCATTTCGAGGTGAAGCTTTTCTATTTCTTCTTCCGCACTTTGTAATTTGATTTTTAAATCTTTATTTGAGCTTATCAGATCTTCTAATTCTTCATCATTTCGGGTTGATAGGTCTGGCAGACTTCTGCTGGGAAAAGAATCTATGGACAGAAAAGACTCTTCATGTTCGTTTTGAAGCAAAGTATTAAGGGTAGTCTTTGGGCTCAATACTTTTTTTAGGAGACGAACTCCAAGACCTTGACGATTACCTCAAAAGATACCTGCAAGGATGCACATTTTCACTGACATGTAATAATAATACTGTTAGATGCATCAGCGTCCCCTACCTATAGACCTCCGGCCAGCCCGGACTACGTCACCGAGCCTAATAAGACATCGCCCAGTGTGTCCAGAGGACCATTCCCACTCCCGGCGGCGCGCGTATTATAATCAAATCCCTCTGTGCTCGCTAATTTGTTACGAATTTAAATTTGTCATTTTAGTATTTCTTTTTATTTAAGTTGTAAAATCAGAAGTGGGATAGTGCTCTCGTATTCCCACATATTTTTTTCTTTTTAATTTTTTTTTTGATTAAATTAAAATGCCCAACAGTCATAGAAAATAACGTAAACGTGATCGTACGCCACCGCCGCCCGACCTAACTCAACTTAGTGTTACCTTTGACGCAATACTTAATAGGGTCTCGGCCTTGGAGCGATCAGTTTCAAAACCACGATCAAGCGTGGAAAAGCAGCCATGCTCTACCATCACCGGCACTACCAGCCCGCCCATGTACCAGCCTCAAGGAGAGGCGTTACGTGTTGCCAGCCCTCTCGGTATCTCTACGTCTGTGCCGACGCCGCCGGTGCTGTCGCTGTCGCCTTCGCCTTCAACGTCGGCTGCAGGGGACGTTACAGAGCTAAGGAGCATAAATCCGGTGAGATCGAATCATTATTACGTCTCTGACTTTGACCCTAATGTTCATGACGTCATTGCATGGTGTGAAGAAGTTGACCGTGCTAAATTACAAAATAGATGGGACGACAAATAATGTCTTACCCGTATTGGTTTGTGTTTAAAGGGCGAATCTCGCTCTTGGTTACGTGATTGGACTGAGACGGATCGTACTTGGACTACCTTTAAACTAGAGCTAAACTTACTTTGTCCACGACGTGTCGATATCGCTAATATCTTGTATGACGTCATGTGCACAGAGTCTGATAAACTTTCCACATATGCGGAATACGCTTGCAAATCCTTGTTGCGATTGCGTATCATTAAAGGTTTAAATAGTGACCTATTGTGTGCTATAATTGTACGTGGTATTAAGGACCCGCAGATTCGCGCTACCGCTATGAATTCAAAATTAACACCCGAAAGCATCGTGGAATTTTTATCAAATTATGTTATGCCGAGTAAACCCAGTGCAAATGTGAACAAAACCAGTGTTGATTATTCAAACCAACTTGCTAACTCAAACGATAATGGCAGTATTAAAAAAACCGGCCAAGTGCGAGTCGGACTCGCGCACGTAGGGTTCCGTATACATCTAAATAAATGTTTTTCTTAATTCTTTATTATATTTGAGTTGATTGAATGAAAGGTAAAATGCGGTTTATGATTTATAACGTATTAAAAAAAACTAATTATTAGATCTCGTTCAAACCAATTTTCGGTGGAAGTTTGCATGGTAATGAACATCATATATTATTTTTACATTTATCATTCCCTTATTTTAGAAGTAACGGGGGGGGGGACACACACATTTTTCCACTTTGGAAGCGTCTCTCGCGCAAACTATTCAGTTTAGAAAAAATATATATTAGAAACCTCAATATCATTTTTGAAGACCTATCCATAGATACCCCACACGTATGGGTTTGATAAAAAAATAATTGAGTTTCAGTTCTAAGTATGGGGAACCCCAAAAATTTATTGTTTTTTTTCTATTTTTGTATGAAAATCTTAATGCGGTTCACCGAATACATCTACTTACAAAGTTTCCATAGTATAGCTCTTATAGTTACGGAAAAAGTGGCTGTGACATACGGACGGACGGACAGACATGACGAATCTATAAGGGTTCCGTTTTTTGCCATTTGGCTACGGAACCCTAAAAACGTAGTGCTGCCGTCTTTGATAAAAAAAAAGTGAAGTGTTTTACGTGCGGCGCTTTCGGTCATATCTGTAAAAGCTGTCCTTAACGTTCAAAAGCCAATAATTCGAATCCTAAAGTCGCAAGCGATAGTCAGAGTCCTAATGCAAATTCTAATTTCACAAACATGAAACTCTCTATTAAGTGCAACTTTTGTAAAAAAACGGACATACGGAAGAAAAGTGTTTTGCTAAAGAGCGATCGGAGTCACGCAATAAAACCCATGTAAATTTTTGTCGCGAAATAAACTTTCATATAGTACCCGGTGGTTGTTTGAGTACACCTGTGATAATAGGTACCGATGTTTTAAACCGCAATGGTATCGCATATATCCGTACCGGAGATTCCCAGAGTATTATCTGCCACGACTATGCGTGTGTAAACAATATTAGGGTGTCAGGTTCACTGTCTAGTTACGATGAAATTAATACACCTTTGCAAGGTAATGATAAAGAGCGACTGAATAATGTTAAAAAAAATATTCAATTTTACTTTGTACTGCCGCAAGTACAGTTAATACTGGCGAAATGAAAATTCGGTTAACAACCGCGAATCCAGTTAGTTATCGCCCTTACAAGTTATCTTACGATGAAAAACTGTGTGTGCGTGCTATAGTGAACGATCTCAAGGAGAAAGGCATAATACGCATTCGGAATCTTCTTATGCAAGCCCAATTCTTCTGGTAAAGAAAAAGGACGGCTCCAATAGAATGGTCGTCGATTACCGCGGCTTAAGCAGTATTACAGTAAAGGTTCGGTACCCGTTGCCGCTCATATTTTACAGCATTAGACATGTTAATCAGTTTCCATTAAATAAAAATGTGTGATGACTTTATTGAAAAAAAAAACTTCCTTCGTGACACCAGAGGGTCACTTTGAGTATCTCCTTTTGAACTAGCGAATGCACCTATAGTGTACCAACGCATAATTTCCGAAACTCTCAAACAATATCGAGTCAGGAAAAGTGCTTGTATATAGATGACGTTTTGTTGTTAAGAATACTACCGAAGAGGGGACTAACTTTTCTCGATTCTATATTAAAAACGTTGTCATAATTTGGTTTTTTAATAAATCTGCGGTTTTTTTTTTTTGACGTACCTATTGGAAGAATCATTTGCAATGGTCAGGTTAGACCGAGCGCTCGTAAAATAGAAGCTTTAACTAACAATAAGTCACCGATAGCGAAAACATTTGCAGTGGATGACTTGGCTTATGTAATAAAAAGGTCACAATCAATGGGCAAGCTAGATAGCGGCATGCGAGGACCAGTTATCGTATCATTAAAGTCCTGCCAAATGTTCGTTATGAACTCCAGTTGGTAGCGGGCTCGTATGGCAAAACCACTCAGGCTGCCGCTGAGTATATAATGCCATAGCGTGGTGATAGGACACCCGAATGTTGTGCTGCATTCTTCGAATGTAAGTAAAAGTGCAGAAAAAAATGTATTCATTTTGTCATAGGTACATTTTTGCATCTTTGTTGACACTAAAAATGATTAATAGAATCAACTTTGTAGTTATGCTAACCAGGCTTAGAATTGTTATGAGTTTTACAACTTATATGATAATAAGACACTCATGACTTCGCATGGCACTTATTATCGCTTCGCGGCAAATGTCGAGTGTAGGCACTTGGGCGGTCAACGCGGCCGACTGTGAAATATGAACTGTTAACTAAACAAACCTAAAAAATGAAAACCCTTCTATGAACCTAATGAATCGAGCTATTCATTTGTTTATTTTAGTATGGTTTAGTTGACCCAAGGTAACATTTCTAAGAACTTTGGTTAATCTTTGTGTACAAGTTGCCGAGCGAATAATTACAACTGAGAACGATTTCTTACTGTATCTGTGCGTTAGCCTGCGCCTTTAGTTTTGTTCCTAGTTCCTACCCATTGGTAACAGTCGTGACCCAGAAAGTACCCGTGTGACTTAGTATGGCATTCGGGGCGTGACTGGCAAAGTACTGTGTAAAGTCTGGCCTTCAGTTTTGTTCCTACCTATAGGTAACAGTCGTGACCCTGAAAGTACCCGTGTGACTTAGTATGGCATTCGGGGCGTGACTGGCAAAGTACTGTGTTAAGCCAGAGGACAAACTCTGGCATGTATACTGAAGTGTAGGGTGAGAGGTATAATGACAACTCAAGAGTCTGGAGAAATACTGTTCTTTATTGGTAAATTGTATAGCTTATATACTATGGTTTCTAGTCAGTATCAAGGTCTAGGGTTAATGGTGTGGAACTTATGATTATGCATTGTCAGCGGATTTAAACTATAAAACTTAATAGAGGCTATAAAGTTTTATAGCATCGTTAAACTAATAATTAGAGAAGAGGTAGGTATCAGCTGTATGTATCAGCTGTTACATTAGTGACCTCACTACAGCTTTCCCCTTTTTTTTTTGAGACAAAAATTGTAACAAAACAATTTTTGGCTTAGGTTTACTTAATTTACTTATGGGTATGGTATACATTATAAATTCTTAAACTATCTTAATGTTATCTGATTACAGTTTATCTTACGTTTAGGTTACATGTTTCTTATATGGCTATGAAGTACATTGTTGCATTTACTTTTATGCTTGCAAGGAGTATTATGATATTTATTGGTTAAGCATATTTAACCGTCGTTAAATATGAGGATAGCGGTCCCTTATTTGGTGGTGGTGTTTGATTGTCTGTTTTTGTTATGGTTTAGTTTTTATACTTTTATTTCTTATGACAAATGTTGTGTTTCATTTATTCATTAATCTTGTTCTTGCTTTGTGTAGTCGTTTTTCCCTGTATTATTTTTATTATTCTAAACATGTCTTTTTTTTCGTTGGATCCCACACTTGTGTGTGTTTTCGACTTATCATTAAATTTTAGTGTACGGCATGGTGTACCGTTTTATTTTTCTACCATGCGTACTGTGGCGGGTTCGCCCCAATGGTTAAGTGTGTTCGACGCGGTTGTGGGCCATCCCTTGATGTGCCCACTTCATCCGGCGGATGACCTGCTGTCCACGATCTGCGTGGAATTGAGTGCTGTGGACGCAGATGGCTTAGTGCTGTTTGTGGACTACGCACTCACCCCGGATAGCCGGTACTGGCATGTGTGGTGGCGCACTTTGGAGTGGCGTGAGCTCGACGAAATGATGGCGGATTTTCCCTTAGATGATGGTGGTAGTGATGTTGTTAGTGATGGTGTTTTTTAGTGTATAAGGTTTTGTTGTTTTTTTTTTTTTATTATTTTTTATTAAACTTTTTTATTATCCTGTGTGTTCGTTGTTTAATTTATATGCTGTAGGGTTTTGTTCTATTTTTATGCACAATGTATTCTTTACCTAAAACTAATATTTTTACATTCGTACCTTGATCTTCAATTACAGTATATGGTCCCTTATACACTGGGTCCATTTTATTTCCATCTTCTTTTTTAACTAATACTAAATCTCCTATCGTATAGTTTATGGGATTAGTTTTTAAATCATAACTTATTTTTCTATCTATTTTTGACTTAATTAAATTATTTCTAGCATCCTCTTGGGATTTTTGTAATCTATACTTAAATTCTATTGGATATGAATCATAATTATACATTGGATCTACTTGGGTTATAATATTATTTGGTATACGACATAACTTTCCAAACACTAATTCATATGGTGTATATTTAGTTGCTGAATGCATTGTCGTATTATATGAAAAACACCAATATTGCAACCAATCTGACCACTGGTGAGCTTGGTTATTTGTTTGTATCCTTAAAAATGCTCCTAAAGCTTTATGTGAATTTTCTAAAGAACCTAGGCTTTCGTGGTGGTAAGCGGTTGATTGCAATTGTTTTATTCCTAAAATATTACATATTTCGCGCATAGTTGATGAAATGAATTCACTTCCCTTATCTGTTCCAATTTCTTTTGGAATTCCATATCGCAATATGAAATTATCAACTAATGCTCTCGCGACTGTGTCTGTTTCCTTATTTAGAAGTGGATATGCCTCTACGTATTTTGTGAGCTCGCACTGTAACGTAAGTATATAGCAATATCCGTTGGTATCTTTAGTTAGGGGTCCGCATAAATCTAAGAATACCTTATCGAAAGAAGCTGTGGCCGTACTAGTAATACAAAGTTGTTGTTTTACATTTTTATGATATTTTTGTGTTTGGCAATTATGACATGTTTTTACGAATTTCACAATGTCATTATCCATTCCTGGCCAGTAGTAGTAACGCTTCACGTTATTGGTCATTCTTCGAATCCCCGCGTGACCGCTTGTGGGTAATAAATGAAAATCGTTCAATATGACACGTCTGTCATCTTTATTGTTTATTTTTGTGACACCTTTAATGATACATAATCGGGGTCCGGACCCTGTACCATATTTGTTTATATATTGAGCTAGCTCTGTTATTGTACACGCGGTGTCTTTGTTATATAGTATGCATACTTCCTTTATTTGTTGTGCCTTGCAAAATGCACCTAATGCCCTCGCGAGAAAAGCTCGTTTCGTACGCGATTGAATACTAGGCTTGACACACAATGTCGCCAAGGATGGCGAGTACACGATTTCATTATTTTGACTCGTAACGTAATCTTTTTGTTCGAGTATTTTGCAATAGTCATGCTCATTGAAACTTAATTCTGGTAAATTTTCTGGTTTTTTAAGGAGTTCCACTATTCTTGGTTGATCAGACCCATCACGGTGGTAGTCCTTATTTCTTGAGTCATTGTTTATGTTTTGCTCTTTCATTCGTTTTGTTTGTGCTCTGGTCATCACTGATACCACTTGTTTTGTCATATTTTTGAGTTCTTCGCTAGTTATTTCTATTCTAGATAACGCGTCTGCAGCTACATTATCTTTACCTTTCAAATATTCTACCGTGAAGTCATATTCTTCTAGACATAAACGAAATTTGGTGAGTCGGCTTGATGGATTATTCATTCCAAATAAATAGATTAGTGGGCGGTGGTCTGTGATAATTTTAAACTTTCGCCCGTATATGTATGGTCTAAAATATTTCACTGCCCATACGATGGCTAGTAATTCCTTATCCGTTGTGGGATAATTTTTTTCTGCTTTATTTAAAGGTCTACTTGCATATGCTACTGGTAATCCATTTTGATTGGATAATAAACTTCCAACAGCTGTGCCTGATGCATCTGTGTGTATCGTGAACGTGTTGTTATCTGAGAAATCCGGATATTGTAGTACTGGTGGGGTACTAATGTTTATTTTTAACTTTTTAAATGCATTTTCACATTGTTCTGTCCAATTAAATTCTACGTTTTTCTTTAATAAATTTGTTAAAGGCTGGGTTATTTCGGAGAAATTTTTAATAAACTTTCTGTAATAATTTACAAATGCTACAAAACGTCTGACCTCATCTGCGTTTTTTGGTACTGGATAATTTTGAACTATTGTTATCTTCTTTGGATCAGGTTTTATTCCTTCGGGAGTTACTACATGTCCTAGGTATAAAATTTCTTTTTGCATAAAATTGCATTTTAATGGGTTCAGTTTAAAATTTACTTTTCTTAATCTTTCGAAAACATCAATTAAGTTTTTATTATGTTGTTGTAAATTTCGACCCATGACAATGATGTCATCTAAATAAACTATGCATTGTATGTAGTTTAGTCCAGACATAGCTATGGTCATAGCTCTGCTGAAAGCATTTGGGCTAGTTTTTAGTCCCATTGGTAATCGTTTCATCTGATAGTGTTTATCTGCTATAAACGCGGTATATTTTCTGCTTTTGGGATCTAGTTTGATTTGATAATAACCTTGGTTTAAATCTAAAGTGCTAAAATACATAGCACCGGTTAAAGAATCTAGGATCTCAGTGATGTTGGGCAAGGGGAATTTATCGTTTTCAATTACGTCATTGACTTTTCTATAATCTATTACTAATCTCCATTTCTTTTCTCCACTCGAGTCTGTTTTCTTGGGAACGAGGAGTAATGGACTTGCCCATTCCGACTGGGATTCTTCAATGATGTCATTTTCTAACATTTGTTTTATTTGTTTATTTATCTCTGATTTTTGTGATTGAGGTAAACGATACGGTTTACTATATATTGGTGACACGTTTTCTTTTAATCGTATTTTTTGTTCATATAGGTTTGTAGTATTTAAAGAGTCTCCTGGGAGTTGAAATATGTCGGCGTATTTCGCGCAAATACTAGCAATGGACTTACTTTCCTCCTTATTTAAATTTTCTAATTTTAAAAATGAAAATAATAATTTTACTCTATCTGCATTTGTTTTACATTTTTCAAATGAAAAACAATTATAGTCTCGTAATGGTCTTATTTGTGGTGTGAAATTGTTTAAAGTTATGTGTTCCTCGCGCGTGTTTAAAACTTTTACTGTTATTTTTCCTTTTTTGCTACAAGTTATGGAATTCGCTACAAAAATTCCTTCAGCAATTTCACTTGACAATATTACGCAATCCTCTGCACAGTTTGTTGAAACTTGTATTATTGATTCACTTCGTGCTGGTATCTGTATTTGATTTGAACTATTTATTTCGTTATTATAATTTTTTAAAGTTAATGGTATTGTAATTATTTTGATGTTATTATTTAACGTGATTATCTCTTTCTCGTAATTTATGACACTTTTATATTTTTTTAAGAAATCTTGTCCAATAATTCCGTCAGCTTGTAATGGTAATTTTGGAAATACATGAAATTTATGTTCAAAAGTTTGGTTTTTTGCCTGTAAGTTTAAAGTAATTATATTGTATGACGTTATATTTCCTCCTACTCCGTTAATGTGAGTCGTCTTGGGTGTCATATGACTACCGGCTGATATCGCTGCGTCATGTGTTATGGCGCTTAGGCTTGCGCCCGTGTCAATAAGCCATATGTGCGTTTTGCCGTTTATTGCAAACTGAACTGAATTCATATGACTATACGTTAGAATGTAGTTTTTAGGGACGAAAAAATTTTAACTCTTCCGACATATCGCTAGTATTTTGTTCACTTCCTATCACCGTATTAACTTGATGACGTCTGTATGATGGATTTTGACGTCGGCCACGATAACTTGTATGTGTACGCCTGTAAAAGTTATTCGCGGTTCTTAGTGGTCTATAATTATTTGTTTGTGCGTACTTTCCTGTGGGTTTATTTTGCGCACTTGTACCCGGTTGCGTGCGAGTGTATTTACCCATAGGTGTACTATAATGTCCTCGGTAAGGTCTACGGACATTGTATCCTTTTTTCCGTAAGTGGAACATTTGTTCCGGTCCAGGTGTGGGTGTTATAGACACTTCCTGGTCTTTTGCTCCCTGTATAGCGTCTTTGAGCGAGGTGTAATTTCGGGACGCTATAATGGTACTCAACTTATCATTTCGTAATCCCTCTGCGAACTTTGTAATTATCGTTTTTTCATTTAAGGGTTGTAAAATGGTGTAGGCTTCTGGTTTTCCATTTGCCTGCGTTATTGTGAGGTTTACAAATAAATCCTCCAATTCTTGTCCGAAACGTTCGATGGACCTATTCCCTTGTTTTGCTGTCGTTAGTTTGGCTTGTATCGCGGTTGCTGATTTAATAGGTAAAAGATGGAGCTTCATTTCATCAATTAAATCGCTTATTTTTGTATGGTTACCTGATATTCTAAGTTTGGCATTTTGC
Organism: Acleris cristana; assembly: GCA_948252455.1. Taxonomy (NCBI): domain Eukaryota; kingdom Metazoa; phylum Arthropoda; class Insecta; order Lepidoptera; family Tortricidae; genus Acleris; species Acleris cristana. The sequence goes on from OX411771.1 coordinate 32,080,405, forward strand.
GTTAGTCTTGTCTTAATTACAAAATTAATCAATAACTTGTAGTCTGTATCCTTAATCATTGCGGAATATAAGTCTATGGCATCTATAAGTTGCTTTGTGACGGCTTCCGAGCCGTCCATGACTGGTAACAATGATACAGCTGTTTTTAGGTCAAAGCTGTCGTTTGACGTCATTGTGATTAAATTTTTGTTGTCTTGTTCGTATGTTGTTATAATTTTACTATAAACTTCCTCTATTTTTAGAAAGTAAGACTGAATTAATTCACTGGCTTTTACTGATAGTTCTGATTTTTCTAATTTGGAGCTATATTGTTCTATATATATTTCGTACTGCTTATATAGTGTTTTTACTTGTTGAAGTTTATTTTGGCCAATAGCCTCAGTTCGGCGTTTTGGTCCTAACTTTCTAATATCCTCTTGTAGTGATTTTAATTGGTTATATAACTCCTGAATTGAAGTCATTAATAAATTTTACAAATATATGGGTTATTAGTGCTGACTAATTTCGGGTAAGCGAACAATACAAGGTTTTACATAGTTATAGTTAGGGTTATCTTAAATTGATACCTTCATAACGTTGCTGTGCTGTGCTGTTTGTGGGTAGCTGCTGCTGCTGCTTCGTGGACTTGTTGCTAGACGATCTGCTCTGGCCGGTTCCGCATCGTTGCTGCTACTGCTTGGCGCTCGATCTTTTTAGTTAGACATTCGTGGATCTTCTTCCACAATGCATAGATGAATATGATGCATACGACAATGAGTAGTGTCGTGGTCAAATAAATCGTAACTTCGCCTCTGTAGGTTTGGCTCGTGGTTGCGTCGTTGGACTGGCCGTTCTGAGCGATGATGACCTCTTCTTTTTTATCTTCTTTCGTGCATTGATGTCCCATGTCGTGCTTGGAGCTGCGGCGGATCGGTTTTTTCCGCTGGTCCCTTGGAGCTGGCTTGAGCTGGCTTTTGCTGGCTGAAGCTGGCTTTTGCTGGCTGGAGCTGGCTTTTGCTGGCTGGAGCTGGCTTGAGCTGGCTTTTGCTGGCTGGAGCTGGCTTTTGCTGGCTGGTGCTGGCTTTTGCTGGCTGGTGATCGGTTTTCGGCTGGTTACTTGGTTGGTCCGAGCGGCGGCGTGCTGACTGAAGCTGAGGCTGCCTCGAGCAGCCCGACTGGCAGGGTCGCCATGAAGTGTAGGGTGAGAGGTATAATGACAACTCAAGAGTCTGGAGAAATACTGTTCTTTATTGGTAAATTGTATAGCTTATATACTATGGTTTCTAGTCAGTATCAAGGTCTAGGGTTAATGGTGTGGAACTTATGATTATGCATTGTCAGCGGATTTAAACTATAAAACTTAATAGAGGCTATAAAGTTTTATAGCATCGTTAAACTAATAATTAGAGAAGAGGTAGGTATCAGCTGTATGTATCAGCTGTTACATTAGTGACCTCACTACAATACCATGTAAGCCGGAATGCAGAGGCATAGGGTTTTGGTTGGTGTTATGGGAAGTGAGCTTAATGATAATGAGGTTTTAAGTTCTTGTGGCGTATGGTTACGTTCAGTGACTAAGTGATCGTTGTCAGGTTGTATTATTATCTTATTTTAACGATATTTAAAAAAAAGAATCTAGTCTGATTAGCATTTGATCGAGTCAATAATTCAATAAATATCTTTTTCTCTCACATGCTCGGAAATGTTAACCTTACTATCGTAAAATCAGCCCGCGAAGTTCTGAGTTCCAGGTCCAGGCAAAATTTAAAAAAAAAAATATATTTTTTACCAGCGGCAGCGGCCGCGAAAATGTATACAAATTTTATTACGTACCTGGTGTTTTACTTTTTAAAACCATGTTTGGACTAGGATAACTAACTCCAAACAGCCAAACAATCGTGCAATCAAAATTCTTCCTTACTTACTTTTTACTTACTTACTTTTTAAATGTCATAGACTAAAAAGTTGAACATTTTCAAACAGCGTTTCTAGCGTACTTATTTAAAAGTGTATCAAATAGTTTGACGTTTTTTTTTTAATAGAAATTGTGTTGATAAACAAAATTAATTGCCGAAATAACATAAACGCGTAATAAATGTTATAATTTAAACCATATTTTATTCAAATTGAATTTATTACATTTAAATGTGTGATTTTATTTAATGCTTTGTTTCAGTACTTTTGATCGTTCGTGATTCTGTTCTTTTTTTTCAAGGAAATTTTGACCTGTGTTTAATATTTTAACAATTTGTGTTTTATTTTCTCGCATTGTTGGAGAAAAGCACTATACAAGCCTCGACCGGGAAGGGCGGTTGCTGGACTCGTATATAGCGCGGCCTCGACTGCGTCTCGGCCACGCTAACTCTACTCGTCCTGCAACGGCCTATTTCCCGGTCTGTGCAGTAATGTACTATAGTTTCCTGCTATCCTATCTAGCGTAGGTTACGAGAATGAAGTAGACCCACAGCCGAGCACCTCGACGGCAACACCCAGAAATGACGCCCCGGAGGCAGCTCCCGCTGAAGAAGCTCCAATGGCTGCAGAAGCCTGCGAGGACGCTGGCTCGTCAGGAGAGGCCGTGTTAGCTATATCAGCGTCCCCTACTTAAACACCTCCGGCCAGCCCGGACTACGTCACCGAGCCTATATAAGACGTCGCCCAGTGTGTCCAGAGGACCATTCCCACTCCCGGCGGCGCACGTACTTTAATCAAATCCCTCTCTGCTCGCTAATTTGTTACGAACTTAATTAGATTTGTCATTTTAGTAATTTTTTTTATGTAAGTTGTAAAAATACTTTAAAAACGTCTATAATGTGTTCTAAAAATGTGTATTTTAATAAAGAAAATTCGATTGGTGACTCACTAGGTTTTGGTAAAGAAACTATTCAAGCTAATCTCCCCCCCCCTTCACCTCGTCCTGTCCCCTTTTCCTGTATCCTTTGTGACTACAACTATAGTGCGAGTTGAATGAGATATAGTGAGCGGATCTTTGTAAACGGAAAAGCAAGTCATATTATTCACGAGTTTGTGCCTAATGTACCACCAGGCTATCGGATTATAGAAACACAGAAAAACGTAATCTATTTCCCTATTACACAAAACAACTTAAGCTCTCTTAAAATAAGAATATTGGATGAAAACGATTAGTTAATTTACGAGGTGAAGAGATTCAAATATATTTACATCTTTGTATAAAATGATAGATTTCAATAAAACCGAAGTCTGGCACGACAAACGTATTAGTAATGTTTGTGCTATCAAGAAAATATTACCTATAGCGCAATTTACAAAGCCTACAAAGGAAAATAAATTTTTTTAAGAAACATTGCATTGTTCAGATGAGTATACTAAACTTAACAGATCCTTTTAGCTTCGATGACACGATTGAAAGTTTCGAATATCTATATCTCTACGTATAATAAAGTTGTAGAAGGGAAAAAATCTGTACATTCAAGATAGGAACTTAAAAATACTATAGGGGTCCTCAGAATGAGCACCAGAACACGTTTCTACAATTTTTAGAGTTGGTGTCTGTTCGTCTATTTGTCTGTTTGTCTGTTTGTCTGTTTGTCTGTTTATCTGTTTAATTTTGTTTCTCCTCGCATCAATTGAAAACCACTCAACCAATGTTGATGCGGTTTTCACTAAAACGTTTCAACAAACGGTAACCAGGTTTATATATATTAAAAAATTAAGATATGATAAGTTAAGGGGGGGAAAAGAGGGGTCAAAGTTAGTATATAAAAAAGTTACCGGATTGAGCTGGTCACTTGAAACTTTGTATAATTAATCTTCGTAACAAATTAAACTATACCTATTTCAGGATTTCTCGATTAAAGTTAAAACAACTAAGAAATTATCAAATTATGCCAATTATAAGTATTTCTTTTAAACCCTATTCGAGGGCTGTCGATTATTTTACGTGTTTACAAATATCAACATTTTATTCTCCGTTTATTACATACAAACTATATTCAATTTTTTTTTAAATTCTGTGTACAAAATGTTATAATGAAGCAAAACAAATTATTCCAGTTTGTTGTTGTAATAAATGTGAGGCCATGATGATGTGACATCAAGAAAAGGGACAGCCATATTCTTCCCATAACAGGAGCGATCAAGACAAAAACACGCGATCATAGATTAACGTTTCAATAGAAGTGACGTTGTGATTGAAACTAATGGTGTCAAATTGTTGCTTAAAAACATTGTATTATTTGCGTAATATCGAGAGTGCGAATACATTATTTAAGATAATGTTTGGACAATCAAACTCCTATTATTAACTTAGCTTAGGTTTTACAATTTTGATTATAGTGAAAAGAGAAACCTTACAATTTCATCACGTCCATCTATAACATATGTCACAAATGCCTACATTTTTTTTGGTGTTAGTTGTTTATCGATTATCAATCAGATTATGAAATAAAAAAAAATCGTTTTATAGTTAGATCGGTTCCTCAATCTGATTAATTCCGCGTAGCAAACTTTCCAGTCATTGTAAGTAAGTCGAAATAGGTAGATAGATTAAGTTATGTTAGTTTTCCAGAAGGCCCAAAAGGCCATAGCACCCAGAAATAGCTCCATCGACTCAGTGATATTGATATTGAATTGAGAAAACATGCAAGTGGGGAAAATCCAAAATGGAAAAATCGCAATTGGTAAAAAAAAACAATGCGATTGGAGAAAAAATAAATTGGGGAAAAATGCGAATGGAAAGTTTGCTACGTGGAATTAGTCAGTTAGGGTAACCGATTTATTCATTTCGTTAGTGGTAAGGCAAGAAAAACGGTCAAGTGCGAGTCGGACTCTTGCACCGAGTGTTCCGTATTTAGGATAATACTTATGCTTGTTAACCACAAAAGAAAATACCTACTAATTTTGTTATGAAATTTATTTTCTATGCAATAAGGTCCCTTTTGACTAGCCTAATAAGTATTTTAGGGATTTCTCAAAAACTGTAAATAATGAACACTTCATTTTATTTTTTCATAAATTATAATTAATTATCTATACGTGAGGCTTTTTTCCGATTTTTTGAGTAGTAAACTTTCTAGATAAAAGGGGGGGCGATCATTTTTTGTGCATTTAGGCTGTAAATCTTAAAGATACATCACAGTAAATTAAACAAAAAATTGGGTTAAAACATGCAGATTAACCTTTCAAATGACACCCCATTTGCTATTATCAAACCACTTTAATTTTTCAACCTCCCATTCTAGACCCCTTTTCTATTATTTATAAAATTAATTTCATAATAAGTTCATTTCAAAAAAAATATTTCAGTAAGTTGTACAACTATGCTATATTTAAAGTTGATAGCATTTGTAGTTGCTGAGAAAACCTGCTGTGACATACAGACTGACAGACTGACAATGAAGTCTCACCATAAGGGTTCCTTTTTTACCATTTTGGTACTGAACCTTAAAAACAGAACTGAATAAACTAATCCAAATACTGCATACCTACTTTTTTGAATTAATGCATTTATTTCAGGATCATGGCGTTCCATAGATTGTTAGTAACATTAAATCTCATTTTATATTAGTAATTATTTATTTCTCGTGTGGCTTAATTCTGCCACCCAGTGTGACAACATGGGACAGGCTTTGTGCATTCTGTTTTGTTGTTCTATGTCAAAAGTAGCCGTGTCAGATTGACGTTGACAGCGTTGACATATCCAGATTTTAACAATTTTTCCGCCATTTTTAAGACTTATTCAAGGTGTATTTTTGAAATAGGTTGTTATTTAATATTAGGGCGGTTATTATGATCGATCACTTGAAAAAATTTACGCACAGTCATTTTATTTTTCGGAGGTTGGTTTATGAGAAATGGTCGGTTATATAATTTACAAAAGTGGGTAGGTATATAATGTAGGTCTTAAATAAAATAGTTTCATCCACTTTCTACCCGTCATTAGCAGTATAAATTATAGGTCAAGTAATAGAAATGTACATCAGTTAAGTAGCTTATGAAAATATTAATTACAAATCACATTATTCAATTAGGTTATGTCATGCGTCCAATAAAATAATAATTTAAATGTCAATCTAAAGGGGCTTCTTTAAGGTGCTTTCCACCGGCGACGCGAGGCGAGACGAGGCGGGACGAGAATTGAAATTTGTATTGAAAAATCGCGCACCGACCTCGCGCGCGCGCGGTGGAAATGGGTGTATTAATAAAAATAAAAATTCTCGCGCCACCTCGTCTCGTCTCGCGTCGCCGGTGGAAAAGCACCTTAACGGGCCATATTTTCACTGCAAATTGTGGCCGGCTACTATTGGTGTGTTTCTCTAACATACGAGTAAGAGAGGGACACCAATAGTTGCCGGCCACATATTGCGATGAAAATATGGCCCGTTTAGAAGCCCTTAATAATGATAAATCGTGGGGCCAGATGATATAATTTAAATCATCAGTGTCATCAGTCATCAACTCATCACTATACCATATAAATACAATCTTATCTTATCTTACAATATATAAATGAGAAAGTTTAGATGTTTAGATGTTTGGATTTTTGTTACTCAATCACTCTTCAACCACTGAACGGATCGGGATGAAACTTGGCACACATATAAGTTGGTTCCTGGAATAGGACTCGGTGTCGAATTGCTGCCTTGATGTGGTCAAAGTCACTGGGTGGTTAAGCGATTTCCCTATACAGCGCAATAATAAGCTTTATATTCGTTCTCGGTTCGGTTAGGACAAACTTAAACTATTAATCGTGGTAAGATCGAATTCTGAAGTCCACGCAGACGAAGTCGCGGGCAGAAGCTAGTCATTCGGGTACACTACATAATCTCGAAATATTTTTTTCCGAATTTGATAAACATGAATTAAACATGAAATTTCAAAATCGGAATTCTGAAGAATTCCGATTTTGAAATTTCCGAATCATCACTATTCCGAATTTTAGTTTCACGAAGTTTCAGAATCACGAATTTTTAAGATTCCGAATGTTCACATTTTCGAATTATTAAAATCCCGAAAAATATTTTTCCGAATATCAAAATTCCTATTATTCCTAATCCGAATCCCGAATATTCATTATTCCGAAATTTTAGCAGCCCGAATTCTCTAAGATTTTTTATTTCAAATAAGCGCCTTATAAAATATTATATAATGTTTAACATGCTTAATGCTCAAAAACTGTAAGAAATGTCCGACAAAGTCGACGGAGCTCCGCTCCGCGGAGCTCCTGTTCTGCGTAGCTGAGGCGCTTCGCGCCTTGATGCAACTCTAACCTAACCTAACCTATCAAGGTAAGATGACCTAGTTTAGTTATGTTTAGTCGTCATCTCACCTAACTTTTGTTTCAAGTAGAAGACTTCAATTCAATTCAAGTGGTTAGTTCCAAATTTTTCATTATCGATTTGGTTTGTGAATTTTCGGAATTATAATTTTCGTAAAAAGAAAATTCGGAATTGTCAACATTCGCAAATATAATATTCGGAAAAACGTTTTCGTGATTTTAGTATTCGGTAATATAAAATTCTAGATTTTGAAATTCGGCCTTACATTTTTTCGGTATTGTAAAAATTCGGAATTATGAAATTCGGTTTTTTCAAATTCGGAATTAAATAATTCGAGATTTTAGGGTGTTCCCTAGTCATTCATATAAACCCTACGTAACAAGTTTTAATTTGAATTTAGGTATATGGGGAGTTGAGTTGGCGCCATTTTGGACGCTTGTACCTTGGAAAGTTTTGTTGTCCTTTTAATTTGTAAACCTATGTAATTAGTGTTTTAGTTAGTTAATTATTGTGCTGATTAACAATGCAAATGTAGTTGGCGTTTAATTTTATAGTTTTTCCCATCCAAAAAGTTCAGATTTGGGTTATTATCCGTTTTTTCGCTTGGGCGGTACCTATTTGAATATTTTTTGTTGGTAGTGTTTAGTTATTGTAAGTTGAGTGTTTTGTGTGTATTTGTCCTGTGATGTCGGAGATGGGAGATTCTGAGCAGCCTGATAGGGGCGGAGGAAAATCCAGTTTTAAACCTGGAAAAAAACGGCCTAGTGGAGACCTATGTGAGGAAATTGAGTTTCATGGTAAGAAGTCCAGTCCGCCAAATGCTTCAATACAGCACACTTATGTCCGACCGGGGTATGAAAACGGATCTGATATTAAATATTCGCAATCTGATGTGGGCCCTTTTGTTGACCATGTGACTCGAACTAATACTAACCAACCAAATTCTCCAAGCGGTATGCGTGCACTTAAAATGGCCCCAATAATCTACAATGGTAAAGTAGCAGGCATTAAAGAAATCAAATGTATTGGTAAAAACAAAATGAGCGTCTACTTTCTCTCTGCTTTAGATGCCAACTCCTTCCTGGATAACTCGCTACTAAAGCTAGGAGATTGAACTCTAAAAAACAGATTGATGGTAAAAAAGTCTGGAAACCAACTGGTACAGTTGTTTTAACATTTTTGGGACAGAGGCTACCGGAAAAAGTGTACTGTTTTTGTCTGTCAATTCCTGTGGATACATATAGACTGCCAATAAATAATTCAGTGCCATAAGTGCTGTAGATTTGGCCATATTAAGGATTAATGCCGGTCTAACCCTCGTTGTGCCAGATGTGCACAAAACATGAAGCCGCTGACTGTAAAATCCCCGACTCTGAAGTCTCCTGTTTATTCTGCTCCGGCCCACATTCCTCAACTGATCCTGAGTGCCCTGAATTTTCTCGTCAGAGATCTATAAAATCAGTAATGTCGAAAGAAAACATTGGGTATATTGAGGCTGCAAGAAGGTTTCGTCCAGTCCGTGTTTCGTACTCTGATAAAGTCAGTTTTAATCCTGTAGTGCAACACAGCCAAGTAGGCAGTCCTATTTCATCATCACCCCCGTCCCCATCTCAGTCTCAGCTTCCTTCACAGAGTCAGTCTTATCGCAAAACCATTTTTGTACAACGGTGACCCAGGCCAGAACCGGGGAAGTCCTATGATATGGAGGCTCATAGAGATATCACCTCTACCCCGAGGTCTACTGTGCCCAATGGCTGTGCTCTAGGAGAGTCCACATCTATCACTCCTAATGATAACTTGGGGGATCTTATCTCCCAAATGCTTGTAAACTTACTATCGAAATTTGCAGCCATCATACCGTACACTGTTCTTGAATCCCTGCAGGGTCATATTAGTTCGGCTATTAATATAATTATTCAAGATTGTCAATTACAACGTAATACAATGGAATACTAGAAACATCAAAAATAAAAAACGAGAAATTATTCAACTAATAAATGATTATAGTCCGGTCATTCTTGTCATCTCTGAGACCTGGTTGAGGCCCAGCTCCCTTTTTAGGGTGTCAAGTTACTCCTGCCTCCGGGATGACAGGGATGATGGCTGGGCTGGTTGTGACATTTTAGTAAAGAGGGATGTAACTTTTTCCCATCTACCTATTCCCTCCCAATCTCCTGATTTTAATGTTGTCGCAGTCCGCTGCCTTAACACCTCATTTGTATCTGTATATATTCCAGACCCGAATCGTGAATACTGTTATCTCTTTTTTTTTTTTTTTTTTAATTTATTTTAAATATGTTTTTTTTTACATAGTACCATACTCTAAATGTCGCCAAACTGTGTGTCAGTTTGTTGGCGACTGATGCGCTCAATAATCTAATACTTACTTGGTAGGTACATACTTAGATACTAGTGCTTACTTACTTACTAACTTAACTTACGTTCGGAGTGCCAGAATGGTTATAAGTTTCATATACATTTTATAACATTAAGCTTATTCAATTAATGGAACAATCAACCCTTATAGGACTGTTAACAAATATTACTGTCTGATATTAATCATTCAGTAATATCTGTTTAATTTTTGTCTTCAAGAAGCCTATTTTTAATTTATTTTCATCTAGTAGTAGGGGGTATTTGTTATAAATTTTGGGAGTCAAATATTCCTTAGTTCTCTGTCCATAATAGTTTTTAGCCGATGGTTGGAACAGTTCTCCCCTCCTAATAGACCTAGTACAATGACTACTTTGCTTTTTTAATTTAGTCGGCTCCTATTATTGTTCAAGGTGATTTCAACTGCTGCAATACTTTATGGGGATCTCACTGTTGTGACTCGAATTCTTTATTCCTGTTAGAGCTCATAGATGACATAAACTTGTGTTTATTAAATGACAAAACCCCTACGCGTAGAGTATCGCCTACCCAAAACGTTAGTGTCCCTGATCTTACTTTGGCATCTCCAAACTTAGTCCAATCCTTATTATGGTCAGTTTGCTTTAATTCTCTAGGGAGCAATCACCTTCCTATTGTTACTACCATCATAAACTTCCCTATATCTACATTGCCTGTCGTAACCCCTCTTCTTAAATATAGAGTTTGTCAGGCTGACTGGGGCAAATTCAGATGCAGCCTTTTGCAGTCCATTGAGGATCTTCCCGACGTATCGCTAGCGAATTTTTTAGAGGTTTACAACCTGTTTACTGGTGTTCTTTTATCTGCAGCTGATAGCTCCATTCCCTTAAAAAATTCGGTTCGTCGCAAAATTTCTTCTCCGGCGTGGTGGGACGCTGAGTGCACTGCTATTGTCAAGGAACGTAACCTTGCTGAGTTTCTTTTTGCAGAGGATCTCTCAATGGATAATTATTTGAACTTTCAGCGAGTATCTGCACATTGTAGAAGGTTTTTCGGCAAAAAGAAGTTTTAGGGCTGGCGTTCTTTTTGCGAATCCTTGTCCCCTAGAGCCCCCTCTGATATAGTGTTGAAAAAAATGAAAGCATTTCGTTGTTCTCTAGTCAACAATAACGTCAATAGTAATGTGTCATCTTGGCTAGAAGACTTTACTTCAAAACTTGCCTCTCCTTTTGTTTCGCTTCGGGAAGGCCTGGGTGGATTCTGTTCAGTATGCTCCATCTGAACGAATGAATGAGTCGTTTAGTTACGATGAGCTCTGCGCTTGACCGTTTGCGTGACTCCACTCCTGGTATAGACGGTATCCCATATTATTTTTTGATCCAGACCGCTAAATCAACAAAGCATTTTTTTTTGGTAATTTTAAATAAAATATTTCTTACAGGAAATGTTCCTGACAGTTGGAAATCGCAAATTATTATTCCAATTTTAAAGCCTGGTAAAGATCCTTCTAATCCTAGTTCTTACAGGCCCATTGCGCTTTCTTCAGTATTAGCCAAAATCATTGAGCACTTAGTTAAAAATAGATTAGAATGGATTCTGGAAAATAAAAATGTTATTTCACGATCCCAGTTTGGATTCAGAAAAGGTATGGGTAACATGGACAGCCTGAGCATCCTTACCTCCGATATTCGACTAGCTCTCTCCCGAGGAGAGCATGTAGTCGGCGTATTCCTGGACATCACTGCAGCCTATGATAATGTGGATCTTCCTATTCTCAGGCAGAAAATGCTCAATCTGAGTATTCTGGTGAGGATTGCCAACATTGTTTGCAACATGTTTATGGGTCGCTCTATAGTTATCCGTTCTAATGGAGGTCTTATGTCCCCTCATCTTGTGTGGAGGTGCTTACCACAAGGCTCAGTTCTTAGCCCCATTCTTTACAGTTTGTATACCTCATGATCTTGATACGTCAGTCAATTGTTTTTGAAAAAATTTACAGTATGCTGACGATATTGTTTTGTATTCGTCTTCTAAATTCAGAATTCTGCATTGTTCTACCTTAATACATGGCTATCTGACCATGGTCTTTCTATTTCTGCAAAAAAAAGTAATGTAGTTATCTTTTCTCGAAAAAGACATGTCCCAGACCTTCTAATTCATATTGATGATGAATCTGTGATGGTTAAGGATCAGGTTAAGTTTTTAGGTGTCTTTCTAGACTCTAACCTTTCTGGCATTCATCACCTGAATTATGTGTGTCAAAAAGCTGAGAAAAATATAAATATCATCCGAGCTTTATCAGGTGTAAGGTGAAGCTCACATCCTTATAGCCAAAAAATATTATATAACGCCCTTATTAGAAGTCATTTTGACTATGGTAGCTTTATTCTGGAACCGTGTAGCAAACTCGCCTTATCAAAGCTACATAGAATTCAAGCGAGATGTTTAAGAGTAATTACTGGAGCCATGAAGTCTTCCCCAACCAATGCTCTTCAGGTGGAGTGTATGGACCCACCGTATTACTTACGAAGACAATATTTAGCTGACAGATTCTTTTTTAAAGCCCTTCAAAAATCATCCCATCCTCTTCTTCCAATCCTAGAGTCTCTTCATCAAGAGGTGTCTGTTTCTCCGTATTGGGCTCACAAACTGTCTCCTCTTCTCGTAAATAGCTATAATTTTTTTTTAGATCTCCCTGTTCAAGTTAGTCAAAATTTTAATAACCCCTTTTTTGAAACTAACTATGATAGTCTTGTTTTCCAGCCTACAGTGCTATTTAGTCTGGGCATTTCTAAAAATCAAATAGGCGCTAATAATTTATTCAACAAAGTGATTGATGATAATTGGTCAGACTACATTACTATTTTTACCGATGCCTCCAAATTATCTTATCAAGGCCCGGTGGGATCTACAGTCTGGATCCCCAAGTTTAAAATTATTTTAAATTACAAACTTCCTCCTGGTAATTCTGTGTTTTCTGGGGAAGCTATCGCCCTACTGGAAGCTGTTTCCTATGTTTACACTCACCATTTGAACAAGTCCCTTATTTTAACAGATTTGCTGAGTTGTTTAGAAGACCTAGTTAAACGTCCATTTCATGCTGGAGACAACTTTTCAGTTACTCTAAAGATTAGAAATGTTTTACACAAATGTCACACGGGAAAAATTGAAGTAGTTCTGGCTTAGATTCCGGGTCACAGTGGCATTAAAGATAACGAGACTGCAGACCTCTGTGCAAAAGAGGCAATTACACTTGGAAGTTCTGTGTATGACTGGTGTTTTCCTCGTTATGTTAAAGCTCTAGCTCTCCCAGATATGCGAAATGCTTGGTCCGCTCGGTGGCAATCGTCCTGTTTAGTTGTGGGCAAATATTATGGCAAGCCGTAGTTCTTCACCAAAAAATCGATCCCGAAAGATATTACGGCTACGATCATCCGCTTACGCGTCGGTCATATATGTACACCGGTGTTCTTGGCAAAAATTCGTGTTCGAGACCACTCTTTGTGCGAGTGTGGTCTGGCAGAGGGTACCCTCGAGCACATGTTTTTCAACTGCAACCGTATTGTCACCCCTCTTTATGATATCCTCCCCTCCAATATCCCCCGTCCTGTTAACATCCAGTACCTTCTTACATTAGTCTACTCCCCTTTTGTGTTTGTTCTTAGTAAATTTATTAAAATTAACAATCTGTTATTGTAGAAGTTAGGATAATAATAAAAGTTTGTTTTGTCTTATGTCATACATTCTGTTTTTAATTACGTGCCTTTCTTGACATTGACGTTGGAAAAATCATCGACAACCTCGATGGAGCCATAACCTACAAAAATTTAATTGAATTGAATATTAAAGTATTTATTTATAAAAAATATAGTAATAGACCTCAGTAGCATTGTAGATTGTAGATAACAGTATTTTTCGTGGAATTATAACAACGAAGTCTTGATATAAACATTACTTAACAGTAAATCGGGCCGCTTGCGACTGCCTGTTAACCGTTAACGGACGTTTTCAAATTAATCAAGAAAACCTGGGGAGAATTTCTTTTAATTCTTACTTACACTGGTTTCGTTTATTTTTAACACTGTATTCATGTTCATACTTCTCATTACTCACTGTTGAAGCCGTGAGCGACGTCAAACACAAAACACTGGCACGGTGAGAACTCTCTTTGCTTGACGGATAGTGGAAGCAGAGTTGAGACATCACATTCGCCACAGACATTGCCGTACCTACACGATACACTGTTCACTAACATCTATTCACTCGCATCCTTGTTAACTAACCAACAACCAACCAACCCATAACCAACAATCTTTCTTTGCTCAAGTTACTCAGTTGTACCTACTTAGTTGTTTTATATCTTTCAGTGCGTTTGTGGAGTTACTGTGAGACAATGAGCGCTTCGAACATGAAATTTCAAAAGGCCACTCTGCCGTCCAACGGCAGAACGCTGCAAGTCAAAAACCCTAGTTTTGAGAAAAACGCGTTTAAAGGTTTTTATGTTTCACGCTAGAAATCACCTATTAATTATTGCTTCCAAGGGTTGGTGGTTTTTGCAATTTATGAGTATTTATTCCTTCTATGTAGCCGAATAGTCAAATAATGATTAATGAATATCATTAATATAATATATGCGATAAAGTGTTTTGCCACAAGAGCTATTATAAAAAAAACGCTTCAAGGCCTGGGAAAAACGCTATAAGTTGTAAATTAAAGCGTTTTGCCGTGTTTATGAACTACTTTTGATGTTTTGGCCTTTTCTCATCTCGCTTTTCTCTTTTTAAACGACTATACAAAATATTATTACAACTATACTTGCAGTGTTTTAGTCAGTTGAAATTGCCTTATTATATTGGGATTTTTACTATAGTCTGTTTTTTTTATATGATGTAGATAAAACACAATGCTACAAAAAAATAACCATTTTTTAATCAATAGACGGACAGAAATTACTTTCGCATTTAATATGAGTATGGATAAATTTAAATACTTAAACGACTTTACATGTAATATTAAAGCTTCTTCCCACGACTTCGTACGCGTAAAATTGAATTTCCGAGGGAATAGCCTTGCAAAAGGTATCCTGTACGTTACTCCAAGTTTTAAGCTAACTCCATTCCAAATTTCATCAAACATACATACACGCATACATTCATCATCACAATCTATTGCAGTTATAATACTAGCTTCTGGCCACGATTTCGTCTGCGTAAAATGATGTATGATGTGTTAAGCCAAAGTATAAGCCAACTCCATTCCGAATTTCATTAAAATTCGTTTAAGTACCTAGTTGTTGCGTAAAACATTCACAAACATGTATACCTATATCCTCGCAATAAAATAAAGTACCTACTAAAGATACATAATCTCTCATTTTCGCCATCGTCCCTTTCCACCCTGTATATACCTACTTAAACATAAACAAATTGTTAAATTTTGTGTGAATCCATCACCAACACCAATTTAAACGTAAACTTATTAAGGAGATCACACCGGGGTACTCACGTAAATATAGTCGAAAAACGCTCGACATATTTCACGGAAGTTTTATGTTTAAACGTAAACTTCTTTGTTTTCTTGTCATTTTATGGCCAAACCCTATATTCAAATCGCGGATAGATAGGCTTACCTCGGGTTAAAATTTGACACATTTTGTATGGGCAAATGTCAAATTTTAATCCGAAGTAAGCCTTATCTATCTGCGGTTTGAATATAGGGTTTGGCCGTTAAACACTCACTGTCAGTCTTCACTATATATTATTAAACAACAATCAATCAGATATTTATTTTTCACCCGCCAAATGCCCGCAAACGTTACCGTATATCGAACGACTAGAAAACAAATTACAACAAGTGTGTCATGTTTCTAATTCGATTTTTTGGAAACGAAACTGTATTAAATATGCCTACCTCATTCTGTAAGCTTTAAAAGTCAATGTAACTGTCTCTTTTTCTCTTTGTTACCGCGTTTTGCCGGTGATGCAGCACATAGATTAAGCAAAACGCTGCAAGTGGAGATAACGCGTTCAGACTTGCTCGTTCCTCGTAACGAGGTAGTGGCCATTTAGTACTTGCAGTGTTCTGTTATGATAGTCGACATTAACGGTTTTGATAGAAACATCACAATTGCAGTCATGGTGTTTTGGCTAGTTTTATGCAGAGTTGCCGCGTCTTGACAAATTTCTACAGCCTAAACTAGAACATATATTGAAAAGGTCTTTAGTAGGTATGATAGAAGCACTCATGAGGAATCGTTTGATGCAAGTTAACACAAAACGCTGTAACTCGAGTTGCAGCGTTCTGCCGTTGGACGGCAGCACTGCACGTCAACAAGAAATTCAACTCAAGGCCACCTTGAAACAGCTGCAGGAAGCTAGGACCTTGAATGACCAGTTAATGAGGGAAAGGGATGACAGTGAGGAGGAACTAAAGAAACTGATGGACAAGAACACGTTGTTGGGAAGCGATCTAGTGGAGTATGACTACAAGTTATCAGATGCTCAAGATAACTTGGTTCAGTTGCAGTCTGTGATTGATACCTTCAACCAGTGCGCTTCTACCCATGAAGTGGCATTAAGGCGCATCACAAACCTGGAGGAAGAACTTGGCGCAGCTAATGAAGAATTACATTATATAAGGAAAGAACGCCAGTGTTATGATAGTTTAACAACGCAGAACCTGTACCAAGAGCTGGTAGGGAATAACGATAAGGACAGTAAGAAGTTAGTATTTTTTAGTAGCAATAATAAATTGAAGAAATATGTTAAAATTAATAATTATATTAGGCGTACACAAAAATTAACCAGAAGCCAAAAATTTGTAAAAAACTATTCTACAATGAAATTAGAATTATCAATAATGAAAGATAGGGTGCGGCATTGCAATGAAAGGTTAGATTCCAATAGAAGGGTAAATCCGGGATAGATGCCGCAAAGGGATAGACGCCTATTTTTTAAAAACCTAACTTCCCAAATTCGCAGCAAAGAATTAATAGTCTAAATAGGGAGCGCAAGGGCCATACCCCTCAGTCCCCCGCAAGCCATCGTGAGGAACGTACGCGTCTCGGTTGTGTGTGTCAAAATCTCCGCGACGAGCGCAAAAAACGCCTCGAAAATTAAAACGTAAGTATTTGCAGTTTCATAACTTTATAATTAGTATTAACTTCTGTTCTTTTTTTTGTTATATCAATATACTGGTTTATTAAGTGTACAACTAAGTGTTAATTATCGCTCTTTTGTATTTAGTTTAGATAAAAAATAAAAAGGCACCTATCCGTATCAAAAAGGATACTCGCCCCGATTTTTGTGGGTATACGTGCCTTTGGGGCGTCTATCCCCCCTATATAATCTCAGTATATATTTTTATTTTGTTTATGTTTTGTTATACTTTTTATTCTTTTTACAATCGATTTCTATTGATAGGTTTCTATGTTCTACTAAGAGTCCATACTTACAAATTATCCTTTATAATTACAAATTAATCATTTTAATACTATATTTTATACTTATTTTATTCCATAGGGCATCTATCCTACACCATATTTTTTACTTAGTTTATTCCAAAGGGCATCTATCCTACACCACAAGCATCTATCCTTCTTAAAATTTTCATAGTGGGGCATGTATCCATATAGGTAGGCATCTATCCTAAAAAAAAGGGGTCTGCGAAAACTCAATTTCTACACAATCAGTAATTATTAGGTAAACAAAAACTAGTCGTAATGAAAGATTAAAGACCAAACTAGCTATATCGAAAGAAAATATTCATGAAAAATTGATAGTTTTGAAATTATGAGGCCTTTTCAAAAAGTGTGGCATCTATCCCGGTTTTACCCAATAGCATATGATTTAAATATTCAAAAACTCGATGCGGAGATAAGTAAGTTAAAGGACCAGCTTGAAGTTACTTCTTTAAAGTATGTAACTGCTCAGAAGGAAGTCAAGGAGCATATCCTAGCTTTCACTCAATTGGTAGAAGAAATTAGATTGAATGAAGCGCGTTTTAACTCTTTAATTAACTGTGGTTATGGTAATTCAGATAGATTACGAGATTCACCAACTGTTGTGATTCAGCCAGATATGGCTCTTGATACTTCGAAGGAGTCCCCTAGACAAATTATAAGTAGGAATAAAACTATTGTTTATTCTGACCAACTTGGATCTGGACTAGGTTTATTGTTAAATAACAAATTGAAACAAAAGGTAACAAATTACTGTTACCATAATGCAACTCTTATACAATTAAGTGATTTACTTTTAAAAGGAAGTTTTAACAGGTCCACCACTTTAGTAATTTTGGTAGGAAATAGTCTTAATGTGGTTCCAGTGTAGATAAATTAATGTCAACACTAAAACCAATTGAAGGTAGTGGCATAGGTAAAATTATACTGTGTGCGCTACCATACTCACAAAGTATGCCATTTAGTCGTAATAATAGAATAGCACACTTTAATTCTATAATGTATAACGCTATTTGCTTTAATAAAAACTATCATTTCTTTGATTTAAACAAATTTATTAAGCGCCTCACCCTAACATCAGGAAAAATTCATTTGCCAAGGAAATATATCTTGACCTTGGTTGACTTATTAGCTTTTAATATAGAACCGAAAAGATACAGTAGTACCCAGCCCCAGCAAGCCAATATTGGCAATAATGCCATGCCTCATGATTTAAACTAAAGTATAGGACAGCGGAAACACCCTTGAGTATAAATTTAATCCACCACAATATTCAAGGTTTTTCCAGCAAAGAACCAGAAATAGGGTTGTTCTTAGATAATGAAAACGTACAAATTATAATTGCGTTACTGAACATTGGCTTCGACAAGACCGATTGATTTTTGATTTTCTAAATTTTAAATTAGTTAGTTATTTTGCCAGAAAATGTGCCATTCATGGTGGCTCTTTTATAATTGTTAAAAGTACTCCTAAATCTAAAGAAAGAAAGGATATTGTAAAGCTATCGATAGAAAGGATTGTAGAAATTTCATGTGCAGAACTAGAAAGTTATATAATAATATGTGTTTACAGACCACCATTGGCTGATTTTAGCATATTTGAATCTACAATGGAACATGTGTTAAAATTAGCATGTAATAGCCAGGAGCATGTTATAGTTTGTGGAGATTTTAATATTAACTTACTCAAAACATCAAATAATACCACTAGGTTACTAAGTTTATTTAAATCTTTTAATTTAGGTAATCTGTTCTTTGAACCATCACGGATAGGTGTTAGTAGTGCAACCTGCTTAGATAATATTTTTTGTAATTGCGAATGTTTGGATAAAGAAATATTTAAGTGTTTTTATTTCGGTCAGAAGGCATCTTTCGTCAATGATTTTTATCAAAAACCGCAGACAATAACATACCGACCTATAACTAGTAAACGTTTGGAATTATTCAAAAATAAAGTTCAAAGTAATCTTTCTGTGTTACCTTTCTTACAGAATGAGAGTAATAGTATTTATAATGACTTGTTTGGCGTAATTCGAGATCAATTTAATAATAATTTTAATATGAAAAATATTTTGAAGTCAAAAACCAAGTTTAGTGAATTGGCTACTGCAGGCATTCATAAGAGTAGAAATAGGCTCTATTACCTATATAGAGAAAGGGAGGAAAATAAGAACGCTGACTTCCTAAATTATGTTAAAAATTATTCAAGGACCTTTAAGCAAGTTTGTTTAACTGCTAAGGCAAATTTTCTTAGTCTTAAACTCAAATCATCTGACAATAAAGTAAAAACTGTATGGAATATTATAAATAGAGAAACGGGAAAATCAAAAACTCGTGATAATCAAGTCACCCTAAACACAGGTAACAAACAAATCACGTCAAATAAAGACGTTGCCTTAGCATTCGAAGATTATTTTTCCAAAATAGCCAGCAATACTACAAAATGTCTTAAATCATCCGCGGTTGAAGCTAAATCATTACTTTGCACTAATGTCAGTAAATCTATATATATAAAAGGCAATGTCCCGGGTGACATCAACTCCCAGCCTAAACCGCTATAGATACAAATTTGATATTTTGAGGGGAAGTTGATTTTGTAATGGAGGCGTCGTTTAAGAATGGATTTTTCGAAATTCAACCCCTAAAGGCATGAAAGGGGGTTGCAAAGTTTGTATGGGAAAAAACAATTTGATGGTCCAATTTACTTGAAACTTGGTAGAAATGCTCTTCAATGCAAATAATGAGACACGTATTTCAGCGATTACTAAAATGCAACCCCTAGAGGGATGAAAGGGGGTTGCAAAGTTTTTACGGGAAAAAATACTTTTATGGTCAAATTTACTTGAAACTTGGTAGAAAAGCTCTTCAATGCAAAAAATTAGATACGTATTTCAGCGATTACTAAAATTCAACCCCTAGAGCAGCCATACTCAACCTTTTTTTACAAGGCCCACAAACACATTTCAGTCATGGTGTCGAGGGCCGCAAGTAAAAATTATTTAGGTCTTAATTAAACGTAATTTCAAGTTAAAGATGTAGTTACTTTATTATTGAAAAAATAAGTTATTACAAAGGGGTTACCTTTGTTTCGCCAAAATATTTTTGGTCAAATGTTTCATTTACCCAAATTTTCATTTCCCAAAAAGTGGTTTCCCGTCGCAGTTGATTTATTTTTTATGTAGTCACAAGTGTAACCTAACCTGACCTGTGTTTCGATATTCTGGATATAAAACAATAATAATACAAAATACTTTTTGGGAAATGATACATTTAACCAAAAATATTTTGACGAAACGGCAGGCTCCCATTACAAAGATGTTTACATGTTTTAATGCGATTTTTGATACTGTGAACACTTTCTTAAAACTTTATCAAGATCTGGCTTGTCGCTACATGCTATCCTTATTACATCATCCAGATGAGAATCTGTAAGTTTGTTTCTGTAAACGTTCTTTGTGTATTTCATTTTTTAAAAAGACGATTCGCACACATACGTAGACCCAAAGAATGTTAGTAGGATTAGGGCACATCTTTGGACGCTTTTATATTTTTGGGGAACAATACTCCAAAAGTAGTGGTAAGTGTGAAAAGGATGTCGAGAGGAGGGTGAATGCGGGAAATCAAATAAATGGGGCCCTGTACTCTTTTGTGAGCAGAAAGGGCGTTTCACAAAAAGCCAGACTGGCTGTTCACAATGGAGTGCTAGCCCCTACACTGATGTATGGTAGTGAATGTTTGGTGTGGCAGGACAAGCATGAAAGTCATATAAATGCAGTTAAAATGCGCTCTTTGCGTAGTATGTGTGGTGTGAAACTGACTGATAGAGTAAGAAATGAAGAAGTCAGAGAGAAATGTGGACTAAAAGAAGATGTAGTCACTAAGATTGAAAAGGGCATGCTTCGATGGTTCGGTCATTTGGAAAGGATGGATGAAAGAAGATTGACGAAAGAGATATACAGAGCTAAAGTGAGTGGAAGGGTCGGAAGGGGCCGCCCTAGGCGTACTTTTTCGAATCAAATCGGAGAAATACTGGAAAAGGGCCGAATTTTAAGTACCCGAAACCGACGTGCGTGCATGACTCGATGTATGTGGAAGAAGCGAAAGAGATTTGTCAAGATCGTAGTAGGTGGAAAGAAGTGGTCTCTGCCTACCCCTCTGGGAAACAGGCGTGATTTAATGTATGTATGTATGTAATACTCCAAAAATCCACATATTCTTTGTTTTCCCTTTTTTCTTTAAACAGAACTTCTAAATTAGTATCGTTTTTAAAATCGATAAACTCATCAAACAACTCTGAATAATTACAATTTAAAACGGAAGCCAACTCTGAGATAGTCGTTGTTTCTAAATGCCATGGATTTTCTATAAGTAATAAACATTTTTTTATTTTTCTTAGATCTTGGAACCTTTTTCGAAATTCGTTTAATAATGCAGTTATATAATTTGAAAATATGGAGTAGTTTTTTCCGAAATGTTGGTCTCGTCCTCTGTAGTTTTTGTCATAGTTGGAAAATTTTGCAGCTGTTTGTTTTGTATTTCTTCATGATATATGCTTAGCTTTTCCTCAAATGCAAACACTTTATTTGCCATATTGGAGACCATATTATTTTCACCTTGTAAACTCCGATTGAGATTATTGAGTTTTTCTGTAATATCACATAGAAAGGCTAAAATACACCACCATTCATCATTTTGTAATTCAGGGTACACTTTATTATGCTGCTCTAAAAACAGTATTATTTAATGGCGTAAAGAGAAAAACCTTTCCAAAACTTTTCCTCTACTAAGCCATCGAACCGAGGTATGTAAAAGGACGTCGTTATACTCACTTCCCAGTTCTTCCAGAAGGCTTTTAAATCTTTTGTGATTCAATTCTCTTGCTCGTATAATTGACAATATTGATAACAGTTTTTATTACAGCTTCTA
This sequence comes from Acleris cristana, assembly GCA_948252455.1. NCBI lineage: Eukaryota > Metazoa > Arthropoda > Insecta > Lepidoptera > Tortricidae > Acleris > Acleris cristana. The sequence continues at coordinate 32,102,379 of OX411771.1, forward strand.
TTTCTGAATTAACAACACGCGCCGCCAAGTTTTCTGGTGGATAATGCAATGAAATGTTATTAAATTGATTAAATTATATATTTTTTTAAATAACGAAATAAATCCATTTTCGGATCCAGTCATTGAAGGACAACCATCTGTACACAAACATACGACTTTTTATATGTCAATTTCATTCTGCTCCAAAAAATCACAAATAGTATCAAGGTAATCTGTGCCTCGGGTTTAACCTTTCATTGTTAGGAATTTCAAAAAACAATCCTGTATTAAACTGTTTTCTGTACAATATCTAACAAACATCGAGCATTGCGATGTTGCTGAAATGTCGGTACTGGAATCGAATGCCAAGCTAAAAAACTTGCACTTTCTTAGGTTATCTAATATATCATCGCGAATAAATTTAGAAATGTCTTCAATACGTCGCACACAGGTTGAATCGGAGAGCTGTAGTTTTTTTATATCAGATAGTATTTGCTTTTTGTTACTGTATTCATCAAAAAGTATATTGGCAGCACTAACAAAGCATTCCTTCACAATTTCTGCATCGGTAAATGGTTTCATATGCCTACCAAGAATGTAACAAATTTCATATGATGCCCTGGTTACCGCGGAGTCTTGTGATAATGCCACAGACATAACATTTTGATGTTGATGCAACGACCTCTTAAAAAAACTCAATTTCTCATTTCTCAAGGACGATCCAGGAGGAAACATTTCGTCGAAAGATTTATGTTTTGAGTTAAAAAAGATAAGATAAAAAAAAGATAAAAGGACGCGAAATATTGTATTTCTTCAATAGAATACATTCACGACATATCAAACAAGTAGCTGCATTGTTTTTGTTTGGCACAACAAAATAATCCGTTTCCCACTCATCTTGAAACAATCTATTTTCACTAGATATTTTTCTTTTATATTTAGAAGACACTCCTGACATTATATTGAAAATAAAATGATAATTTGACACTAAAAACCACCATTAACTGCAATAACTGGGTTAGATTAGCTTTGATTGTTACCACCGTAGCGTACCGTAGGTATAAAACTCGCTCATGCAACCACAGATTACTAATAATAGGCTGCGTTCCGATTCACGCGAAAATCACTGATAGCGCTCGGCTCACATTCCCGTTCCGTAACATCTATTCTAGGGCATGCGGTATAGTACAAATCCTTTTTCGAGAGCGAATCCACTTAGCTTTGTACCTGACAGACAATACCCATTATCTGCATTGTTCAGTGTGGCCAAACTGCCACTTGAAAATGAAAAGCATCATAAGTGCAAACAACTTTTACACTAAAGTATTCTTTAAGTCAAATGCAGTAAGGTTTATTGTTAAACAAAGACGCAAAGATGTTGGTCACTTTGTATTTAAAAGAACAGTGAAGTTCGCATCGATGCTAAGAACGACGACCACAATTTGATACTTGAACAATGTACATGCTATGCGGAAACAAGTAACAATTTAACAATATACTTTATGAACTTGGGTTGTAGGTGCAATAGTGCAAATACTTAGTTGCATATAATTAGTCAACTTTCACTTGAAGATGACTCTTCATTATAGATTGTAGAGGGGTGGTTTACGCATTTCTTATCAGTTTAGCGAAAAAGTCAGGTAGTCACTTCTGTGGTGCTATTTGCAACGGTTGTGTTTTATCTCTAATATAAGCAGTTATTTAATTTGACGACTCGGCTCTCACTTCATGGACTCCGCCTGCTACCGATTGGATTTTTGTGGTTTAGTGCTATTACTTTTCAATTGTTATTACTTGTTTAAAAGATAAAAAAGATAAAAGATGTTTATTCAGTAAGTAGGCCGCACGGGCACTTTTACACGTCAAAAATCTACCAGCGCTTCGCAAGAGACCACTGCTGAGAAGAAACGCCGCAAGAAACTCAACAGAATTTAATTTTTTATACCAAATTAGTACGCAACTATTAGTATATACAAGTACATCGTTCAAGGATTAAATTGTGTTCGTCGTTCTAAGCATCAATGCGTACTTCACTGTTCTTTTAAATACAAAGTGTAACAATAAACCTTACTGCATTTGACTTAAAGAATACTTTAGTGTAAAAGTTGTTTGCACTTATGATGCTTTTCATTTTCAAGTGGCAGTTTGGCCACACTGAACAATGCAGATAATGGGTATTGTCTGTCAGGTACAAAGCTAAGTGGATTCGCTCTCGAAAAAGGATTTGTACTATACCGGTACCATTTCCAGAACCGGGACTAAGATTTCCGGTACTGAGTCAGAACCGGGAATTCCCGGGATTTCGGTACTTTTCGGTACTGAGTAAATTATTTGTATATTTTGTGTTTAATGGTTAATTTGTTAAATAAAACACCAGTTAAGTGATTTTTATTCATTATTTAATCCAGAATAATCAACAAAGGGCAAAATAAATCAACAAATGAAAAAATAAATCAACAAATGACAAAATAAGCCAATAAAAAAAAACACATAATTAACATTTTTATAAGTCTGTAGCTCGAAGTGAGATTACTTATTATTACTTAGTTGGTAGTGTTGCAGTACTATTGTTACATATATTGGAAAAAGTAAATAATCATTATTAAAATAAGTCTTTATGCATGAACTTTAAAATATGAAATACACTAATTTAAATAAGAGTTAAGAGTATTCCAGATTTCCAGAACAATCAACAAATAACAAAATAAACCAATTAAAAGATTAAAACACATAATTAACATTTCTTATATACTCTAAGCTCTGAAGTGAGATCAATTGTCATTATTTATTTGGTAATGTAATGTTTCATAGATAAAGTCACGATTGAATAAACTAAATAATCATTCTTCGATCAACTCTTTTTGAACAACATAAAAAATGATTGATTACGAAAAAATTAGGAAAAAACATCTTAAATATTATTGAGGTGGCAATTGCATTGCCTTACTTTCCCGGTAATAGCTCCTCAAAAAGCTGATGGCGTCTACGCTTCTGTCACTTAATGAGGTACGGAGCTTATTACAGATAATGCCAGCTGAAGAAAACACTCTTTCTGACTCAGCACTCGTTGGCGGTATAGTCATGAGATAATCGTAGGCCAGTGATTGATAACGTCCACGAACACCTCCATTTTCAAATACTACCATCTCTACTTGAATGGACTGAGAAATATTATCGTGGTCTATTCTATTGGTAGTGGAACGACTACTCAAGCTTTTCTGCAGTTCGTTATTCAATTGTTCTTTAACTGAAGATGTAGAGGGCTCGTTGACTATTATTGAATGGACAGTAGAAGGAGCTGAAGTGCTCATGAAATCGGCTTCAGCAGTATCATGGTCTTTCATAGATCGTCGTACTATATTTTCTATTAAATCCTGCATTTCTGAACTGGTTGGTCTGGGAAATGTCAGTAAATCTTCATTTTCAATTTCAGCGAAGTAGTTGTCTGGATTGTGTAAATATTGTAAAACGGACGTCTCAATAAGTCGTCGAGATTTGTATCGGTTTTTCATTGCATTGGCCATTGCAATGCTTAGGGTAGTATTCATCAGAGTGAATTTATTTAGTGCAAAATTAATTGATATTTGAGCTGTAAGTAACGTCGCATCTCGGCGACAGAGCTTCAATTATCGTTTTCAAAATGTCTAAAATGTCATGTAACTGTTTTAGTGTTTCTATTTCACCGTCTGTAAAAATAATGTTAGATTTGATGTCGATCAATGCTTTCAAAATGCTGGGTTTAAGTTTAAGAAAACGACTTATCATTTCGGCCATAGAGCTCCATCGAGTTTTGGAATCCAATATCAATGCATATTCTTTTCCATGTTCTTCGGTAACATACTTTTGAAGGATTTCGTTTTTAGTAGGAGACTTTCGGAATGTTTTTGCTACAGCACGAACTTTCGACACAATATTATGGAATTGAAACCTTGTTGCCGTGCCGTCTGAATCAATAATAGGTCTCACTACTGTCAAAAATTCAGCACCATCGTTTTCAGAGTTTATATCAATAGCATCATCAGTTTCGTCATTTATCTCTTGATTCTCCGTTGTTACCAAATTATCCATCTCCAAATTACGCCTTTGTTCATGTTCCACCAGGGTCATTGATTCTTCTTCGTATATATCAGCATTATCTTGTACTGCAGTTTCTTCCGGCTCAATCGAGGTATTTTTGTAAAAAACATCTACAATAGCCAATTGAACTGCATGAGCAAGGCACAACTGGTGATAGCACTTTATAGTCTTTCCCAATTTCTTCATGACACTGCAGCCATCCGTGACCATCCCTACAATATCTTCCTCCAAGTCCAATCCGTACTGGTTAAGTCGTCGATTTATTTCTTCTTTACATTTGTTAGCAGGCATGGACCCAAAAGCTCTAATAAGGTCCAAATTTCTAAATTTGAATACCCCAGACAAAAATTTACAATGTAAATTCAAATTCAGGTACCTTCTGTTTCTGTCGGAAGACCACTCATCAAGAGAAATTGTAAATTTTCTTTCTTCCTTCTTTAGACTCTGCAATTCTTGACGAAGGCGGTCTCTTTTTACATCGTATTCCTTCAAAAGAATTTCCCTAATCGTGTTCGGAGATTTCGGGAGTGGTTGACCGGATTGCTCAAACAGCTGTCTCAAGTCAATGGATTTGACAAACAGTCTGAAGGGGACCCCGTCCAGTGCAATCATGCGACATACTCGGTCATTCCTATTACTTTTGGGTTCGTCTTGAGATTCAAAATAGTCTGTGAGTTTCGTTTTCTTAGAAACTGATGCAACATTCGATTGTAAGGAATCATCCCTCGTACTGGGACCTGGTTGTGGCTCAGGCTCTACGTTAAAGCTGATTAAATGAACATTTTTTAAATGCTTTCGTAAGCCACTTAAGTTGATCCTCCTAAAGTTTTTAAAACTTTACCACATTGTTTGCATTTAGCGTTCTTCTTATCTTTGTCACGTAAAAAATAGTTCCATACAGAGGATTTGCTGGTAAAATCTTCGAAGCTCATGGTGTTTCTGCACAAAAAAAAACTTAACTTTAAAAATATAAAATACCTATGTAATTCACGCCTACGCAAATAAATCATTATAAATAATAATACATAGCATTAAAAATCTCTAAAAAGCCTCTAAAAAACGTATTACTTATTTAAAACATACTACATTCTCGCAAAATATAACACGTGCTCGATCAGTCTTTTAAGGTTCTTATGGTGATGATTGAACTAGTGAAGTCGTGACATTATATTAATAATATTCTTAAAAATATAATGTAATCTACCCAAAGGTACATTTGCATATCATACATGTTCTTTCTTTAAATGAAAAATTAAGATAACTACTTTTTTCAAATGAGTGATTTGATAAAAACAAAATATGTTTAAGCCTTTATTTAACATAAGCCAATCTAGTAGTTGCCCAGATTACCTACAGGCTTAGTTTATGTAGTTCAAAACTCGATCGAGTTGTATAACTGTATCCTGCCTGATATTTATTTATTATAGACAGCTTAAACACACGAAAGTGGTAATTATATGAAATACAAACAAATACAATAAATAAATAAATACGTTATGCAGAGATTAAATTAAATTGATAATTTTCTTACCTTTACTTACACGCTGTAAACTCATCACAATCACAAAATTTGTTCAGACACAGCACAGCACACTGCACAGACACGAGTTTACTAAACCAAAACAGCTATCTTTCTGACTACCTGACTACCTGTCGGTCGGCCCGACCGGTTGGCCTTGGATCGAGTCAAGGCGTCGGGTCGGAGGGTGGGGCGAGCGTCACCCGGCCCGCACGTAGTTTTGAATTGAAAAAATGACAAAAAGTCTAGTCACAAACTCAGTACCGCAGAACCGGGATTTTTTTCGTCAGTACCGGTACCAGTTGGAATGATAATTCCCGGGATTTCCCGGTACTTTCAGTACCGGGAATTCCCGGGAGCATGCCCTAATCTATTCTCTCATGGGCGCGAAATTTTAAATGGTCTACAATAAATTTGTAACTTCAGATGGGCCAATAACAAAGGCCTGGAGGGCCGCATGCGGCCCGCGGGCCGCGGGTTGAGTATAGCTGCCATAGAGGGATGAAAGGGGGTTGCAAAGCGTGTATAGAAAAAATATTTTTATGATCAAATTTACTTGAAACTTAGTAGGAATACTTTTGAATGCAAATAATGAGACACGTATTTCAGCGATTACTAAAATTCAACCCTTAGAGGGATGAAAGGGGGTTGCAAAGTTTGTATGGGAAAATATACTTTTATGGTCAAATTTACTTGAAACTCGGTAGAAATGCTCTTCAATGCAAATAATGACATACGTATTTCAGCTATTACTAAAATTCTACCCCTAGAGGGATGAAAGGGGGTTGCAAAGTGTGTATAGATAAAATATTTTTATGATCAAATTTACTTGAAACTTGGTAGGAATACTCTTAAATGCAAATAATTGGACACGTATTTCAGCGACTACTAAAATTCAACCCCTAGAGGGATGAAAGGGGGTTGCAAAGTTTGTATGGGGAAACATACTTTTATGGTCAAATTTACTTGAAACTCAGTAGAAATGCTCTTCAATGCAAATAATGACACACGTATTTCAGCTATTACTAAAATTCAACCCCTAGAGGGATGAAAGGGGATTGCAAAGTTTGTATGGGAAAAAATACTTTTATGGTCTAATTTACTTGAAAATTGGTAGAAATGCTCTTCAATGCAAATAATGTGACACCTGCTTCAGCGATTACTAAAATTCAACCCCTAGAGGGATGAAAGGGGGTTGCAAAGTTAGTATGGGAAAATATACTTTTATGGTCCAATTTACTTGAAACTCAGTAGAAATGCTCTTCAATGCAAATAATGACACACGTATTTCAGCTATTACTAAAATTAAACCCCTAGAGGGATAAAAGGTGGTTGCAAAGTTTGTTTAGGAAAAAATATTTGATATGCTCAAATTTACTTTAAACTTTGTAGAAGTACTCTTCAATGCAAATAACGAAACACGTATATCATCGATTACTAAAATTCAACCCCTAGAGGGATAAAAGGGGATTGTAAAGTTTGTTGAGGAAAAAATATATGGTATGCTCAAAATTACTTATAACTAGGTAGAAATACTCGTCATTGCAAATAATGAGACATGTATTTCAGCGATTACTAAAAGTCACCCCTCAGAGGGATGAAAGGGGTTGCAAAGTTTGAATGGAAAAAATACTTTTATGGTCAAATTTACTTGAAACTTGGTAGAAACGCTCTTCAACGCAAATAATGAGACGCGTATTCCAACGATCACTAAAATTAAACCCCTAGATGAATAAAAGGGGGTTGCATAATGTGTATAGATAAAATATTTTTATGATAAAATTTACTTGAAACTTGGTACAAATGCTCTTTAATGCAAATAATGAGACACGTATTTCAGCGTTTAGCGATTACTAAAATTCAACCCCTAGAGGGATAAAACGGAGTTGCAAAGTTTGTTTAGGAAAAAAAATGGTATGCTTAAATTTACTTTAAACTTGGTAGAAATGCTTGCTCTGCAATGAAAATAATGAGTTACGTGATACCTAAAATTCAACCCCTTGGGGGATGAAAGGGGGGTTGCAAATTTTCTATAGGAACGAATACTTTTATGTTCTGATTTACTTACTTGAAACTTGGTAGAAATGCTCGATTCAGCAAAAACTAACTCTTAGGAGGTAAAACGGGGGGTAGAAAATTGTATGGTATATTTTTGAAGTGAGAAACGTGGAAAATGTTGTAACGGCTACTGTAGTTATAAATTAAAAATATTGCTTTCGGCGATTTTGGAAACACTTAGGGATAAATTTGCAGTAGAAGTTTTTAAGGGATTATGATAATTTTTGAAGGAAAAAATGTGGAAATGTATATTTATGGTACTGTTTTTATAAACAAAAATAAGTTAAGTCTTACTTTCGGCGATTTAGAAAAAACTATCACAAAGGTCGTTAAATGGGGGGTAGAAGTTTGATAGAAATTTTTGAAGTGAGAAATGTGGAAATTGGTATTAAGATAACCTAATGTTTACCTTCCTATAAAAAAACTACCTACCTACTAATTGAAATTATGACTGAAGTTAGGTACATGAAACTCGGTATCAACACCAATATAAATTAAATAATAACCATTTTTTAAAACAATCCCTGAACAGTGTGAAAAGCGGGTGAAAGTTTGAATAGGAGTTGTTTTTTTTAGCCAGTTACATGAATTATAGCATCTAAAACATTGCAATCTTCAGTGTTTTTTAAACATTTGCACCATAAAGGAATAGTTAGTTAAGAGCAAATCCATTATCAATAAAAAATAACTAAAGGGAAAAACTTGGGATCTAAGACTACTTAATTTAAAGTTCGTATCGAAATTATGTAATATTCAAATTACTATTAGTACATACAGAAAATATTCTGCTTAATAAATAAATTAATTAAGTGGGTTAAATGTTTGTATAGAAATATGGCAAATTTATTTAGAATCGTATTAAAAAAACGTAATCGTGAAAGAGAGGCAGTGAATTTATTTTGTATGTCAATTTTGTTGTTTTAAAGGTTAGAGCCATGAAATTAAAGTTGTTTATGTGGACCGTTTACTTAAAATTCACGTCCTACACTTTTTTTTAACCCCCAACGCAAAAAAGAGGGGTGTTATAAGTTTGACGTGTAAGTGTGTGTGTGTGTGTGTGTGTGTGTGTGTCTGTCTGTGGCACCGTAGCTCTTAAACGGATGAACCGATTTCGATGCGGTTTTTTTATTTGAAAGCAGGTTTTCTAGCGGTGGTTCTTAGACATTTTATATTGAAATCGGTTCAGCCGTTTTTGAAGTATTGAACTTTGAAATGTCAATGTCGGGGGTTTTCCAACTTTTTGTTGGTTAGGTTATTAAAAGCCTTTGAAGGTGATGTAAACTATAACTGTACTTTTAACAGAAGTTCTGACTCTCCGCAGACGAAGTCGCGGGCGGAAAGCTAGTGTAATATAAACTTTGAATTCAGCCCTGTAAATTCAGATCCAATAGTCAAGGTATTTGAATCGCTTAGTTTAATAAAAAAGACTGAGGATTTGTGGGGCACATCAGTTAAAGTAGTTTTTCATATCATAGATGTAATTGCACCCCACCTAGCATTAATGTACAATAATTGCATATCACAGGGGTCCCCTCCAGATCTCTCCAGCTCTCCAGATCTCATGAAATATAGTTAAGTCATACCTCTTTTTAAATCGGGCGACATGAGTGATATAACGAACTTCCGTCCCATTTCCATACTACCGGTTTTAAGTAAAGTCTTTGAGAAACTAATACTGAATGATATGTTAAATCACTTTAATAGAAATAAACTACTTAAAAGTAGCCAGTTTGGGTTTACCAGAGGTCAATCAACAATTGATGCGGCATCTGTTCTCATTAAATATATATATATATATTACAGTTGGGAGAAATCATGTGATGCGGTAGGAATGTTTTGTGATCTTTCCAAAGCTTTTGATTGCGTGGATCATTCGTCCCGTATTTTAAAATGAAAACATTATGGATTGTCCAATAAAGCTTTAAGTATTATGTCTTCTTATCTAAGTGACAGAACTCAAACAGTGGTTGTAAACAAAACGCAATCAATTGGAGCTACAGTGAAACTAGGTGTGCCTCAAGGCTCCATTTTAGGTCCTTTTCTATTTCTGGTTTATATAAATGACTTACCACCAACAGTACTTACCTTACCCAACTTTTTGCTGATGATACTTCATTAATTTTCAAGGTAGATAGAAAGTCCGTAGACTACAGTATAATAAACGCCATACTAGTTAAAGTACTTAATTGGTTTACTAGTAAAAATTTACAACTAAATGCTGAGAAAACTAAATGTGTTAGGTTCCCTTTGCCTAATGTTAAACCGGTAGATTCTATTATTTTTCTAAATGACGAGTGTCTGCAAATGGTAGACAAGGCAGTTTTTCTAGGCACAACAATAGATAAAAAATTGCAATGGGGTCCTCATATAGCTGTACTGGCAGGTAAACTAAGCTTGGCAGCTTACGCCGTTAGGAAAATTAGACAATTAACTAATGTTGAAATAGCTTGCTTAGTTTATTATAGTTATTTCCATAGTGTCATGTTGTACGGTATTCTGGTTTGGGGTAAGGCAGCTGAAATACAAACTAGATTTATTTTACAAAAAAGGGCCATTTCAAAGTTCTATTTATAACTTAAATTCCCGTGACTCCTTAAGATAACTTTTTAATATCTTAACTGTAGCATCTCAATTTATTTATGAGAATATTATTTATGTTATTAAAAATTTAGATTCTTTCACCAAAAATTCTGATATACATAATTTATATACAAGAAATAAAATTAAAATTGATATTCGAAAATTCCGCGTCCGTAAAGTATATAAATCATTTGTTGGTCAATGCATTCATTTCAATAATAAATTACCTGACGTAGTTTTAAAGCTATCGTTTCCAGCACTTAAAAATTACTTAAAAAAGTCGTTAATGTCTAAAGCGTACTATAGGGTCGAGGACTACCTAACAGACAAAAATGCTTGGCCTAAACCCGAAATTTAGTCATTCATTAATAATTTGTGCAAATGCAAAAGTTGTATCTTGTCTAGAGGACACCGTTGATGTAGAAAAACCTGTCGAAACTTTTATGTGGTCATCTTGTTGTTTTGTTTTTTCCTTTTTCGCCCTCTAACTCTCTCTCCTAATATTTTGTCATGTTTTCCTGCTGAACTACGCATGATATTTGATATTATATTTAATTTAATATTTATGGCTTTATATAATACTAGACTAAGTAGTATCATTGTAGTAAGAAATATGGTTAAAAAATGACTGACTGCTGAGTTTCTTGCGGCGTTTCTTCTCGGCAGTGGTCTCCTCTTGGAAAGCGCTGGTAGACTCCTGACGTGTAAAAGTGCCCGTGCGGCCTACTTACTGAATAAATGTCTTTTATTTTTTTATCTTTTAGCATGAACTTATTCTTCTACGATCGAATAGTAATTTAAATAGCGTAAAATTTAATACAAATTAATACTTAGACAATGGGTCGAATTCGGATAAGTGACGTCTAAATTTAAATTTAAGTTAAGAATCTGTAATTTTAAGTTACCTATGTGATTTGAGGTTACACGCCAATTGGTATTCGGAGTACCACCTATGTTGAAGTTGCCATACCTAGATTAAAATCTCTTAATTTAGAGAATCGCTTAAATTTGACGTTTAATATATTCAACTTAGAGATAGACGCCAATTTGGTATTCGGATGCATATTATAAACGTCAAATTACATATTTCGTCCCCTTACTTCTAGAACTGACTATCTGCATGAAGTATAGTTTTGAGAAAAACGCATTTAAAGGTTTGAGTGTTTAAATTTCTAGTTGAACCCAATTTTAAGTAAATGATATTTGGGATTTTATTACGAGAGGTAATCAAAACTGTACGTAACAAATTAGTATAATATTCTCAAAACAAATGGATTAAATTGAGGGTTTTGTAAAAAAGGTGGTGCAGATAAGTGGTTTTTGCTAAAGAGTCAATTTTTTTGTATCTTTTAAACTAATAGGTTTAGGCAGTATTCATTCAAAGTTATACTTTCTTACTTGTATAAATTACAATTTGTACTAGAAAAATACTGAGAATTGTGATTATTATGCGGTTATCTTAGTTTATATTATAGTCACGAGTCAGTTAGTTGGTTTTGCTGTAGAGAATATGATATTTGGGAATTTAGTGCACTTAAAATGCTAATATGTTACTAATATGTTTTGTCATGTAACTAACTTTACCGACTGCCCCGCCCCACTGTGGTTCAGCGTGTATGGAGAGAGTGTCATAAGTCGATTTGTCCAAAACTTCCAACATTATTGGGAAGAAATGCATATTATTGTTGTTAATTATGAATTTATTTAATAAAATAAAGGACTTACAATTAATTTAATGTGTATACATTATTTAATAATATTTTTTTTTTTATTAAAAACGTGTCAAAATGCACTATATAGTGTATTTCAATACCGTATAATTAACACTCATAAATAGTAAGTAACATGTTTTAACTTAAAAATATAATCAACAATAGCTTAATACTATTTAATTTAAAAAAACCGGTCAAGTGCGAGTCGGACTCGCGCACCGAGGGTTCCGTATGTAAGATAATATGGTTGGAAAACGCAATAGTACTTTCTTCATTTTGTTATGTACTTTATTATCTACGCAATAAGGTCCATTTTGATTAGCCTAAATTTCAACACAGATTTTTAACTCTTTGCAACTGACGTAACGTCTATCAGACACCGCCAAAAAAAAAACTCCGTATAGCGTGTTATAGCTCTGTATCGCTCAGTACCTTGAATAACACAAATATGTACATACATACATACATACATACATTAAATCACGCCTGTTTCCCAGAGGGGTAGGCAGAGACCACTTCGTTCCACCTGCTACGATCTTGACAAATCGAGTCAGGAAAAGTGCTTGTATATAGATGACGTTTTGTTGTTAAGAATACTACCGAAGAGGGGACTAACTTTTCTCGATTCTATATTAAAAACGTTGTCATAATTTGGTTTTTTAATAAATCTGCGGTTTTTTTTTTTTGACGTACCTATTGGAAGAATCATTTGCAATGGTCAGGTTAGACCGAGCGCTCGTAAAATAGAAGCTTTAACTAACAATAAGTCACCGATAGCGAAAACATTTGCAGTGGATGACTTGGCTTATGTAATAAAAAGGTCACAATCAATGGGCAAGCTAGATAGCGGCATGCGAGGACCAGTTATCGTATCATTAAAGTCCTGCCAAATGTTCGTTATGAACTCCAGTTGGTAGCGGGCTCGTATGGCAAAACCACTCAGGCTACCGCTGAGTATATAATGCCATAGCGTGGTGATAGGACACCCGAATGTTGTGCTGCATTCTTCGAATGTAAGTAAAAGTGCAGAAAAAAATGTATTCATTTTGTCATAGGTACATTTTTGCATCTTTGTTGACACTAAAAATGATTAATAGAATCAACTTTGTAGTTATGCTAACCAGGCTTAGAATTGTTATGAGTTTTACAACTTATATGATAATAAGACACTCATGACTTCGCATGGCACTTATTATCGCTTCGCGGCAAATGTCGAGTGTAGGCACTTGGGCGGTCAACGCGGCCGACTGTGAAATATGAACTGTTAACTAAACAAACCTAAAAAATGAAAACCCTTCTATGAACCTAATGAATCGAGCTATTCATTTGTTTATTTTAGTATGGTTTAGTTGACCCAAGGTAACATTTCTAAGAACTTTGGTTAATCTTTGTGTACAAGTTGCCGAGCGAATAATTACAACTGAGAACGATTTCTTACTGTATCTGTGCGTTAGCCTGCGCCTTTAGTTTTGTTCCTAGTTCCTACCCATTGGTAACAGTCGTGACCCAGAAAGTACCCGTGTGACTTAGTATGGCATTCGGGGCGTGACTGGCAAAGTACTGTGTAAAGTCTGGCCTTCAGTTTTGTTCCTACCTATAGGTAACAGTCGTGACCCTGAAAGTACCCGTGTGACTTAGTATGGCATTCGGGGCGTGACTGGCAAAGTACTGTGTTAAGCCAGAGGACAAACTCTGGCATGTATACTGAAGTGTAGGGTGAGAGGTATAATGACAACTCAAGAGTCTGGAGAAATACTGTTCTTTATTGGTAAATTGTATAGCTTATATACTATGGTTTCTAGTCAGTATCAAGGTCTAGGGTTAATGGTGTGGAACTTATGATTATGCATTGTCAGCGGATTTAAACTATAAAACTTAATAGAGGCTATAAAGTTTTATAGCATCGTTAAACTAATAATTAGAGAAGAGGTAGGTATCAGCTGTATGTATCAGCTGTTACATTAGTGACCTCACTACAGCTTTCCCCTTTTTTTTTTGAGACAAAAATTGTAACAAAACAATTTTTGGCTTAGGTTTACTTAATTTACTTATGGGTATGGTATACATTATAAATTCTTAAACTATCTTAATGTTATCTGATTACAGTTTATCTTACGTTTAGGTTACATGTTTCTTATATGGCTATGAAGTACATTGTTGCATTTACTTTTATGCTTGCAAGGAGTATTATGATATTTATTGGTTAAGCATATTTAACCGTCGTTAAATATGAGGATAGCGGTCCCTTATTTGGTGGTGGTGTTTGATTGTCTGTTTTTGTTATGGTTTAGTTTTTATACTTTTATTTCTTATGACAAATGTTGTGTTTCATTTATTCATTAATCTTGTTCTTGCTTTGTGTAGTCGTTTTTCCCTGTATTATTTTTATTATTCTAAACATGTCTTTTTTTTCGTTGGATCCCACACTTGTGTGTGTTTTCGACTTATCATTAAATTTTAGTGTACGGCATGGTGTACCGTTTTATTTTTCTACCATGCGTACTGTGGCGGGTTCGCCCCAATGGTTAAGTGTGTTCGACGCGGTTGTGGGCCATCCCTTGATGTGCCCACTTCATCCGGCGGATGACCTGCTGTCCACGATCTGCGTGGAATTGAGTGCTGTGGACGCAGATGGCTTAGTGCTGTTTGTGGACTACGCACTCACCCCGGATAGCCGGTACTGGCATGTGTGGTGGCGCACTTTGGAGTGGCGTGAGCTCGACGAAATGATGGCGGATTTTCCCTTAGATGATGGTGGTAGTGATGTTGTTAGTGATGGTGTTTTTTAGTGTATAAGGTTTTGTTGTTTTTTTTTTTTTATTATTTTTTATTAAACTTTTTTATTATCCTGTGTGTTCGTTGTTTAATTTATATGCTGTAGGGTTTTGTTCTATTTTTATGCACAATGTATTCTTTACCTAAAACTAATATTTTTACATTCGTACCTTGATCTTCAATTACAGTATATGGTCCCTTATACACTGGGTCCATTTTATTTCCATCTTCTTTTTTAACTAATACTAAATCTCCTATCGTATAGTTTATGGGATTAGTTTTTAAATCATAACTTATTTTTCTATCTATTTTTGACTTAATTAAATTATTTCTAGCATCCTCTTGGGATTTTTGTAATCTATACTTAAATTCTATTGGATATGAATCATAATTATACATTGGATCTACTTGGGTTATAATATTATTTGGTATACGACATAACTTTCCAAACACTAATTCATATGGTGTATATTTAGTTGCTGAATGCATTGTCGTATTATATGAAAAACACCAATATTGCAACCAATCTGACCACTGGTGAGCTTGGTTATTTGTTTGTATCCTTAAAAATGCTCCTAAAGCTTTATGTGAATTTTCTAAAGAACCTAGGCTTTCGTGGTGGTAAGCGGTTGATTGCAATTGTTTTATTCCTAAAATATTACATATTTCGCGCATAGTTGATGAAATGAATTCACTTCCCTTATCTGTTCCAATTTCTTTTGGAATTCCATATCGCAATATGAAATTATCAACTAATGCTCTCGCGACTGTGTCTGTTTCCTTATTTAGAAGTGGATATGCCTCTACGTATTTTGTGAGCTCGCACTGTAACGTAAGTATATAGCAATATCCGTTGGTATCTTTAGTTAGGGGTCCGCATAAATCTAAGAATACCTTATCGAAAGAAGCTGTGGCCGTACTAGTAATACAAAGTTGTTGTTTTACATTTTTATGATATTTTTGTGTTTGGCAATTATGACATGTTTTTACGAATTTCACAATGTCATTATCCATTCCTGGCCAGTAGTAGTAACGCTTCACGTTATTGGTCATTCTTCGAATCCCCGCGTGACCGCTTGTGGGTAATAAATGAAAATCGTTCAATATGACACGTCTGTCATCTTTATTGTTTATTTTTGTGACACCTTTAATGATACATAATCGGGGTCCGGACCCTGTACCATATTTGTTTATATATTGAGCTAGCTCTGTTATTGTACACGCGGTGTCTTTGTTATATAGTATGCATACTTCCTTTATTTGTTGTGCCTTGCAAAATGCACCTAATGCCCTCGCGAGAAAAGCTCGTTTCGTACGCGATTGAATACTAGGCTTGACACACAATGTCGCCAAGGATGGCGAGTACACGATTTCATTATTTTGACTCGTAACGTAATCTTTTTGTTCGAGTATTTTGCAATAGTCATGCTCATTGAAACTTAATTCTGGTAAATTTTCTGGTTTTTTAAGGAGTTCCACTATTCTTGGTTGATCAGACCCATCACGGTGGTAGTCCTTATTTCTTGAGTCATTGTTTATGTTTTGCTCTTTCATTCGTTTTGTTTGTGCTCTGGTCATCACTGATACCACTTGTTTTGTCATATTTTTGAGTTCTTCGCTAGTTATTTCTATTCTAGATAACGCGTCTGCAGCTACATTATCTTTACCTTTCAAATATTCTACCGTGAAGTCATATTCTTCTAGACATAAACGAAATTTGGTGAGTCGGCTTGATGGATTATTCATTCCAAATAAATAGATTAGTGGGCGGTGGTCTGTGATAATTTTAAACTTTCGCCCGTATATGTATGGTCTAAAATATTTCACTGCCCATACGATGGCTAGTAATTCCTTATCCGTTGTGGGATAATTTTTTTCTGCTTTATTTAAAGGTCTACTTGCATATGCTACTGGTAATCCATTTTGATTGGATAATAAACTTCCAACAGCTGTGCCTGATGCATCTGTGTGTATCGTGAACGTGTTGTTATCTGAGAAATCCGGATATTGTAGTACTGGTGGGGTACTAATGTTTATTTTTAACTTTTTAAATGCATTTTCACATTGTTCTGTCCAATTAAATTCTACGTTTTTCTTTAATAAATTTGTTAAAGGCTGGGTTACTTCGGAGAAATTTTTAATAAACTTTCTGTAATAATTTACAAATGCTACAAAACGTCTGACCTCATCTGCGTTTTTTGGTACTGGATAATTTTGAACTATTGTTATCTTCTTTGGATCAGGTTTTATTCCTTCGGGAGTTACTACATGTCCTAGGTATAAAATTTCTTTTTGCATAAAATTGCATTTTAATGGGTTCAGTTTAAAATTTACTTTTCTTAATCTTTCGAAAACATCAATTAAGTTTTTATTATGTTGTTGTAAATTTCGACCCATGACAATGATGTCATCTAAATAAACTATGCATTGTATGTAGTTTAGTCCAGACATAGCTATGGTCATAGCTCTGCTGAAAGCATTTGGGCTAGTTTTTAGTCCCATTGGTAATCGTTTCATCTGATAGTGTTTATCTGCTATAAACGCGGTATATTTTCTGCTTTTGGGATCTAGTTTGATTTGATAATAACCTTGGTTTAAATCTAAAGTGCTAAAATACATAGCACCGGTTAAAGAATCTAGGATCTCAGTGATGTTGGGCAAGGGGAATTTATCGTTTTCAATTACGTCATTGACTTTTCTATAATCTATTACTAATCTCCATTTCTTTTCTCCACTCGAGTCTGTTTTCTTGGGAACGAGGAGTAATGGACTTGCCCATTCCGACTGGGATTCTTCAATGATGTCATTTTCTAACATTTGTTTTATTTGTTTATTTATCTCTGATTTTTGTGATTGAGGTAAACGATACGGTTTACTATATATTGGTGACACGTTTTCTTTTAATCGTATTTTTTGTTCATATAGGTTTGTAGTATTTAAAGAGTCTCCTGGGAGTTGAAATATGTCGGCGTATTTCGCGCAAATACTAGCAATGGACTTACTTTCCTCCTTATTTAAATTTTCTAATTTTAAAAATGAAAATAATAATTTTACTCTATCTGCATTTGTTTTACATTTTTCAAATGAAAAACAATTATAGTCTCGTAATGGTCTTATTTGTGGTGTGAAATTGTTTAAAGTTATGTGTTCCTCGCGCGTGTTTAAAACTTTTACTGTTATTTTTCCTTTTTTGCTACAAGTTATGGAATTCGCTACAAAAATTCCTTCAGCAATTTCACTTGACAATATTACGCAATCCTCTGCACAGTTTGTTGAAACTTGTATTATTGATTCACTTCGTGCTGGTATCTGTATTTGATTTGAACTATTTATTTCGTTATTATAATTTTTTAAAGTTAATGGTATTGTAATTATTTTGATGTTATTATTTAACGTGATTATCTCTTTCTCGTAATTTATGACACTTTTATATTTTTTTAAGAAATCTTGTCCAATAATTCCGTCAGCTTGTAATGGTAATTTTGGAAATACATGAAATTTATGTTCAAAAGTTTGGTTTTTTGCCTGTAAGTTTAAAGTAATTATATTGTATGACGTTATATTTCCTCCTACTCCGTTAATGTGAGTCGTCTTGGGTGTCATATGACTACCGGCTGATATCGCTGCGTCATGTGTTATGGCGCTTAGGCTTGCGCCCGTGTCAATAAGCCATATGTGCGTTTTGCCGTTTATTGCAAACTGAACTGAATTCATATGACTATACGTTAGAATGTAGTTTTTAGGGACGAAAAAATTTTAACTCTTCCGACATATCGCTAGTATTTTGTTCACTTCCTATCACCGTATTAACTTGATGACGTCTGTATGATGGATTTTGACGTCGGCCACGATAACTTGTATGTGTACGCCTGTAAAAGTTATTCGCGGTTCTTAGTGGTCTATAATTATTTGTTTGTGCGTACTTTCCTGTGGGTTTATTTTGCGCACTTGTACCCGGTTGCGTGCGAGTGTATTTACCCATAGGTGTACTATAATGTCCTCGGTAAGGTCTACGGACATTGTATCCTTTTTTCCGTAAGTGGAACATTTGTTCCGGTCCAGGTGTGGGTGTTATAGACACTTCCTGGTCTTTTGCTCCCTGTATAGCGTCTTTGAGCGAGGTGTAATTTCGGGACGCTATAATGGTACTCAACTTATCATTTCGTAATCCCTCTGCGAACTTTGTAATTATCGTTTTTTCATTTAAGGGTTGTAAAATGGTGTAGGCTTCTGGTTTTCCATTTGCCTGCGTTATTGTGAGGTTTACAAATAAATCCTCCAATTCTTGTCCGAAACGTTCGATGGACCTATTCCCTTGTTTTGCTGTCGTTAGTTTGGCTTGTATCGCGGTTGCTGATTTAATAGGTAAAAGATGGAGCTTCATTTCATCAATTAAATCGCTTATTTTTGTATGGTTACCTGATATTCTAAGTTTGGCATTTTGCGTTAGTCTTGTCTTAATTACAAAATTAATCAATAACTTGTAGTCTGTATCCTTAATCATTGCGGAATATAAGTCTATGGCATCTATAAGTTGCTTTGTGACGGCTTCCGAGCCGTCCATGACTGGTAACAATGATACAGCTGTTTTTAGGTCAAAGCTGTCGTTTGACGTCATTGTGATTAAATTTTTGTTGTCTTGTTCGTATGTTGTTATAATTTTACTATAAACTTCCTCTATTTTTAGAAAGTAAGACTGAATTAATTCACTGGCTTTTACTGATAGTTCTGATTTTTCTAATTTGGAGCTATATTGTTCTATATATATTTCGTACTGCTTATATAGTGTTTTTACTTGTTGAAGTTTATTTTGGCCAATAGCCTCAGTTCGGCGTTTTGGTCCTAACTTTCTAATATCCTCTTGTAGTGATTTTAATTGGTTATATAACTCCTGAATTGAAGTCATTAATAAATTTTACAAATATATGGGTTATTAGTGCTGACTAATTTCGGGTAAGCGAACAATACAAGGTTTTACATAGTTATAGTTAGGGTTATCTTAAATTGATACCTTCATAACGTTGCTGTGCTGTGCTGTTTGTGGGTAGCTGCTGCTGCTGCTTCGTGGACTTGTTGCTAGACGATCTGCTCTGGCCGGTTCCGCATCGTTGCTGCTACTGCTTGGCGCTCGATCTTTTTAGTTAGACATTCGTGGATCTTCTTCCACAATGCATAGATGAATATGATGCATACGACAATGAGTAGTGTCGTGGTCAAATAAATCGTAACTTCGCCTCTGTAGGTTTGGCTCGTGGTTGCGTCGTTGGACTGGCCGTTCTGAGCGATGATGACCTCTTCTTTTTTATCTTCTTTCGTGCATTGATGTCCCATGTCGTGCTTGGAGCTGCGGCGGATCGGTTTTTTCCGCTGGTCCCTTGGAGCTGGCTTGAGCTGGCTT
Organism: Acleris cristana; assembly: GCA_948252455.1. Taxonomy (NCBI): domain Eukaryota; kingdom Metazoa; phylum Arthropoda; class Insecta; order Lepidoptera; family Tortricidae; genus Acleris; species Acleris cristana. The sequence goes on from OX411771.1 coordinate 32,122,477, forward strand.
TTGCTGGCTGAAGCTGGCTTTTGCTGGCTGGAGCTGGCTTTTGCTGGCTGGAGCTGGCTTGAGCTGGCTTTTGCTGGCTGGAGCTGGCTTTTGCTGGCTGGTGCTGGCTTTTGCTGGCTGGTGATCGGTTTTCGGCTGGTTACTTGGTTGGTCCGAGCGGCGGCGTGCTGACTGAAGCTGAGGCTGCCTCGAGCAGCCCGACTGGCAGGGTCGCCATGAAGTGTAGGGTGAGAGGTATAATGACAACTCAAGAGTCTGGAGAAATACTGTTCTTTATTGGTAAATTGTATAGCTTATATACTATGGTTTCTAGTCAGTATCAAGGTCTAGGGTTAATGGTGTGGAACTTATGATTATGCATTGTCAGCGGATTTAAACTATAAAACTTAATAGAGGCTATAAAGTTTTATAGCATCGTTAAACTAATAATTAGAGAAGAGGTAGGTATCAGCTGTATGTATCAGCTGTTACATTAGTGACCTCACTACAATACCATGTAAGCCGGAATGCAGAGGCATAGGGTTTTGGTTGGTGTTATGGGAAGTGAGCTTAATGATAATGAGGTTTTAAGTTCTTGTGGCGTATGGTTACGTTCAGTGACTAAGTGATCGTTGTCAGGTTGTATTATTATCTTATTTTAACGATATTTAAAAAAAAGAATCTAGTCTGATTAGCATTTGATCGAGTCAATAATTCAATAAATATCTTTTTCTCTCACATGCTCGGAAATGTTAACCTTACTATCGTAAAATCAGCCCGCGAAGTTCTGAGTTCCAGGTCCAGGCAAAATTTAAAAAAAAAAATATATTTTTTACCAGCGGCAGCGGCCGCGAAAATGTATACAAATTTTATTACGTACCTGGTGTTTTACTTTTTAAAACCATGTTTGGACTAGGATAACTAACTCCAAACAGCCAAACAATCGTGCAATTCTTCCTTACTTACTTTTTACTTACTTACTTTTTAAATGTCATAGACTAAAAAGTTGAACATTTTCAAACAGCGTTTCTAGCGTACTTATTTAAAAGTGTATCAAATAGTTTGACGTTTTTTTTTTAATAGAAATTGTGTTGATAAACAAAATTAATTGCCGAAATAACATAAACGCGTAATAAATGTTATAATTTAAACCATATTTTATTCAAATTGAATTTATTACATTTAAATGTGTGATTTTATTTAATGCTTTGTTTCAGTACTTTTGATCGTTCGTGATTCTGTTCTTTTTTTTCAAGGAAATTTTGACCTGTGTTTAATATTTTAACAATTTGTGTTTTATTTTCTCGCATTGTTGGAGAAAAGCACTATACAAGCCTCGACCGGGAAGGGCGGTTGCTGGACTCGTATATAGCGCGGCCTCGACTGCGTCTCGGCCACGCTAACTCTACTCGTCCTGCAACGGCCTATTTCCCGGTCTGTGCAGTAATGTACTATAGTTTCCTGCTATCCTATCTAGCGTAGGTTACGAGAATGAAGTAGACCCACAGCCGAGCACCTCGACGGCAACACCCAGAAATGACGCCCCGGAGGCAGCTCCCGCTGAAGAAGCTCCAATGGCTGCAGAAGCCTGCGAGGACGCTGGCTCGTCAGGAGAGGCCGTGTTAGCTATATCAGCGTCCCCTACTTAAACACCTCCGGCCAGCCCGGACTACGTCACCGAGCCTATATAAGACGTCGCCCAGTGTGTCCAGAGGACCATTCCCACTCCCGGCGGCGCACGTACTTTAATCAAATCCCTCTCTGCTCGCTAATTTGTTACGAACTTAATTAGATTTGTCATTTTAGTATTTTTTTTTATGTAAGTTGTAAAAATACTTTAAAAACGTCTATAATGTGTTCTAAAAATGTGTATTTTAATAAAGAAAATTCGATTGGTGACTCACTAGGTTTTGGTAAAGAAACTATTCAAGCTAATCTCCCCCCCCCCTTCACCTCGTCCTGTCCCCTTTTCCTGTATCCTTTGTGACTACAACTATAGTGCGAGTTGAATGAGATATAGTGAGCGGATCTTTGTAAACGGAAAAGCAAGTCATATTATTCACGAGTTTGTGCCTAATGTACCACCAGGCTATCGGATTATAGAAACACAGAAAAACGTAATCTATTTCCCTATTACACAAAACAACTTAAGCTCTCTTAAAATAAGAATATTGGATGAAAACGATTAGTTAATTTACGAGGTGAAGAGATTCAAATATATTTACATCTTTGTATAAAATGATAGATTTCAATAAAACCGAAGTCTGGCACGACAAACGTATTAGTAATGTTTGTGCTATCAAGAAAATATTACCTATAGCGCAATTTACAAAGCCCACAAAGGAAAATAATTTTTTTTAAGAAACATTGCATTGTTCAGATGAGTATACTAAACTTAACAGATCCTTTTAGCTTCGATGACACGATTGAAAGTTTCGAATATCTATATCTCTACGTATAATAAAGTTGTAGAAGGGAAAAAATCTGTACATTCAAGATAGGAACTTAAAAATACTATAGGGGTCCTCAGAATGAGCACCAGAACACGTTTCTACAATTTTTAGAGTTGGTGTCCGTTCGTCTATTTGTCTGTTTGTCTGTTTGTCTGTTTGTCTGTTTATCTGTTTAATTTTGTTTCTCCTCGCATCAATTGAAAACCACTCAACCAATGTTGATGCGGTTTTCACTAAAACGTTTCAACAAACGGTAACCAGGTTTATATATATTAAAAAATTAAGATATGATAAGTTAAGGGGGGGAAAAGAGGGGTCAAAGTTAGTATATAAAAAAGTTACCGGATTGAGCTGGTCACTTGAAACTTTGTATAATTAATCTTCGTAACAAATTAAACTATACCTATTTCAGGATTTCTCGATTAAAGTTAAAACAACTAAGAAATTATCAAATTATGCCAATTATAAGTATTTCTTTTAAACCCTATTCGAGGGCTGTCGATTATTTTACGTGTTTACAAATATCAACATTTTATTCTCCGTTTATTACATACAAACTATATTCAATTTTTTTTTAAATTCTGTGTACAAAATGTTATAATGAAGCAAAACAAATTATTCCAGTTTGTTGTTGTAATAAATGTGAGGCCATGATGATGTGACATCAAGAAAAGGGACAGCCATATTCTTCCCATAACAGGAGCGATCAAGACAAAAACACGCGATCATAGATTAACGTTTCAATAGAAGTTACGTTGTGATTGAAACTAATGGTGTCAAATTGTTGCTTAAAAACATTGTATTATTTGCGTAATATCGAGAGTGCGAATACATTATTTCAGATAATGTTTGGACAATCAAACTCCTATTATTAACTTAGCTTAGGTTTTACAATTTTGATTATAGTGAAAAGAGAAACCTTACAATTTCATCACGTCCATCTATAACATATGTCACAAATGCCTACATTTTTTTTGGTGTTAGTTGTTTATCGATTATCAATCAGATTATGAAATAAAAAAAAATCGTTTTATAGTTAGATCGGTTCCTCAATCTGATTAATTCCGCGTAGCAAACTTTCCAGTCATTTTTAACAATCGCATATTTTCCATTTAGGATTTTCCACACTCACAAAATTTCCCATTGTAAGTAAGTCGAAATAGGTAGATAGATTAAGTTATGTTAGTTTTCCAGAAGGCCCAAAGGGCCATAGCACCCAGAAATAGCTCCATCGACTCAGTGATATTGATATTGAATTGAGAAAACATGCAAGTGGGGAAAATCCAAAATGGAAAAATCGCAATTGGTAAAAAAAAACAATGCGATTGGAGAAAAAATAAATTGGGGAAAAATGCGAATGGAAAGTTTGCTACGTGGAATTAGTCAGTTAGGGTAACCGATTTATTCATTTCGTTAGTGGTAAGGCAAGAAAAACGGTCAAGTGCGAGTCGGACTCGTGCACCGAGTGTTCCGTATTTAGGATAATACTTATGCTTGTTAACCACAAAAGAAAATACCTACTAATTTTGTTATGAAATTTATTTTCTATGCAATAAGGTCCCTTTTGACTAGCCTAATAAGTATTTTAGGGATTTCTCAAAAACTGTAAATAATGAACACTTCATTTTATTTTTTCATAAATTATAATTAATTATCTATACGTGAGGCTTTTTTCCGATTTTTTGAGTAGTAAACTTTCTAGATAAAAGGGGGGGCGATCATTTTTTGTGCATTTAGGCTGTAAATCTTAAAGATACATCACAGTAAATTAAACAAAAAATTGGGTTAAAACATGCAGATTAACCTTTCAAATGACACCCCATTTGCTATTATCAAACCACTTTAATTTTTCAACCTCCCATTCTAGACCCCTTTTCTATTATTTATAAAATTAATTTCATAATAAGTTCATTTCAAAAAAAATATTTCAGTAAGTTGTACAACTATGCTATATTTAAAGTTGATAGCATTTGTAGTTGCTGAGAAAACCTGCTGTGACATACAGACTGACAGACTGACAATGAAGTCTCACCATAAGGGTTCCTTTTTTACCATTTTGGTACTGAACCTTAAAAACAGAACTGAATAAACTAATCCAAATACTGCATACCTACTTTTTTGAATTAATGCATTTATTTCAGGATCATGGCGTTCCATAGATTGTTAGTAACATTAAATCTCATTTTATATTAGTAATTATTTATTTCTCGTGTGGCTTAATTCTGCCACCCAGTGTGACAACATGGGACAGGCTTTGTGCATTCTGTTTTGTTGTTCTATGTCAAAAGTAGCCGTGTCAGATTGACGTTGACAGCGTTGACATATCCAGATTTTAACAATTTTTCCGCCATTTTTAAGACTTATTCAAGGTGTATTTTTGAAATAGGTTGTTATTTAATATTAGGGCGGTTATTATGATCGATCACTTGAAAAAATTTACGCACAGTCATTTTATTTTTCGGAGGTTGGTTTATGAGAAATGGTCGGTTATATAATTTACAAAAGTGGGTAGGTATATAATGTAGGTCTTAAATAAAATAGTTTCATCCACTTTCTACCCGTCATTAGCAGTATAAATTATAGGTCAAGTAATAGAAATGTACATCAGTTAAGTAGCTTATGAAAATATTAATTACAAATCACATTATTCAATTAGGTTATGTCATGCGTCCAATAAAATAATAATTTAAATGTCAATCTAAAGGGGCTTCTTTAAGGTGCTTTCCACCGGCGACGCGAGGCGAGACGAGGCGGGACGAGAATTGAAATTTGTATTGAAAAATCGCGCACCGACCTCGCGCGCGCGCGGTGGAAATGGGTGTATTAATAAAAATAAAAATTCTCGCGCCACCTCGTCTCGTCTCGCGTCGCCGGTGGAAAAGCACCTTAACGGGCCATATTTTCACTGCAAATTGTGGCCGGCTACTATTGGTGTGTTTCTCTAACATACGAGTAAGAGAGGGACACCAATAGTTGCCGGCCACATATTGCGATGAAAATATGGCCCGTTTAGAAGCCCTTAATAATGATAAATCGTGGGGCCAGATGATATAATTTAAATCATCAGTGTCATCAGTCATCAACTCATCACTATACCATATAAATACAATCTTATCTTATCTTACAATATATAAATGAGAAAGTTTAGATGTTTAGATGTTTGGATTTTTGTTACTCAATCACTCTTCAACCACTGAACGGATCGGGATGAAACTTGGCACACATATAAGTTGGTTCCTGGAATAGGACTCGGTGTCGAATTGCTGCCTTGATGTGGTCAAAGTCACTGGGTGGTTAAGCGATTTCCCTATACAGCGCAATAATAAGCTTTATATTCGTTCTCGGTTCGGTTAGGACAAACTTAAACTATTAATCGTGGTAAGATCGAATTCTGAAGTCCACGCAGACGAAGTCGCGGGCAGAAGCTAGTCATTCGGGTACACTACATAATCTCGAAATATTTTTTTCCGAATTTGATAAACATGAATTAAACATGAAATTTCAAAATCGGAATTCTGAAGAATTCCGATTTTGAAATTTCCGAATCATCACTATTCCGAATTTTAGTTTCACGAAGTTTCAGAATCACGAATTTTTAAGATTCCGAATGTTCACATTTTCGAATTATTAAAATCCCGAAAAATATTTTTCCGAATATCAAAATTCCGATTATTCCTAATCCGAATCCCGAATATTCATTATTCCGAAATTTTAGCAGCCCGAATTCTCTAAGATTTTTTATTTCAAATAAGCGCCTTATAAAATATTATATAATGTTTAACATGCTTAATGCTCAAAAACTGTAAGAAATGTCCGACAAAGTCGACGGAGCTCCGCTCCGCGGAGCTCCTGTTCTGCGTAGCTGAGGCGCTTCGCGCCTTGATGCAACTCTAACCTAACCTAACCTATCAAGGTAAGATGACCTAGTTTAGTTATGTTTAGTCGTCATCTCACCTAACTTTTGTTTCAAGTAGAAGACTTCAATTCAATTCAAGTGGTTAGTTCCAAATTTTTCATTATCGATTTGGTTTGTGAATTTTCGGAATTATAATTTTCGTAAAAAGAAAATTCGGAATTGTCAACATTCGCAAATATAATATTCGGAAAAACGTTTTCGTGATTTTAGTATTCGGTAATATAAAATTCTAGATTTTGAAATTCGGCCTTACATTTTTTCGGTATTGTAAAAATTCGGAATTATGAAATTCGGTTTTTTCAAATTCGGAATTAAATAATTCGAGATTTTAGGGTGTTCCCTAGTCATTCATATAAACCCTACGTAACAAGTTTTAATTTGAATTTAGGTATATGGGGAGTTGAGTTGGCGCCATTTTGGACGCTTGTACCTTGGAAAGTTTTGTTGTCCTTTTAATTTGTAAACCTATGTAATTAGTGTTTTAGTTAGTTAATTATTGTGCTGATTAACAATGCAAATGTAGTTGGCGTTTAATTTTATAGTTTTTCCCATCCAAAAAGTTCAGATTTGGGTTATTATCCGTTTTTTCGCTTGGGCGGTACCTATTTGAATATTTTTTGTTGGTAGTGTTTAGTTATTGTAAGTTGAGTGTTTTGTGTGTATTTGTCCTGTGATGTCGGAGATGGGAGATTCTGAGCAGCCTGATAGGGGCGGAGGAAAATCCAGTTTTAAACCTGGAAAAAAACGGCCTAGTGGAGACCTATGTGAGGAAATTGAGTTTCATGGTAAGAAGTCCAGTCCGCCAAATGCTTCAATACAGCACACTTATGTCCGACCGGGGTATGAAAACGGATCTGATATTAAATATTCGCAATCTGATGTGGGCCCTTTTGTTGACCATGTGACTCGAACTAATACTAACCAACCAAATTCTCCAAGCGGTATGCGTGCACTTAAAATGGCCCCAATAATCTACAATGGTAAAGTAGCAGGCATTAAAGAAATCAAATGTATTGGTAAAAACAAAATGAGCGTCTACTTTCTCTCTGCTTTAGATGCCAACTCCTTCCTGGATAACTCGCTACTAAAGCTAGGAGATTGAACTCTAAAAAACAGATTGATGGTAAAAAAGTCTGGAAACCAACTGGTACAGTTGTTTTAACATTTTTGGGACAGAGGCTACCGGAAAAAGTGTACTGTTTTTGTCTGTCAATTCCTGTGGATACATATAGACTGCCAATAAATAATTCAGTGCCATAAGTGCTGTAGATTTGGCCATATTAAGGATTAATGCCGGTCTAACCCTCGTTGTGCCAGATGTGCACAAAACATGAAGCCGCTGACTGTAAAATCCCCGACTCTGAAGTCTCCTGTTTATTCTGCTCCGGCCCACATTCCTCAACTGATCCTGAGTGCCCTGAATTTTCTCGTCAGAGATCTATAAAATCAGTAATGTCGAAAGAAAACATTGGGTATATTGAGGCTGCAAGAAGGTTTCGTCCAGTCCGTGTTTCGTACTCTGATAAAGTCAGTTTTAATCCTGTAGTGCAACACAGCCAAGTAGGCAGTCCTATTTCATCATCACCCCCGTCCCCATCTCAGTCTCAGCTTCCTTCACAGAGTCAGTCTTATCGCAAAACCATTTTTGTACAACGGTGACCCAGGCCAGAACCGGGGAAGTCCTATGATATGGAGGCTCATAGAGATATCACCTCTACCCCGAGGTCTACTGTGCCCAATGGCTGTGCTCTAGGAGAGTCCACATCTATCACTCCTAATGATAACTTGGGGGATCTTATCTCCCAAATGCTTGTAAACTTACTATCGAAATTTGCAGCCATCATACCGTACACTGTTCTTGAATCCCTGCAGGGTCATATTAGTTCGGCTATTAATATAATTATTCAAGATTGTCAATTACAACGTAATACAATGGAATACTAGAAACATCAAAAATAAAAAACGAGAAATTATTCAACTAATAAATGATTATAGTCCGGTCATTCTTGTCATCTCTGAGACCTGGTTGAGGCCCAGCTCCCTTTTTAGGGTGTCAAGTTACTCCTGCCTCCGGGATGACAGGGATGATGGCTGGGCTGGTTGTGACATTTTAGTAAAGAGGGATGTAACTTTTTCCCATCTACCTATTCCCTCCCAATCTCCTGATTTTAATGTTGTCGCAGTCCGCTGCCTTAACACCTCATTTGTATCTGTATATATTCCAGACCCGAATCGTGAATACTGTTATCTCTTTTTTTTTTTTTTTTAATTTATTTTAAATATGTTTTTTTTTACATAGTACCATACTCTAAATGTCGCCAAACTGTGTGTCAGTTTGTTGGCGACTGATGCGCTCAATAATCTAATACTTACTTGGTAGGTACATACTTAGATACTAGTGCTTACTTACTTACTAACTTAACTTACGTTCGGAGTGCCAGAATGGTTATAAGTTTCATATACATTTTATAACATTAAGCTTATTCAATTAATGGAACAATCAACCCTTATAGGACTGTTAACAAATATTACTGTCTGATATTAATCATTCAGTAATATCTGTTTAATTTTTGTCTTCAAGAAGCCTATTTTTAATTTATTTTCATCTAGTAGTAGGGGGTATTTGTTATAAATTTTGGGAGTCAAATATTCCTTAGTTCTCTGTCCATAATAGTTTTTAGCCGATGGTTGGAACAGTTCTCCCCTCCTAATAGACCTAGTACAATGACTACTTTGCTTTTTTAATTTAGTCGGCTCCTATTATTGTTCAAGGTGATTTCAACTGCTGCAATACTTTATGGGGATCTCACTGTTGTGACTCGAATTCTTTATTCCTGTTAGAGCTCATAGATGACATAAACTTGTGTTTATTAAATGACAAAACCCCTACGCGTAGAGTATCGCCTACCCAAAACGTTAGTGTCCCTGATCTTACTTTGGCATCTCCAAACTTAGTCCAATCCTTATTATGGTCAGTTTGCTTTAATTCTCTAGGGAGCAATCACCTTCCTATTGTTACTACCATCATAAACTTCCCTATATCTACATTGCCTGTCGTAACCCCTCTTCTTAAATATAGAGTTTGTCAGGCTGACTGGGGCAAATTCAGATGCAGCCTTTTGCAGTCCATTGAGGATCTTCCCGACGTATCGCTAGCGAATTTTTTAGAGGTTTACAACCTGTTTACTGGTGTTCTTTTATCTGCAGCTGATAGCTCCATTCCCTTAAAAAATTCGGTTCGTCGCAAAATTTCTTCTCCGGCGTGGTGGGACGCTGAGTGCACTGCTATTGTCAAGGAACGTAACCTTGCTGAGTTTCTTTTTGCAGAGGATCTCTCAATGGATAATTATTTGAACTTTCAGCGAGTATCTGCACATTGTAGAAGGTTTTTCGGCAAAAAGAAGTTTTAGAGCTGGCGTTCTTTTTGCGAATCCTTGTCCCCTAGAGCCCCCTCTGATATAGTGTTGAAAAAAATGAAAGCATTTCGTTGTTCTCTAGTCAACAATAACGTCAATAGTAATGTGTCATCTTGGCTAGAAGACTTTACTTCAAAACTTGCCTCTCCTTTTGTTTCGCTTCGGGAAGGCCTGGGTGGATTCTGTTCAGTATGCTCCATCTGAACGAATGAATGAGTCGTTTAGTTACGATGAGCTCTGCGCTTGACCGTTTGCGTGACTCCACTCCTGGTATAGACGGTATCCCATATTATTTTTTGATCCAGACCGCTAAATCAACAAAGCATTTTTTTTTGGTAATTTTAAATAAAATATTTCTTACAGGAAATGTTCCTGACAGTTGGAAATCGCAAATTATTATTCCAATTTTAAAGCCTGGTAAAGATCCTTCTAATCCTAGTTCTTACAGGCCCATTGCGCTTTCTTCAGTATTAGCCAAAATCATTGAGCACTTAGTTAAAAATAGATTAGAATGGATTCTGGAAAATAAAAATGTTATTTCACGATCCCAGTTTGGATTCAGAAAAGGTATGGGTAACATGGACAGCCTGAGCATCCTTACCTCCGATATTCGACTAGCTCTCTCCCGAGGAGAGCATGTAGTCGGCGTATTCCTGGACATCACTGCAGCCTATGATAATGTGGATCTTCCTATTCTCAGGCAGAAAATGCTCAATCTGAGTATTCTGGTGAGGATTGCCAACATTGTTTGCAACATGTTTATGGGTCGCTCTATAGTTATCCGTTCTAATGGAGGTCTTATGTCCCCTCATCTTGTGTGGAGGTGCTTACCACAAGGCTCAGTTCTTAGCCCCATTCTTTACAGTTTGTATACCTCATGATCTTGATACGTCAGTCAATTGTTTTTGAAAAAATTTACAGTATGCTGACGATATTGTTTTGTATTCGTCTTCTAAATTCAGAATTCTGCATTGTTCTACCTTAATACATGGCTATCTGACCATGGTCTTTCTATTTCTGCAAAAAAAAGTAATGTAGTTATCTTTTCTCGAAAAAGACATGTCCCAGACCTTCTAATTCATATTGATGATGAATCTGTGATGGTTAAGGATCAGGTTAAGTTTTTAGGTGTCTTTCTAGACTCTAACCTTTCTGGCATTCATCACCTGAATTATGTGTGTCAAAAAGCTGAGAAAAATATAAATATCATCCGAGCTTTATCAGGTGTAAGGTGAAGCTCACATCCTTATAGCCAAAAAATATTATATAACGCCCTTATTAGAAGTCATTTTGACTATGGTAGCTTTATTCTGGAACCGTGTAGCAAACTCGCCTTATCAAAGCTACATAGAATTCAAGCGAGATGTTTAAGAGTAATTACTGGAGCCATGAAGTCTTCCCCAACCAATGCTCTTCAGGTGGAGTGTATGGACCCACCGTATTACTTACGAAGACAATATTTAGCTGACAGATTCTTTTTTAAAGCCCTTCAAAAATCATCCCATCCTCTTCTTCCAATCCTAGAGTCTCTTCATCAAGAGGTGTCTGTTTCTCCGTATTGGGCTCACAAACTGTCTCCTCTTCTCGTAAATAGCTATAATTTTTTTTTAGATCTCCCTGTTCAAGTTAGTCAAAATTTTAATAACCCCTTTTTTGAAACTAACTATGATAGTCTTGTTTTCCAGCCTACAGTGCTATTTAGTCTGGGCATTTCTAAAAATCAAATAGGCGCTAATAATTTATTCAACAAAGTGATTGATGATAATTGGTCAGACTACATTACTATTTTTACCGATGCCTCCAAATTATCTTATCAAGGCCCGGTGGGATCTACAGTCTGGATCCCCAAGTTTAAAATTATTTTAAATTACAAACTTCCTCCTGGTAATTCTGTGTTTTCTGGGGAAGCTATCGCCCTACTGGAAGCTGTTTCCTATGTTTACACTCACCATTTGAACAAGTCCCTTATTTTAACAGATTTGCTGAGTTGTTTAGAAGACCTAGTTAAACGTCCATTTCATGCTGGAGACAACTTTTCAGTTACTCTAAAGATTAGAAATGTTTTACACAAATGTCACACGGGAAAAATTGAAGTAGTTCTGGCTTAGATTCCGGGTCACAGTGGCATTAAAGATAACGAGACTGCAGACCTCTGTGCAAAAGAGGCAATTACACTTGGAAGTTCTGTGTATGACTGGTGTTTTCCTCGTTATGTTAAAGCTCTAGCTCTCCCAGATATGCGAAATGCTTGGTCCGCTCGGTGGCAATCGTCCTGTTTAGTTGTGGGCAAATATTATGGCAAGCCGTAGTTCTTCACCAAAAAATCGATCCCGAAAGATATTACGGCTACGATCATCCGCTTACGCGTCGGTCATATATGTACACCGGTGTTCTTGGCAAAAATTCGTGTTCGAGACCACTCTTTGTGCGAGTGTGGTCTGGCAGAGGGTACCCTCGAGCACATGTTTTTCAACTGCAACCGTATTGTCACCCCTCTTTATGATATCCTCCCCTCCAATATCCCCCGTCCTGTTAACATCCAGTACCTTCTTACATTAGTCTACTCCCCTTTTGTGTTTGTTCTTAGTAAATTTATTAAAATTAACAATCTGTTAACAAATTAACAATGTGTTAGGATAATAATAAAAGTTTGTTTTGTCTTATGTCATACATTCTGTTTTTAATTACGTGCCTTTCTTGACATTGACGTTGGAAAAATCATCGACAACCTCGATGGAGCCATAACCTACAAAAATTTAATTGAATTGAATATTAAAGTATTTATTTATAAAAAATATAGTAATAGACCTCAGTAGCATTGTAGATTGTAGATAACAGTATTTTTCGTGGAATTATAACAACGAAGTCTTGATATAAACATTACTTAACAGTAAATCGGGCCGCTTGCGACTGCCTGTTAACCGTTAACGGACGTTTTCAAATTAATCAAGAAAACCTGGGGAGAATTTCTTTTAATTCTTACTTACACTGGTTTCGTTTATTTTTAACACTGTATTCATGTTCATACTTCTCATTACTCACTGTTGAAGCCATGAGCGACGTCAAACACAAAACACTGGCACGGTGAGAACTCTCTTTGCTTGACGGATAGTGGAAGCAGAGTTGAGACATCACATTCGCCACAGACATTGCCGTACCTACACGATACACTGTTCACTAACATCTATTCACTCGCATCCTTGTTAACTAACCAACAACCAACCAACCCATAACCAACAATCTTTCTTTGCTCAAGTTACTCAGTTGTACCTACTTAGTTGTTTTATATCTTTCAGTGCGTTTGTGGAGTTACTGTGAGACAATGAGCGCTTCGAACATGAAATTTCAAAAGGCCACTCTGCCGTCCAACGGCAGAACGCTGCAAGTCAAAAACCCTAGTTTTGAGAAAAACGCGTTTAAAGGTTTTTATGTTTCACGCTAGAAATCACCTATTAATTATTGCTTCCAAGGGTTGGTGGTTTTTGCAATTTATGAGTATTTATTCCTTCTATGTAGCCGAATAGTCAAATAATGATTAATGAATATCATTAATATAATATATGCGATAAAGTGTTTTGCCACAAGAGCTATTATAAAAAAAACGCTTCAAGGCCTGGGAAAAACGCTATAAGTTGTAAATTAAAGCGTTTTGCCGTGTTTATGAACTACTTTTGATGTTTTGGCCTTTTCTCATCTCGCTTTTCTCTTTTTAAACGACTATACAAAATATTATTACAACTATACTTGCAGTGTTTTAGTCAGTTGAAATTGCCTTATTATATTGGGATTTTTACTATAGTCTGTTTTTTTTATATGATGTAGATAAAACACAATGCTACAAAAAAATAACCATTTTTTAATCAATAGACGGACAGAAATTACTTTCGCATTTAATATGAGTATGGATAAATTTAAATACTTAAACAACTTTACATGTAATATTAAAGCTTCTTCCCACGACTTCGTACGCGTAAAATTGAATTTCCGAGGGAATAGCCTTGCAAAAGGTATCCTGTACGTTACTCCAAGTTTTAAGCTAACTCCATTCCAAATTTCATCAAACATACATACACGCATACATTCATCATCACAATCTATTGCAGTTATAATACTAGCTTCTGGCCACGATTTCGTCTGCGTAAAATGATGTATGATGTGTTAAGCCAAAGTATAAGCCAACTCCATTCCGAATTTCATTAAAATTCGTTTAAGTACCTAGTTGTTGCGTAAAACATTCACAAACATGTATACCTATATCCTCGCAATAAAATAAAGTACCTACTAAAGATACATAATCTCTCATTTTCGCCATCGTCCCTTTCCACCCTGTATATACCTACTTAAACATAAACAAATTGTTAAATTTTGTGTGAATCCATCACCAACACCAATTTAAACGTAAACTTATTAAGGAGATCACACCGGGGTACTCACGTAAATATAGTCGAAAAACGCTCGACATATTTCACGGAAGTTTTATGTTTAAACGTAAACTTCTTTGTTTTCTTGTCATTTTATGGCCAAACCCTATATTCAAATCGCGGATAGATAGGCTTACCTCGGGTTAAAATTTGACACATTTTGTATGGGCAAATGTCAAATTTTAATCCGAAGTAAGCCTTATCTATCTGCGGTTTGAATATAGGGTTTGGCCGTTAAACACTCACTGTCAGTCTTCACTATATATTATTAAACAACAATCAATCAGATATTTATTTTTCACCCGCCAAATGCCCGCAAACGTTACCGTATATCGAACGACTAGAAAACAAATTACAACAAGTGTGTCATGTTTCTAATTCGATTTTTTGGAAACGAAACTGTATTAAATATGCCTACCTCATTCTGTAAGCTTTAAAAGTCAATGTAACTGTCTCTTTTTCTCTTTGTTACCGCGTTTTGCCGGTGATGCAGCACATAGATTAAGCAAAACGCTGCAAGTGGAGATAACGCGTTCAGACTTGCTCGTTCCTCGTAACGAGGTAGTGGCCATTTAGTACTTGCAGTGTTCTGTTATGATAGTCGACATTAACGGTTTTGATAGAAACATCACAATTGCAGTCATGGTGTTTTGGCTAGTTTTATGCAGAGTTGCCGCGTCTTGACAAATTTCTACAGCCTAAACTAGAACATATATTGAAAAGGTCTTTAGTAGGTATGATAGAAGCACTCATGAGGAATCGTTTGATGCAAGTTAACACAAAACGCTGTAACTCGAGTTGCAGCGTTCTGCCGTTGGACGGCAGCACTGCACGTCAACAAGAAATTCAACTCAAGGCCACCTTGAAACAGCTGCAGGAAGCTAGGACCTTGAATGACCAGTTAATGAGGGAAAGGGATGACAGTGAGGAGGAACTAAAGAAACTGATGGACAAGAACACGTTGTTGGGAAGCGATCTAGTGGAGTATGACTACAAGTTATCAGATGCTCAAGATAACTTGGTTCAGTTGCAGTCTGTGATTGATACCTTCAACCAGTGCGCTTCTACCCATGAAGTGGCATTAAGGCGCATCACAAACCTGGAGGAAGCACTTGGCGCAGCTAATGAAGAATTACATTATATAAGGAAAGAACGCCAGTGTTATGATAGTTTAACAACGCAGAACCTGTACCAAGAGCTGGTAGGGAATAACGATAAGGACAGTAAGAAGTTAGTATTTTTTAGTAGCAATAATAAATTGAAGAAATATGTTAAAATTAATAATTATATTAGGCGTACACAAAAATTAACCAGAAGCCAAAAATTTGTAAAAAACTATTCTACAATGAAATTAGAATTATCAATAATGAAAGATAGGGTGCGGCATTGCAATGAAAGGTTAGATTCCAATAGAAGGGTAAATCCGGGATAGATGCCGCAAAGGGATAGACGCCTATTTTTTAAAAACCTAACTTCCCAAATTCGCAGCAAAGAATTAATAGTCTAAATAGGGAGCGCAAGGGCCATACCCCTCAGTCCCCCGCAAGCCATCGTGAGGAACGTACGCGTCTCGGTTGTGTGTGTCAAAATCTCCGCGACGAGCGCAAAAAACGCCTCGAAAATTAAAACGTAAGTATTTGCAGTTTCATAACTTTATAATTAGTATTAACTTCTGTTCTTTTTTTTGTTATATCAATATACTGGTTTATTAAGTGTACAACTAAGTGTTAATTATCGCTCTTTTGTATTTAGTTTAGATAAAAAATAAAAAGGCACCTATCCGTATCAAAAAGGATACTCGCCCCGATTTTTGTGGGTATACGTGCCTTTGGGGCGTCTATCCCCCCTATATAATCTCAGTATATATTTTTATTTTGTTTATGTTTTGTTATACTTTTTATTCTTTTTACAATCGATTTCTATTGATAGGTTTCTATGTTCTACTAAGAGTCCATACTTACAAATTATCCTTTATAATTACAAATTAATCATTTTAATACTATATTTTATACTTATTTTATTCCATAGGGCATCTATCCTACACCATATTTTTTACTTAGTTTATTCCAAAGGGCATCTATCCTACACCACAAGCATCTATCCTTCTTAAAATTTTCATAGTGGGGCATGTATCCATATAGGTAGGCATCTATCCTAAAAAAAAGGGGTCTGCGAAAACTCAATTTCTACACAATCAGTAATTATTAGGTAAACAAAAACTAGTCGTAATGAAAGATTAAAGACCAAACTAGCTATATCGAAAGAAAATATTCATGAAAAATTGATAGTTTTGAAATTATGAGGCCTTTTCAAAAAGTGTGGCATCTATCCCGGTTTTACCCAATAGCATATGATTTAAATATTCAAAAACTCGATGCGGAGATAAGTAAGTTAAAGGACCAGCTTGAAGTTACTTCTTTAAAGTATGTAACTGCTCAGAAGGAAGTCAAGGAGCATATCCTAGCTTTCACTCAATTGGTAGAAGAAATTAGATTGAATGAAGCGCGTTTTAACTCTTTAATTAACTGTGGTTATGGTAATTCAGATAGATTACGAGATTCACCAACTGTTGTGATTCAGCCAGATATGGCTCTTGATACTTCGAAGGAGTCCCCTAGACAAATTATAAGTAGGAATAAAACTATTGTTTATTCTGACCAACTTGGATCTGGACTAGGTTTATTGTTAAATAACAAATTGAAACAAAAGGTAACAAATTACTGTTACCATAATGCAACTCTTATACAATTAAGTGATTTACTTTTAAAAGGAAGTTTTAACAGGTCCACCACTTTAGTAATTTTGGTAGGAAATAGTCTTAATGTGGTTCCAGTGTAGATAAATTAATGTCAACACTAAAACCAATTGAAGGTAGTGGCATAGGTAAAATTATACTGTGTGCGCTACCATACTCACAAAGTATGCCATTTAGTCGTAATAATAGAATAGCACACTTTAATTCTATAATGTATAACGCTATTTGCTTTAATAAAAACTATCATTTCTTTGATTTAAACAAATTTATTAAGCGCCTCACCCTAACATCAGGAAAAATTCATTTGCCAAGGAAATATATCTTGACCTTGGTTGACTTATTAGCTTTTAATATAGAACCGAAAAGATACAGTAGTACCCAGCCCCAGCAAGCCAATATTGGCAATAATGCCATGCCTCATGATTTAAACTAAAGTATAGGACAGCGGAAACACCCTTGAGTATAAATTTAATCCACCACAATATTCAAGGTTTTTCCAGCAAAGAACCAGAAATAGGGTTGTTCTTAGATAATGAAAACGTACAAATTATAATTGCGTTACTGAACATTGGCTTCGACAAGACCGATTGATTTTTGATTTTCTAAATTTTAAATTAGTTAGTTATTTTGCCAGAAAATGTGCCATTCATGGTGGCTCTTTTATAATTGTTAAAAGTACTCCTAAATCTAAAGAAAGAAAGGATATTGTAAAGCTATCGATAGAAAGGATTGTAGAAATTTCATGTGCAGAACTAGAAAGTTATATAATAATATGTGTTTACAGACCACCATTGGCTGATTTTAGCATATTTGAATCTACAATGGAACATGTGTTAAAATTAGCATGTAATAGCCAGGAGCATGTTATAGTTTGTGGAGATTTTAATATTAACTTACTCAAAACATCAAATAATACCACTAGGTTACTAAGTTTATTTAAATCTTTTAATTTAGGTAATCTGTTCTTTGAACCATCACGGATAGGTGTTAGTAGTGCAACCTGCTTAGATAATATTTTTTGTAATTGCGAATGTTTGGATAAAGAAATATTTAAGTGTTTTTATTTCGGTCAGAAGGCATCTTTCGTCAATGATTTTTATCAAAAACCGCAGACAATAACATACCGACCTATAACTAGTAAACGTTTGGAATTATTCAAAAATAAAGTTCAAAGTAATCTTTCTGTGTTACCTTTCTTACAGAATGAGAGTAATAGTATTTATAATGACTTGTTTGGCGTAATTCGAGATCAATTTAATAATAATTTTAATATGAAAAATATTTTGAAGTCAAAAACCAAGTTTAGTGAATTGGCTACTGCAGGCATTCATAAGAGTAGAAATAGGCTCTATTACCTATATAGAGAAAGGGAGGAAAATAAGAACGCTGACTTCCTAAATTATGTTAAAAATTATTCAAGGACCTTTAAGCAAGTTTGTTTAACTGCTAAGGCAAATTTTCTTAGTCTTAAACTCAAATCATCTGACAATAAAGTAAAAACTGTATGGAATATTATAAATAGAGAAACGGGAAAATCAAAAACTCGTGATAATCAAGTCACCCTAAACACAGGTAACAAACAAATCACGTCAAATAAAGACGTTGCCTTAGCATTCGAAGATTATTTTTCCAAAATAGCCAGCAATACTACAAAATGTCTTAAATCATCCGCGGTTGAAGCTAAATCATTACTTTGCACTAATGTCAGTAAATCTATATATATAAAAGGCAATGTCCCGGGTGACATCAACTCCCAGCCTAAACCGCTATAGATACAAATTTGATATTTTGAGGGGAAGTTGATTTTGTAATGGAGGCGTCGTTTAAGAATGGATTTTTCGAAATTCAACCCCTAAAGGCATGAAAGGGGGTTGCAAAGTTTGTATGGGAAAAAACAATTTGATGGTCCAATTTACTTGAAACTTGGTAGAAATGCTCTTCAATGCAAATAATGAGACACGTATTTCAGCGATTACTAAAATGCAACCCCTAGAGGGATGAAAGGGGGTTGCAAAGTTTTTACGGGAAAAAATACTTTTATGGTCAAATTTACTTGAAACTTGGTAGAAAAGCTCTTCAATGCAAAAAATTAGATACGTATTTCAGCAATTACTAAAATTCAACCCCTAGAGCAGCCATACTCAACCTTTTTTTACAAGGCCCACAAACACATTTCAGTCATGGTGTCGAGGGCCGCAAGTAAAAATTATTTAGGTCTTAATTAAACGTAATTTCAAGTTAAAGATGTAGTTACTTTATTATTGAAAAAATAAGTTATTACAAAGGGGTTACCTTTGTTTCGCCAAAATATTTTTGGTCAAATGTTTCATTTACCCAAATTTTCATTTCCCAAAAAGTGGTTTCCCGTCGCAGTTGATTTATTTTTTATGTAGTCACAAGTGTAACCTAACCTGACCTGTGTTTCGATATTCTGGATATAAAACAATAATAATACAAAATACTTTTTGGGAAATGATACATTTAACCAAAAATATTTTGACGAAACGGCAGGCTCCCATTACAAAGATGTTTACATGTTTTAATGCGATTTTTGATACTGTGAACACTTTCTTAAAACTTTATCAAGATCTGGCTTGTCGCTACATGCTATCCTTATTACATCATCCAGATGAGAATCTGTAAGTTTGTTTCTGTAAACGTTCTTTGTGTATTTCATTTTTTAAAAAGACGATTCGCACACATACGTAGACCCAAAGAATGTTAGTAGGATTAGGGCACATCTTTGGACGCTTTTATATTTTTGGGGAACAATACTCCAAAAGTAGTGGTAAGTGTGAAAAGGATGTCGAGAGGAGGGTGAATGCGGGAAATCAAATAAATGGGGCCCTGTACTCTTTTGTGAGCAGAAAGGGCGTTTCACAAAAAGCCAGACTGGCTGTTCACAATGGAGTGCTAGCCCCTACACTGATGTATGGTAGTGAATGTTGGGTGTGGCAGGACAAGCATGAAAGTCATATAAATGCAGTTAAAATGCGCTCTTTGCGTAGTATGTGTGGTGTGAAACTGACTGATAGAGTAAGAAATGAAGAAGTCAGAGAGAAATGTGGACTAAAAGAAGATGTAGTCACTAAGATTGAAAAGGGCATGCTTCGATGGTTTGGTCATTTGGAAAGGATGGATGAAAGAAGATTGACGAAAGAGATATACAGAGCTAAAGTGAGTGGAAGGGTCGGAAGGGGCCGCCCTAGGCGTACTTTTTCGAATCAAATCGGAGAAATACTGGAAAAGGGCCGAATTTTAAGTACCCGAAACCGACGTGCGTGCATGACTCGATGTATGTGGAAGAAGCGAAAGAGATTTGTCAAGATCGTAGTAGGTGGAAAGAAGTGGTCTCTGCCTACCCCTCTGGGAAACAGGCGTGATTTAATGTATGTATGTATGTAATACTCCAAAAATCCACATATTCTTTGTTTTCCCTTTTTTCTTTAAACAGAACTTCTAAATTAGTATCGTTTTTAAAATCGATAAACTCATCAAACAACTCTGAATAATTACAATTTAAAACGGAAGCCAACTCTGAGATAGTCGTTGTTTCTAAATGCCATGGATTTTCTATAAGTAATAAACATTTTTTTATTTTTCTTAGATCTTGGAACCTTTTTCGAAATTCGTTTAATAATGCAGTTATATAATTTGAAAATATGGAGTAGTTTTTTCCGAAATGTTGGTCTCGTCCTCTGTAGTTTTTGTCATAGTTGGAAAATTTTGCAGCTGTTTGTTTTGTATTTCTTCATGATATATGCTTAGCTTTTCCTCAAATGCAAACACTTTATTTGCCATATTGGAGACCATATTATTTTCACCTTGTAAACTCCGATTGAGATTATTGAGTTTTTCTGTAATATCACATAGAAAGGCTAAAATACACCACCATTCATCATTTTGTAATTCAGGGTACACTTTATTATGCTGCTCTAAAAACAGTATTATTTAATGGCGTAAAGAGAAAAACCTTTCCAAAACTTTTCCTCTACTAAGCCATCGAACCGAGGTATGTAAAAGGACGTCGTTATACTCACTTCCCAGTTCTTCCAGAAGGCTTTTAAATCTTCTGTGATTCAATTCTCTTGCTCGTATAATTGACAATATTGATAACAGTTTTTATTACAGCTTCTATTTCTGAATTAACAACACGCGCCGCCAAGTTTTCTGGTGGATAATGCAATGAAATGTTATTAAATTGATTAAATTATATATTTTTTTAAATAACGAAATAAATCCATTTTCGGATCCAGTCATTGAAGGACAACCATCTGTACACAAACATACGACTTTTTATATGTCAATTTCATTCTGCTCCAAAAAATCACAAATAGTATCAAGGTAATCTGTGCCTCGGGTTTAACCTTTCATTGTTAGGAATTTCAAAAAACAATCCTGTATTAAACTGTTTTCTGTACAATATCTAACAAACATCGAGCATTGCGATGTTGCTGAAATGTCGGTACTGGAATCGAATGCCAAGCTAAAAAACTTGCACTTTCTTAGGTTATCTAATATATCATCGCGAATAAATTTAGAAATGTCTTCAATACGTCGCACACAGGTTGAATCGGAGAGCTGTAGTTTTTTTTATATCAGATAGTATTTGCTTTTTGTTACTGTATTCATCAAAAAGTATATTGGCAGCACTAACAAAGCATTCCTTCACAATTTCTGCATCGGTAAATGGTTTCATATGCCTACCAAGAATGTAACAAATTTCATATGATGCCCTGGTTACCGCGGAGTCTTGTGATAATGCCACAGACATAACATTTTGATGTTGATGCAACGACCTCTTAAAAAAACTCAATTTCTCATTTCTCAAGGACGATCCAGGAGGAAACATTTCGTCGAAAGATTTATGTTTTGAGTTAAAAAAGATAAGATAAAAAAAAGATAAAAGGACGCGAAATATTGTATTTCTTCAATAGAATACATTCACGACATATCAAACAAGTAGCTGCATTGTTTTTGTTTGGCACAACAAAATAATCCGTTTCCCACTCATCTTGAAACAATCTATTTTCACTAGATATTTTTCTTTTATATTTAGAAGACACTCCTGACATTATATTGAAAATAAAATGATAATTTGACACTAAAAACCACCATTAACTGCAATAACTGGGTTAGATTAGCTTTGATTGTTACCACCGTAGCGTACCGTAGGTATAAAACTCGCTCATGCAACCACAGATTACTAATAATAGGCTGCGTTCCGATTCACGCGAAAATCACTGATAGCGCTCGGCTCACATTCCCGTTCCGTAACATCTATTCTAGGGCATGCGGTATAGTACAAATCCTTTTTCGAGAGCGAATCCACTTAGCTTTGTACCTGACAGACAATACCCATTATCTGCATTGTTCAGTGTGGCCAAACTGCCACTTGAAAATGAAAAGCATCATAAGTGCAAACAACTTTTACACTAAAGTATTCTTTAAGTCAAATGCAGTAAGGTTTATTGTTAAACAAAGACGCAAAGATGTTGGTCACTTTGTATTTAAAAGAACAGTGAAGTTCGCATCGATGCTAAGAACGACGACCACAATTTGATACTTGAACAATGTACATGCTATGCGGAAACAAGTAACAATTTAACAATATACTTTATGAACTTGGGTTGTAGGTGCAATAGTGCAAATACTTAGTTGCATATAATTAGTCAACTTTCACTTGAAGATGACTCATCATTATAGATTGTAGAGGGGTGGTTTACGCATTTCTTATCAGTTTAGCGAAAAAGTCAGGTAGTCACTTCTGTGGTGCTATTTGCAACGGTTGTGTTTTATCTCTAATATAAGCAGTTATTTAATTTGACGACTCGGCTCTCACTTCATGGACTCCGCCTGCTACCGATTGGATTTTTGTGGTTTAGTGCTATTACTTTTCAATTGTTATTACTTGTTTAAAAGATAAAAAAGATAAAAGATGTTTATTCAGTAAGTAGGCCGCACGGGCACTTTTACACGTCAAAAATCTACCAGCGCTTCGCAAGAGACCACTGCTGAGAAGAAACGCCGCAAGAAACTCAACAGAATTTAATTTTTTATACCAAATTAGTACGCAACTATTAGTATATACAAGTACATCGTTCAAGGATTAAATTGTGTTCGTCGTTCTAAGCATCAATGCGTACTTCACTGTTCTTTTAAATACAAAGTGTAACAATAAACCTTACTGCATTTGACTTAAAGAATACTTTAGTGTAAAAGTTGTTTGCACTTATGATGCTTTTCATTTTCAAGTGGCAGTTTGGCCACACTGAACAATGCAGATAATGGGTATTGTCTGTCAGGTACAAAGCTAAGTGGATTCGCTCTCGAAAAAGGATTTGTACTATACCGGTACCATTTCCAGAACCGGGACTAAGATTTCCGGTACTGAGTCAGAACCGGGAATTCCCGGGATTTCGGTACTTTTCGGTACTGAGTAAATTATTTGTATATTTTGTGTTTAATGGTTAATTTGTTAAATAAAACACCAGTTAAGTGATTTTTATTCATTATTTAATCCAGAATAATCAACAAAGGGCAAAATAAATCAACAAATGAAAAAATAAATCAACAAATGACAAAATAAGCCAATAAAAAAAAAACACATAATTAACATTTTTATAAGTCTGTAGCTCGAAGTGAGATTACTTATTATTACTTAGTTGGTAGTGTTGCAGTACTATTGTTACATATATTGGAAAAAGTAAATAATCATTATTAAAATAAGTCTTTATGCATGAACTTTAAAATATGAA
This sequence comes from Acleris cristana, assembly GCA_948252455.1. NCBI lineage: Eukaryota > Metazoa > Arthropoda > Insecta > Lepidoptera > Tortricidae > Acleris > Acleris cristana. The sequence continues at coordinate 32,146,175 of OX411771.1, forward strand.
ATACACTAATTTAAATAAGAGTTAAGAGTATTCCAGATTTCCAGAACAATCAACAAATAACAAAATAAACCAATTAAAAGATTAAAACACATAATTAACATTTCTTATATACTCTAAGCTCTGAAGTGAGATCAATTGTCATTATTTATTTGGTAATGTAATGTTTCATAGATAAAGTCACGATTGAATAAACTAAATAATCATTCTTCGATCAACTCTTTTTGAACAACATAAAAAATGATTGATCACGAAAAAATTAGGAAAAAACATCTTAAATATTATTGAGGTGGCAATTGCATTGCCTTACTTTCCCGGTAATAGCTCCTCAAAAAGCTGATGGCGTCTACGCTTCTGTCACTTAATGAGGTACGGAGCTTATTACAGATAATGCCAGCTGAAGAAAACACTCTTTCTGACTCAGCACTCGTTGGCGGTATAGTCATGAGATAATCGTAGGCCAGTGATTGATAACGTCCACGAACACCTCCATTTTCAAATACTACCATCTCTACTTGAATGGACTGAGAAATATTATCGTGGTCTATTCTATTGGTAGTGGAACGACTACTCAAGCTTTTCTGCAGTTCGTTATTCAATTGTTCTTTAACTGAAGACGTAGAGGGCTCGTTGACTATTATTGAATGGACAGTAGAAGGAGCTGAAGTGCTCATGAAATCGGCTTCAGCAGTATCATGGTCTTTCATAGATCGTCGTACTATATTTTCTATTAAATCCTGCATTTCTGAACTGGTTGGTCTGGGAAATGTCAGTAAATCTTCATTTTCAATTTCAGCGAAGTAGTTGTCTGGATTGTGTAAATATTGTAAAACGGACGTCTCAATAAGTCGTCGAGATTTGTATCGGTTTTTCATTGCATTGGCCATTGCAATGCTTAGGGTAGTATTCATCAGAGTGAATTTATTTAGTGCAAAATTAATTGATATTTGAGCTGTAAGTAACGTCGCATCTCGGCGACAGAGCTTCAATTATCGTTTTCAAAATGTCTAAAATGTCATGTAACTGTTTTAGTGTTTCTATTTCACCGTCTGTAAAAATAATGTTAGATTTGATGTCGATCAATGCTTTCAAAATGCTGGGTTTAAGTTTAAGAAAACGACTTATCATTTCGGCCATAGAGCTCCATCGAGTTTTGGAATCCAATATCAATGCATATTCTTTTCCATGTTCTTCGGTAACATACTTTTGAAGGATTTCGTTTTTAGTAGGAGACTTTCGGAATGTTTTTGCTACAGCACGAACTTTCGACACAATATTATGGAATTGAAACCTTGTTGCCGTGCCGTCTGAATCAATAATAGGTCTCACTACTGTCAAAAATTCAGCACCATCGTTTTCAGAGTTTATATCAATAGCATCATCAGTTTCGTCATTTATCTCTTGATTCTCCGTTGTTACCAAATTATCCATCTCCAAATTACGCCTTTGTTCATGTTCCACCAGGGTCATTGATTCTTCTTCGTATATATCAGCATTATCTTGTACTGCAGTTTCTTCCGGCTCAATCGAGGTATTTTTGTAAAAAACATCTACAATAGCCAATTGAACTGCATGAGCAAGGCACAACTGGTGATAGCACTTTATAGTCTTTCCCAATTTCTTCATGACACTGCAGCCATCCGTGACCATCCCTACAATATCTTCCTCCAAGTCCAATCCGTACTGGTTAAGTCGTCGATTTATTTCTTCTTTACATTTGTTAGCAGGCATGGACCCAAAAGCTCTAATAAGGTCCAAATTTCTAAATTTGAATACCCCAGACAAAAATTTACAATGTAAATTCAAATTCAGGTACCTTCTGTTTCTGTCGGAAGACCACTCATCAAGAGAAATTGTAAATTTTCTTTCTTCCTTCTTTAGACTCTGCAATTCTTGACGAAGGCGGTCTCTTTTTACATCGTATTCCTTCAAAAGAATTTCCCTAATCGTGTTCGGAGATTTCGGGAGTGGTTGACCGGATTGCTCAAACAGCTGTCTCAAGTCAATGGATTTGACAAACAGTCTGAAGGGGACCCCGTCCAGTGCAATCATGCGACATACTCGGTCATTCCTATTACTTTTGGGTTCGTCTTGAGATTCAAAATAGTCTGTGAGTTTCGTTTTCTTAGAAACTGATGCAACATTCGATTGTAAGGAATCATCCCTCGTACTGGGACCTGGTTGTGGCTCAGGCTCTACGTTAAAGCTGATTAAATGAACATTTTTTAAATGCTTTCGTAAGCCACTTAAGTTGATCCTCCTAAAGTTTTTAAAACTTTACCACATTGTTTGCATTTAGCGTTCTTCTTATCTTTGTCACGTAAAAAATAGTTCCATACAGAGGATTTGCTGGTAAAATCTTCGAAGCTCATGGTGTTTCTGCACAAAAAAAAACTTAACTTTAAAAATATAAAATACCTATGTAATTCACGCCTACGCAAATAAATCATTATAAATAATAATACATAGCATTAAAAATCTCTAAAAAGCCTCTAAAAAACGTATTACTTATTTAAAACATACTACATTCTCGCAAAATATAACACGTGCTCGATCAGTCTTTTAAGGTTCTTATGGTGATGATTGAACTAGTGAAGTCGTGACATTATATTAATAATATTCTTAAAAATATAATGTAATCTACCCAAAGGTACATTTGCATATCATACATGTTCTTTCTTTAAATGAAAAATTAAGATAACTACTTTTTTCAAATGAGTGATTTGATAAAAACAAAATATGTTTAAGCCTTTATTTAACATAAGCCAATCTAGTAGTTGCCCAGATTACCTACAGGCTTAGTTTATGTAGTTCAAAACTCGATCGAGTTGTATAACTGTATCCTGCCTGATATTTATTTATTATAGACAGCTTAAACACACGAAAGTGGTAATTATATGAAATACAAACAAATACAATAAATAAATAAATACGTTATGCAGAGATTAAATTAAATTGATAATTTTCTTACCTTTACTTACACGCTGTAAACTCATCACAATCACAAAATTTGTTCAGACACAGCACAGCACACTGCACAGACACGAGTTTACTAAACCAAAACAGCTATCTTTCTGACTACCTGACTACCTGTCGGTCGGCCCGACCGGTTGGCCTTGGATCGAGTCAAGGCGTCGGGTCGGAGGGTGGGGCGAGCGTCACCCGGCCCGCACGTAGTTTTGAATTGAAAAAATGACAAAAAGTCTAGTCACAAACTCAGTACCGCAGAACCGGGATTTTTTTCGTCAGTACCGGTACCAGTTGGAATGATAATTCCCGGGATTTCCCGGTACTTTCAGTACCGGGAATTCCCGGGAGCATGCCCTAATCTATTCTCTCATGGGCGCGAAATTTTAAATGGTCTACAATAAATTTGTAACTTCAGATGGGCCAATAACAAAGGCCTGGAGGGCCGCATGCGGCCCGCGGGCCGCGGGTTGAGTATAGCTGCCATAGAGGGATGAAAGGGGGTTGCAAAGCGTGTATAGAAAAAATATTTTTATGATCAAATTTACTTGAAACTTAGTAGGAATACTTTTGAATGCAAATAATGAGACACGTATTTCAGCGATTACTAAAATTCAACCCTTAGAGGGATGAAAGGGGGTTGCAAAGTTTGTATGGGAAAATATACTTTTATGGTCAAATTTACTTGAAACTCGGTAGAAATGCTCTTCAATGCAAATAATGACATACGTATTTCAGCTATTACTAAAATTCTACCCCTAGAGGGATGAAAGGGGGTTGCAAAGTGTGTATAGATAAAATATTTTTATGATCAAATTTACTTGAAACTTGGTAGGAATACTCTTAAATGCAAATAATTGGACACGTATTTCAGCGACTACTAAAATTCAACCCCTAGAGGGATGAAAGGGGGTTGCAAAGTTTGTATGGGGAAACATACTTTTATGGTCAAATTTACTTGAAACTCAGTAGAAATGCTCTTCAATGCAAATAATGACACACGTATTTCAGCTATTACTAAAATTCAACCCCTAGAGGGATGAAAGGGGATTGCAAAGTTTGTATGGGAAAAAATACTTTTATGGTCTAATTTACTTGAAAATTGGTAGAAATGCTCTTCAATGCAAATAATGTGACACCTGCTTCAGCGATTACTAAAATTCAACCCCTAGAGGGATGAAAGGGGGTTGCAAAGTTAGTATGGGAAAATATACTTTTATGGTCCAATTTACTTGAAACTCAGTAGAAATGCTCTTCAATGCAAATAATGACACACGTATTTCAGCTATTACTAAAATTAAACCCCTAGAGGGATAAAAGGTGGTTGCAAAGTTTGTTTAGGAAAAAATATTTGGTATGCTCAAATTTACTTTAAACTTTGTAGAAGTACTCTTCAATGCAAATAACGAAACACGTATATCATCGATTACTAAAATTCAACCCCTAGAGGGATAAAAGGGGATTGTAAAGTTTGTTGAGGAAAAAATATATGGTATGCTCAAAATTACTTATAACTAGGTAGAAATACTCGTCATTGCAAATAATGAGACATGTATTTCAGCGATTACTAAAAGTCACCCCTCAGAGGGATGAAAGGGGTTGCAAAGTTTGAATGGAAAAAATACTTTTATGGTCAAATTTACTTGAAACTTGGTAGAAACGCTCTTCAACGCAAATAATGAGACGCGTATTCCAACGATCACTAAAATTAAACCCCTAGATGAATAAAAGGGGGTTGCATAATGTGTATAGATAAAATATTTTTATGATAAAATTTACTTGAAACTTGGTACAAATGCTCTTTAATGCAAATAATGAGACACGTATTTCAGCGTTTAGCGATTACTAAAATTCAACCCCTAGAGGGATAAAACGGAGTTGCAAAGTTTGTTTAGGAAAAAAAATGGTATGCTTAAATTTACTTTAAACTTGGTAGAAATGCTTGCTCTGCAATGAAAATAATGAGTTACGTGATACCTAAAATTCAACCCCTTGGGGGATGAAAGGGGGGTTGCAAATTTTCTATAGGAACGAATACTTTTATGTTCTGATTTACTTACTTGAAACTTGGTAGAAATGCTTGATTCAGCAAAAACTAACTCTTAGGAGGTAAAACGGGGGGTAGAAAATTGTATGGTATATTTTTGAAGTGAGAAACGTGGAAAATGTTGTAACGGCTACTGTAGTTATAAATTAAAAATATTGCTTTCGGCGATTTTGGAAACACTTAGGGATAAATTTGCAGTAGAAGTTTTTAAGGGATTATGATAATTTTTGAAGGAAAAAATGTGGAAATGTATATTTATGGTACTGTTTTTATAAACAAAAATAAGTTAAGTCTTACTTTCGGCGATTTAGAAAAAACTATCACAAAGGTCGTTAAATGGGGGGTAGAAGTTTGATAGAAATTTTTGAAGTGAGAAATGTGGAAATTGGTATTAAGATAACCTAATGTTTACCTTCCTATAAAAAAACTACCTACCTACTAATTGAAATTATGACTGAAGTTAGGTACATGAAACTCGGTATCAACACCAATATAAATTAAATAATAACCATTTTTTAAAACAATCCCTGAACAGTGTGAAAAGCGGGTGAAAGTTTGAATAGGAGTTGTTTTTTTTAGCCAGTTACATGAATTATAGCATCTAAAACATTGCAATCTTCAGTGTTTTTTAAACATTTGCACCATAAAGGAATAGTTAGTTAAGAGCAAATCCATTATCAATAAAAAATAACTAAAGGGAAAAACTTGGGATCTAAGACTACTTAATTTAAAGTTCGTATCGAAATTATGTAATATTCAAATTACTATTAGTACATACAGAAAATATTCTGCTTAATAAATAAATTAATTAAGTGGGTTAAATGTTTGTATAGAAATATGGCAAATTTATTTAGAATCGTATTAAAAAAACGTAATCGTGAAAGAGAGGCAGTGAATTTATTTTGTATGTCAATTTTGTTGTTTTAAAGGTTAGAGCCATGAAATTAAAGTTGTTTATGTGGACCGTTTACTTAAAATTCACGTCCTACACTTTTTTTTAACCCCCAACGCAAAAAAGAGGGGTGTTATAAGTTTGACGTGTAAGTGTGTGTGTGTGTGTGTGTGTGTGTGTGTCTGTCTGTGGCACCGTAGCTCTTAAACGGATGAACCGATTTCGATGCGGTTTTTTTATTTGAAAGCAGGTTTTCTAGCGGTGGTTCTTAGACATTTTATATTGAAATCGGTTCAGCCGTTTTTGAAGTATTGAACTTTGAAATGTCAATGTCGGGGGTTTTCCAACTTTTTGTTGGTTAGGTTATTAAAAGCCTTTGAAGGTGATGTAAACTATAACTGTACTTTTAACAGAAGTTCTGACTCTCCGCAGACGAAGTCGCGGGCGGAAAGCTAGTGTAATATAAACTTTGAATTCAGCCCTGTAAATTCAGATCCAATAGTCAAGGTATTTGAATCGCTTAGTTTAATAAAAAAGACTGAGGATTTGTGGGGCACATCAGTTAAAGTAGTTTTTCATATCATAGATGTAATTGCACCCCACCTAGCATTAATGTACAATAATTGCATATCACAGGGGTCCCCTCCAGATCTCTCCAGCTCTCCAGATCTCATGAAATATAGTTAAGTCATACCTCTTTTTAAATCGGGCGACATGAGTGATATAACGAACTTCCGTCCCATTTCCATACTACCGGTTTTAAGTAAAGTCTTTGAGAAACTAATACTGAATGATATGTTAAATCACTTTAATAGAAATAAACTACTTAAAAGTAGCCAGTTTGGGTTTACCAGAGGTCAATCAACAATTGATGCGGCATCTGTTCTCATTAAATATATATATATATATTACAGTTGGGAGAAATCATGTGATGCGGTAGGAATGTTTTGTGATCTTTCCAAAGCTTTTGATTGCGTGGATCATTCGTCCCGTATTTTAAAATGAAAACATTATGGATTGTCCAATAAAGCTTTAAGTATTATGTCTTCTTATCTAAGTGACAGAACTCAAACAGTGGTTGTAAACAAAACGCAATCAATTGGAGCTACAGTGAAACTAGGTGTGCCTCAAGGCTCCATTTTAGGTCCTTTTCTATTTCTGGTTTATATAAATGACTTACCACCAACAGTACTTACCTTACCCAACTTTTTGCTGATGATACTTCATTAATTTTCAAGGTAGATAGAAAGTCCGTAGACTACAGTATAATAAACGCCATACTAGTTAAAGTACTTAATTGGTTTACTAGTAAAAATTTACAACTAAATGCTGAGAAAACTAAATGTGTTAGGTTCCCTTTGCCTAATGTTAAACCGGTAGATTCTATTATTTTTCTAAATGACGAGTGTCTGCAAATGGTAGACAAGGCAGTTTTTCTAGGCACAACAATAGATAAAAAATTGCAATGGGGTCCTCATATAGCTGTACTGGCAGGTAAACTAAGCTTGGCAGCTTACGCCGTTAGGAAAATTAGACAATTAACTAATGTTGAAATAGCTTGCTTAGTTTATTATAGTTATTTCCATAGTGTCATGTTGTACGGTATTCTGGTTTGGGGTAAGGCAGCTGAAATACAAACTAGATTTATTTTACAAAAAAGGGCCATTTCAAAGTTCTATTTATAACTTAAATTCCCGTGACTCCTTAAGATAACTTTTTAATATCTTAACTGTAGCATCTCAATTTATTTATGAGAATATTATTTATGTTATTAAAAATTTAGATTCTTTCACCAAAAATTCTGATATACATAATTTATATACAAGAAATAAAATTAAAATTGATATTCGAAAATTCCGCGTCCGTAAAGTATATAAATCATTTGTTGGTCAATGCATTCATTTCAATAATAAATTACCTGACGTAGTTTTAAAGCTATCGTTTCCAGCACTTAAAAATTACTTAAAAAAGTCGTTAATGTCTAAAGCGTACTATAGGGTCGAGGACTACCTAACAGACAAAAATGCTTGGCCTAAACCCGAAATTTAGTCATTCATTAATAATTTGTGCAAATGCAAAAGTTGTATCTTGTCTAGAGGACACCGTTGATGTAGAAAAACCTGTCGAAACTTTTATGTGGTCATCTTGTTGTTTTGTTTTTTCCTTTTTCGCCCTCTAACTCTCTCTCCTAATATTTTGTCATGTTTTCCTGCTGAACTACGCATGATATTTGATATTATATTTAATTTAATATTTATGGCTTTATATAATACTAGACTAAGTAGTATCATTGTAGTAAGAAATATGGTTAAAAAATGACTGACTGCTGAGTTTCTTGCGGCGTTTCTTCTCGGCAGTGGTCTCCTCTTGGAAAGCGCTGGTAGACTCCTGACGTGTAAAAGTGCCCGTGCGGCCTACTTACTGAATAAATGTCTTTTATTTTTTTATCTTTTAGCATGAACTTATTCTTCTACGATCGAATAGTAATTTAAATAGCGTAAAATTTAATACAAATTAATACTTAGACAATGGGTCGAATTCGGATAAGTGACGTCTAAATTTAAATTTAAGTTAAGAATCTGTAATTTTAAGTTACCTATGTGATTTGAGGTTACACGCCAATTGGTATTCGGAGTACCACCTATGTTGAAGTTGCCATACCTAGATTAAAATCTCTTAATTTAGAGAATCGCTTAAATTTGACGTTTAATATATTCAACTTAGAGATAGACGCCAATTTGGTATTCGGATGCATATTATAAACGTCAAATTACATATTTCGTCCCCTTACTTCTAGAACTGACTATCTGCATGAAGTATAGTTTTGAGAAAAACGCATTTAAAGGTTTGAGTGTTTAAATTTCTAGTTGAACCCAATTTTAAGTAAATGATATTTGGGATTTTATTACGAGAGGTAATCAAAACTGTACGTAACAAATTAGTATAATATTCTCAAAACAAATGGATTAAATTGAGGGTTTTGTAAAAAAGGTGGTGCAGATAAGTGGTTTTTGCTAAAGAGTCAATTTTTTTGTATCTTTTAAACTAATAGGTTTAGGCAGTATTCATTCAAAGTTATACTTTCTTACTTGTATAAATTACAATTTGTACTAGAAAAATACTGAGAATTGTGATTATTATGCGGTTATCTTAGTTTATATTATAGTCACGAGTCAGTTAGTTGGTTTTGCTGTAGAGAATATGATATTTGGGAATTTAGTGCACTTAAAATGCTAATATGTTACTAATATGTTTTGTCATGTAACTAACTTTACCGACTGCCCCGCCCCACTGTGGTTCAGCGTGTATGGAGAGAGTGTCATAAGTCGATTTGTCCAAAACTTCCAACATTATTGGGAAGAAATGCATATTATTGTTGTTAATTATGAATTTATTTAATAAAATAAAGGACTTACAATTAATTTAATGTGTATACATTATTTAATAATATTTTTTTTTTTATTAAAAACGTGTCAAAATGCACTATATAGTGTATTTCAATACCGTATAATTAACACTCATAAATAGTAAGTAACATGTTTTAACTTAAAAATATAATCAACAATAGCTTAATACTATTTAATTTAAAAAAACCGGTCAAGTGCGAGTCGGACTCGCGCACCGAGGGTTCCGTATGTAAGATAATATGGTTGGAAAACGCAATAGTACTTTCTTCATTTTGTTATGTACTTTATTATCTACGCAATAAGGTCCATTTTGATTAGCCTAAATTTCAACACAGATTTTTAACTCTTTGCAACTGACGTAACGTCTATCAGACACCGCCAAAAAAAAAACTCCGTATAGCGTGTTATAGCTCTGTATCGCTCAGTACCTTGAATAACACAAATATGTACATACATACATACATACATACATTAAATCACGCCTGTTTCCCAGAGGGGTAGGCAGAGACCACTTCGTTCCACCTGCTACGATCTCGACAAATCTCTTTCGCTTTCATGCATCGAGTCATGCACGCACGTCGGTCTCGGGTACTTAAAATTCGGGCCTTTTCCAGTATTTCTCCGATTTGATTCGAAAAAGTACGCCTAGGGCGGCCCCTTCCGACCCTTCTACTCACTTTAGCTCTGTATATCTCTTTCGTCAATCTTCTTTCATCCATCCTTTCCAAATGACCGAACCATCAAAGCATGCCCTTACACAAATATGTATGTTATATTAATCGTAGAAGTAACATTCAAAAAATAGTTCATATAAAAATAGTTCTAGGTCAACGGGAAATACCCTATACATTTTGATTCCCTCGAGAGTGTCGAAATACACGTTTTTTGCGACATAAACGGCCGTATCTTTTTTTACGTAATAGTAGAAGTTTGATTTTTTCCCAGCTTCAAGGGACTGTAAATTTGAGTATATGGTTTAAATTTCAACTTGATACCTCCACGCGTTCCCGAGATAAAGGGTCTTGACAGACGGACAGACGGACAACAAAGTGATCTTATAAGGGTTCCGTTTTTCCCTTTTGAGGTACGGAACCCTAAAAAACAACTTATATTGAACGCGAACATGTTTAGGTACTAAGTTTTTTCGTTATGTGCAATTCATGCAGTAGAATGAACCGCACGTAAAGAGTTGTTATCTTAAAAATACTATAATTAAACTATCATTAGTGAAACTTTAATGACCTTAGCAATGTAATAAACTAATGACAGATTTAGATAAAACAGTTTTTTTTCCTAGGAAGCTTTGTAAGACCCGTAACTAGTGGGTCAGAATTTAATAAAAGTCGATTTAAAAGATCGGTATTCGTCGCAACGCTGGACATTTTTCTAGTATTGTTGAGCCTAAGCGCCTTTATATTTTTATTTGTAGCTTCGGCAGCTTCTTCTGATAGTTCTCCTATGGATACCATCATGTGATCGAACTGATTGATTACTTCAGACCCATGAATCTAAAAAAGCTTCTGACAATAAGGTAAAAACTGTGTGGAAAATTATAAATAGAGAAACAGGTAATACAAAAACTCGCGATAATCAAATCACCCTAAACAAGGGTGACAAACAAATCAAGTCAAATAAAGACGTGGCCTTAGCGTTCGAAGATTTTTTCTCCACCATAGCCATTAATACCACGAAATATCTTCAATCATCTGCGATTGGAGCTCAAAAATTACTTTGTGCTAATGTGACTAAATGTAATATAAGCTTTCATTTTACCCACGTAGATTCAGTTTCTATTATTAAGGCATTTAAATCGCTCAGTTTAAAAAACGGAGGATTTATGGGGAACGTCAGTTAAAGTCATCCATCATGTCATAGATATAATTGCACCTCACTTAGCTTTAATCTACAATAATTGCGTTTCAGTGGGGGTCTTTCCAAATCTTATGAAATATAGTAGTCTTACCACTTTTTAAATCGGGCGAGAGGAGTGATTTAACGAATTTCCAACCCATTTCTATTCTACCTGTTTTAAGTAAAGTTTTTGAGAAGTTAATGTTAAAAGATATGCTTAACAGTAATCAGTTTGGCTTCACCAGAGGACGATCCACAACTGATGCAGCATCTGTACTCATTAAATATATATACAATATTTGGGAGACATCTTGTGATGCAATAGGAATTTTTTGTGACCTTTCCAAAGCTTTCGATTGCGTAGATCATGCGACTTTTATATTAAAATTAGAACATTATGGTCTGTCAAATAATTCTCTAAATCTCATGTCTTCATATCTTAGTGATAGAACACAAACGGTTGTTGTAAACCAAACAAAGTCCATTGGAGCTGCTGTTAAATTAGGTGTGATACAGGGCTCTATATTAGGTCCTTTCTTATTTCTCGTTTATATAAATGAGTTACCACCCGCGGTAGTTAACCTTTGCGATATTGTGCTATTTACTGATGATACATCATCGATCTTCAAGGTAGACCGAAAATCCGTTGATTATAGTAGGATAAACGCGACGCTAGGTAAAGTACTTAATTAGTTTACTAGTAACAATTTGCTACTTAATGCTAAGAAAACTAAATGTGTTAGGTTCGCTTTGCCTAATGTTAGACCGGTAGAATCTAGTATTTTTCTAAATGATGAGTATTTGAAAATGGTGGATAAGGCGCTTTTCTTAGGAATAAATAGAGACAAAAACTTGCAATGGAGTCCCCATATACCAGTACTAGCAGGTAAATTAACTTCGGCAGCTTATGCTGTTAGGAAAAACAGACAACTTATTAATGTTGAGACAGCTCGCTTAGTTTATTATAGTTATTTTCATAGTGTTATGTCGTACGGTATTCTTGTTTGGGGAAAAGCTGCTGACATACAGACTATTTTCGTGTTACAAAAAAGAGCCATTCGTTCTATATATAACCTAAACTCCTGTGATTCCTTAAGATTACTATTTAAAGAAATTAATATTTTGACAGTAGCATCACAATTTATTTATGAGAATATTATTTATGTCATTAAAAATCAAGACTCTTTTATTAAGAATTGTGACATACATAATTTGAATACAAGAAATAAAACTAAAATTGCTATTAAAAAATTTCGTGTCCGTAAGATATATAAATCATTTGTAGGTCAATGCATTCATTTCTATAATAAATTACCTGATGAAGTTTCAAAGTTACCATTTCCAGTACTTAAAAATTACTTGAAAAATTCGTTGATGTCTAAAGCTTACTATAGGGTCGAAGACTATCTAACAGATAAAAGTGCTTGGCCTAAATTAAACACCAAATTAAACACCTAAATATCTTAATAATAACTTAATCATACAAATATCGTCACCCCCGCAGAATAAACCCATAAAGTGCTTTTATAGGCTTTTTAATGTTCATGCATTGTTGGAATCTAAGGCTGGTTTTAGTGTCACGCGGACCGTCGGCGCGGAGCGCTCCGCGCCGACGTGTTCCGCACGGATCGTCCGCGCAAGTCGTTTTAGTATCGCGCTGACCGCGACGTACTATTTTGTACTGCGCGGACGCGTGCACTCCGCGCGAAACTAAAACGCTCACCGTAGTGCGAGGCGCGCAAGCATCCACCCGCACGGAGGGCTCCGCGGCACGGACGCGTCGCGCGGACAGCCGCGGAGGCGTCCGCGCGGATGGCCGTCCGCGCGGACGCCTCCGCGCCATTCTAAAACGCTCCTAAGCTTTAATACATATTGTTACGCGCGGAGCGATCCGCGCCGACGTTCCGCGTGACACTAAAACCAGCCTAAGTGTTCAAATACATACCCTGATTTTTTTTTAGATTTTTATATGGAATCTTAACGAAGATACGGATTTTTAAGCAATTATTCTATAAAATAAAAGTATTTACAAAAAAACGATAATATAGTCTTACAAAACGAAATCTTAGTTATTTTTTTGTGACATAATGTTATGATGGTACCTATTCAAATTCTTTAGCACGGGACGTTTGACAGAGAAAACTTTTATAGGTTTATTCATGTGCATGATTATAAGAGAATATTTTGTGTTTTCCGTTTACATTAAACTTGCGTTTCAAATCTGACGACAAAACCATATTATAGATTTATTCATGTCCATGATTATAGGACAACAAAATGTTTTATACTATTACACAAAACTTGCGTTAAATAACTAACTGTGAAGAGGTGTTATTATTACAATTTTAGACAAATGTTCTGGCAAACGCCCTTACGGCTTACATTAAAATATGTTTCGGTACTAAACACTGCGATATTTTGCTCTTTTTCTATTCAAGTACAAGTCTATTGCTGTTTCAAAACGGGACAACATCCGTTTCGTTTTGCCAGCTTTTTTTTCGTTTAGTTTGCTTTGCGGCACATGCTCGGAATGTTGTTTTATTAAATGCGTTTGCAATTGTCATGTGTAGGTACTTGTTTGATAATTTGTGATGAAGTGCATTATTTAACCTGTTTGACAAAAATGGAAATTAAACAGGACCCAATATGTTTTTGAAATATGAACCCACGGACACGAGAATGTTAATGTCTTGTGAACCGAAGAAAATGGTAAGTTCGCATATACAACCATGATAATAATTAAGTTTTTAAATGAGTATTTTGAGTGTAAATCTAGAAACATCTCCGGCTCTTAGACCAACCAGTGTAGGTAGGTATCTATTCTCTTTCAAATTTTTGCTGGTGAGCCTAACTTATTGACCCGTCAATCAGTAGGTATAAACTGTGTCCTTGCGCGTGTCTTAAGCCTTGGTCGTATTTCGAAGTTTACTCGTCAAGGATGCACGTACCTATATTTATATAGTATGTCTGATAGATACCTAACTCACTGCACATATTACGTATTGACAATTGTCTAGTTAATATTATTATGATTATCGTTCGCAATAAGAGACCAAATTTGTTTTTGACAATAACTTAGACAGTGGCATGGATGTTCTTCTCTTTAATACCTACTACATGGCAATCGACGACAACGGCGAGCAAATTTTTATTTCAGACAAAAATGAAACAAATAGGTTGAAAATTAAACCAATATATTGACATAAGACCCTGTGTACCAAATACAGAAAATTAAAAAAGGTTCGCACAACAAGAAAATAAGTAATCAGCGTTCAACTTACAATTTAAAGATTTCACTTTTTAATTACCTATATAATTAAACTATTAATACTTTAATCTACTTTGTTGACCTAACCAGATATTGATGTACAAGAGTCAATTGTGACAAATAGTACTGTGGTACAGCCAGTACAAAACCGTCAAAACGAAAACATCAGTGTGGAGACAAATGTTCCTTATGGTAATTTGATTTAAATACTTACTTCGCCCGTGTTCTTGTCGGCAAGTTACCTATTAACTGATGAGCGGAAATTGTCCAGTCTGTATGTGTTTTTTAATTTCTACTCGATCTTGGAGTTGCGTTTCTTGGTGGGGTTGAGATGGGCCTTGTGTGCCACTTCAACCATTGTTGATCTTTTGTGGCAGCCCTTCGTTTAGAGCTCACCGCAAAGGCCCGTTGCGTCCAGGAATTTCCAGATGCTTTTGGCAGTGAGGAGTTGTATTTCTTGTGGGTCCATGATATGTCGCCCTAGGTAGATACTTCTGTTGCACATTAGTGGTCCGCAAGAACAGAGGATGTGCATAGCTTCCTCCTCTGTCTCCTGACAGAACCTGCATGTCGCGTCTTGTTTCATACCCATTAAAAACAGATGTCTGTTCAGTTTGCAGTGGCCAGTTAGGATCCTAGTCACTGCGCAAGTTTCTCTTTTGAGTTATAGAATCTCTTTGGAGAGCTTGCTCTTGAACCCTTTGATTAGTGATTGCGAGTGATTTTGTCCTTTTTGGACTTCCACAGCTCGATCGCCCTAGATTTGTATAGGTCGCTTAGCAGGGAATAGGAAAAACCTCCGGGCCGACCAGAGGATTGTCAGCACCGTTCCTAGCCAGTTTATCTGCTATTTCGTTTCCATCAATGCTGGAGTGCCCTGGTACCCATCTAAGTTACCCGTCTTACTTTTTTGGAGTTTCCTAGGGCATTTAGGTTTTCTTTGCAGTTTTGAACTAGTTTAGAATTTATTTCTAATGCGTCTTGTGCCAAAAGGGCAGCTTTGCTGTCCGAGTTGATGAAGATGTGCTAGTGTCTACGGTTCTTCTCAAGGTTGATTTCCGCAAATTTGTTAATGGCGAAGATTTCCGCTTGGAAGATTGAAGCCTCCGTGCCCATGTTGACGCTAACTTTCAGTTTAGGTCTCTCACCATAGATGCCCACATCGTTCCCTTTTATGGAACCATCTGTATACCAAATGTCTTCGTAGTCCAACTGGCCTTTCAGCCATTCGTCTCTGGTTAACTTACGGCCAAACCCTATATTCAAACCGTGGATAGATAAGGCTTCCTTCGGGATAACATTTGAAAAAAGGGTAAAAATGCTTATTAAAGCTTAACACTGTATTTTATATATATTTATATTTATTTATAAGAAAGTATATTTACATGGTATTACAGTTGGTAGACTAATGCACCATGAAACAAAAATTAACAAAATTAAGCTATGTAAAAATCATTATACTATATTGGGACACTCGATTGCTTAGCATCCTTCATCTCACAAAAACTCATGCATTCATAACACACAACCGACCATCGGCCTGCAAGCAGGTCGCACTCCGGCGCAGATGCCAAGAGCTCATTGAGCAGCGCAAGCGCGCGGGGGAGCGGCGAGGTCCTGCGCGACACGGTGCGCGCCTGCAGCACCGCGAACAGCTCGCGGTGACGCGCCATAAGGACTATCCTGGGCCCATCTGGAACACGCAGTCTCATGAGTTGAGTCACCATCTCAGGGCAATCCGATTCGCCCCGCAGAACGCGGCAAGCCGAAACCAGCAAGCTATAATTGCGCCTCACCTCGAGAGAATTAAATCCAAGAGTCCCAAGGGGGTGCGTCAAAGTTCATATAAAATTGCAACTCCGATTATTGGAACTCCGAAAATTTTTCTCATACCATTTTACATCATAATGATCACTCCTTATAATCTTCATAAAAAATGTTTATACTAATGATCGGAACTCATAATCATCTGAACTTATAACGCCAATATTCATGAAACCGTACACTTTTCAGAATTTCTTAAATATCTTACGTGTAGATAAAATTAGGTTAGGTTAGGTTAGATTTATAACAATCCTCAAAAAGAAACAGTTTCTTAAAAAAAAACATTATAAGTTGCGATAAGTATGAGCAAAATTTTTCGAAGAAATGAAGTATGAGGAATTTTTTTCGAAGAAATGATGAGTATAGACACAAATCGTTATTTGTATAAAAAATCTAAAGACCAATTTTATAGGACCCGTCCCAAGGAGATATTTAGTGGGATATAAAAACGGATAGTACCCGTACTTTTTTTTATATAAAAACCTTAGAAAGGCTTTTTGCACCTTCTCTAAAAGTAAGGAGTAGGTTAATTCTTGCGGATGCCATACAAGTGAAGATGCTTCCAACTTGCTTCTCACTAAAGCATTATAAACCAATTGTATGGCGCTAGAGTCATAAAAATCTCTGACGTTACGTATTACAAAGCCTAATCTCCGAAAGCAGTCGACAGCAAGTTTTGAGATATGCTCAAGGAAAGTAAAGCGCGCATCGAACACCACACCGAGGTCTCTAATAGAAAAGACACAGTTAATCGGCTCTGACCCGAGCATATACTGAGCATGTAGAGGAGAACATGATCGACTGAAAGTACAGACATAACACTTGGCTGGATTGAAAAGCAGTTTGTTATCCTTACTCCACCTGACAACCGAGTTGACGTCCTCTTGTAATGACTCGCAATCCGCCCTTTGCTCGACACCGTAAATCAATTTTAGGTAATCAGCATAGAAAAGACATTGGGCAGACTTAAGAACCGATTTAAGGTCATTTATCATTATACCGAATAAGAAGGGTCCCAATATAGAACCCTGACTGACGCCGGATCGCGTTTGATACGGGGCCGAGAGCCCGAGACGAAGCATCCATGGCGAACATATTGCTGCCGATCCCGTAGATAACTAGCAAAAAATTTAAGCATCATGGGAGAAAAGCCAATACCATCAAGTTTTTTTAGAAGCACATCGTTGTCTACGCGATCAAAGGCCTTCTTAAAGTCGAAATAAAGTACATCAACCTGGATGCCCCTGTCTAGGTGTTCAGAAATTATGTCAACCAGCAGTAATAGATTTGTGTTGACGGAGCGTTTGGACCTAAATCCATGTTGTGCGTCACATAAAAATGGCTTAACCTGTGTAGACAAGCTCCGGTGGAGTATAGATTCAAATAACTTAGCTAGCGTAGAAATAACTGCTATAGGCCTATAGTTTTCCACATCAGTACTGCCACTCGCCTTCGGTATTGGTCTTACCCTTGAGACTTTCCAGCAGCTCGGATAAATTCCAGAGGTGAGTGCTAAGTTAAATATATAATGAATCGGGGTTTTCAGGTACTCCGTACATCCCTTTACAATATAAGCAGGTAAGTTGCCTTATGCCAGCCTCTATCTCCTCAAAAGATATAGATGTTACGTTAACATAATTGGAATTCTGACCCTGATAATTGTCTTGTCTAAGGTTTGGGTCAAGAAGGGGAACATCAGGCAGAAATACACTAGAGAAAAACCGAGCGAACACATTAGCAACCTCTCCATCGGCAAACTGTCTCCCATCAAAAGTCACGCGAGACACGAACCCACCCTTCGTCTTCAGACTGTCCATGTGTTGCCAGAATGCACGAGGATTGTCTCTTAGTCTGGCCTGAATTCGACCAAGGTAGCAATTGTAAGCAGATGATATCCCTTTTTTCACCTTGGACCTCAGTTTGGCGAACTCACTGTAAACAGCTCTATCCTTAGTAGACTTCCACTTTCTATGGAGATTAGTTTTATGTTTAAGGTCTCTAATCAGGTTTGCAGTGAACCAAACTGGATAGCATCTACTAGGCACCCTCGATCTAACCCTCTTAGTAATGCAAATATCAAAAATACCATACAATACTTTATATAACATGTCCACTGCAACGTCGACGTGCGCAGCACTGAGAACTTCCTGCCAGTTGACTTCTGAGATTAGCTTATGTAGAATCTCATAATTTCCTTTAGTGAAATTCCAATCCTGTCGCACGTCCACATTACTAGGACCCATTAACTCAGCAGGCGGTCGATGTGCGGCACAATGTATTGGGATAGTAACAACCAATGGTGGGTGGTACGCATCGGATCTCGGAACCAGTCCGCCGCCCTTTGTCTCAGAGACCACAGCATCAAGGACATGCTGCTCCGATACCAGTACAATATCCAATTTCTCACCATGCACATTCATCACTTCATTCATCTCTTTTAGACCACATACAGTTAGAAAATAACAATAATAACTTAAAATACTGTTTGATGTATAGACTGGATTCAGGTTCAAATCACCAACTATAAGTACTACATCTTTCAATGTGTCAATCACTGATTCCACTGCCTGAAACCACCGCATATAGATTTCAGCTGAAGCACTAGGGGGAATGTAGACCACGCACAGATAACAGGTAATATGATCCACGGAGAAAGAAACCCATAAGTCTTCCCCGGTCAGTGTCTCCAAGTCCAGATGACGCCGCAGCACGAGCCCGGGCCTCGCCGCGACCAGCACGCCGCCTCCCGCGCGCCCGTGGCGCGGTCCCGGCGCAGCACGCTCCAACCACCACAAGAGAGCTCAGAGTCGTCGACTGCTGCAGTAAGGAAAGACTCGGTGACAGCTACAACATCGCATTCAAGGGACATGAGGTTTTGTCTAAAATAATTCAGCCTCGTGTTGAGGCCTTTTATATAATCCATGACAATAGAGAATGTCAACCAGTTTAGATTTTTGGCTTATCGTATTCTTCATTAAAAACAAAAAAATGCTGTAAAAAAATCATTTCGATACGTCTAATAGTTTCCGAGATATTGAATTTTAAACTTCGTATGCGGCGCTCGAAACCCGGCGGCTAGCGCTCACGGATGATGACGTCATCGTTTGGCTGCGGTACGCCATAGTATAAATAGACAAGTAGCTCGACTCCGGCCCTTTAGGAGATTCTGATACCTATTGCCGCTCGGGCGTAAGGGTTGTCCAAACTTGTTTTAAAATTTTAGTCACCTACTTGGCCCTACTTTGATCTATAATCATATTAATCATAGTAATTTTCATACTTTACACAAACTTAAAGTACCTAAGTATTAATATTGTTAGGTACCTAAGTACGAAATTTAAATTATTTTACTTAGGTAGGTACATACTTTTATCAGTTGACACTAAATATTAATTATGTTTAAAGGTATGTGATGCTGATGTGATATGTAATTCCTTTTCGACCTTTTGATAATGCCGCTTTCGCGCAAGGCGGCTTCCTTTTACTAGGTACTTACCTATTATTGGCGGCACGCGCCGCCGCCGCGCGTCTTTCTTTGACCATTGGCAGCTCGCGCCGCGCGGTATTACACAATATTGAATAAATATCTGAATAATAATGTCACGGGAAAATCTTACACAAATTGACCTAGGTAGTCCCAAACTAGGTTCTAGGCTTGTACTTTGGGTACTACGTAACGATAAACATACTTACCTATGTAGTAACAAATACATACTTAATATTACTATATAGGTACATATAAAACACCTAAGACTCTGAAACAAATACCTACTCGCACTCATCACACAAATATTTGCCCTGACCGGGAATCGAACCCAGGACCGCTAGCTTCGTAAACAGTACTTAGTCACTAGGTCACTACCATCTACCTAGGCCATCCACGTCGTGACATGTTAACTGACGCGTCACACTCAATAACTTAAATTACCTACTTAATACGTATTTATTTCACCTTATTAGTTATCTATAGGTATCTACAGGCAAGCCGGTACGAAATACCTAATTAATTGAGTAGTTATTTACATTAATCACTAGCAGCTTTTATTAAATCTGGATAGTTGTACCTACCTAAGCAAGGTTTAGGGCACAGTTTAGGCGTTTTGAAACGAATGAAAATGTCACGCTGACAATAAAATTGATTTAACAAAAGCTGCAAGTGGGCTATAAGCTATAGGTAAATATAAAAAAATAAACTCTAAATAGGTATGTAGGTACTCACCTTTCCGACTCAAAAGGTAGGTATGTGGAAAAACGATAGCTCCGGATTTCTTACAGCATTATTTAAACACCCGTAAACTGAACAATATTTTCTAGTTTTCGACAAAGACATTGTCGCTCGATGTTTTAATTTACGCACTACCTACAAACAACCAAACGTGACCGAACGCAATGACGCCGCGACCCCGTCTAATCACCATACCCGCACCTCTGCTTGTAGTTTCGTGTGCGACGTTCGCCCCGCCCACAGCCGTACGGTCGGCGTAACGCACACGTGCAAGCCGCGCGATGTACCTTTGTTTGAAGACGAGCTACTTCTCTATTTATACTATGGGTACGCGCCCTTATATGAATAAGTGAGTTTACAGGGCTTCTATCTTTTTAACCGTAATAAATAGACAGTTGAAATTTTCACAGAATACGTGTTATTATAGATTCTACCGATTAAATTTTTAAAATGAACAATAAATCAAATCCCAAGAGGACCCCTCTTGGGATTTGATTTATTGTTCATTTTAAAAATTACCCATACAAAAACCATGAAAAAAACCATTTTTATTTGCTTTTTTATATGGATTGTATTTCAATAATGGCTTCTTATTTTGATGCGATTTTAAGCTTAAGTTCTAGTCTAATTTTCATACTTTACGACTAAATAGAAATCTCAAGTAAAACTGCTACAAATAGGTGACAAAGCTGATTTTATCAACACGATGTTTTAAGCGGTCACCCATCCTGTTTTAGACTACGCTCGTAGTTGCTTAACTTTGGAAGTCGTAATTTTTTACGAATTCGTTTTGATGTGACTATGATAGTTATGGTTATCTATTGTTTTGTTTTACATACAGTTTAACCTGTTTAACTAAACTAACTGTCCGTTGCTGACCGGCTTTTCTGTTTGTAATGTTTGTCGAATAAGTTGGTTAAATAAAAATAGAATAATAATCAAGCACTTTTAATTTAGGGTTCACCGTATTCTACATAAAAATACCAAAACATTAATGCAAAAAACCGGGCAACAGCCTGTCGAACCATGCTCAGTGTAGGGTTCCGAAGCCGTTACTACAAACAAATTAGACCTCGCGACAAACTTAACTTTGCCGTTGGAAAACTGTTATCCCCATACATCGATATAGGTCGCGGCTCGCGGTCAGTTTACCAACACCGCAAATAAGTTTTCGGCAGGTATAAACATTCAAACCGTTTAACTCAAGAGCCAATGAAGTCTACTTAGTCGTGATAGTTTTGCTGTGAAGATATTTTTCAAATTTTTTATTTGTAGTTTTGGCTGTAAGGTAGTGGGGAGGGGACGACGACACTTGACTCTAACAAAAATTTGCGCTTTAAAGCTTTTCATAAACGGATACCTTAATTGAAATATTATTTTCACAAACCCGCAATATTTTGGAAAGACCTATACAACGACACCCCACACTATGGGGTAGACGAGAAAAAAAAACTTCCCCACGTTACGTAAAAAAAATTTTTTTTTTCGTGATTTTAATTTTATTTAATTATGTTGGCGTGACTAATATGTATATTCATGCCAAATTACACGTTTCTAGTACTAAGAGTCTCTGAGCTAGGCTGCGGATAGACGGACACACGTCACACACACACACACACACACACACACACGCACGCACGCACGCACGCACCCACGCACGCACGCACGCACGCACACGCACACACACACACACACACACACACACACACACACACACACACACACACACACACACGCAAGCTATCTAAGCTATCTTGCATACACGAAATAACAGTAATAAATAATGCTCAAAAACAGTTCAAAAACTACCTACTTGCTACAGCGGCCGCTAATACCAACAACTAGCGAGAGAGAGAGAGAGAGAGGCGGTCTAGGTACCTAACGTATGGCGAGTGAGCCACTTGGCAGCGCCCGCCCGCGAAATTTGAAATCGATGAAATGAATAAGTACACAAAATATCAGAACTACTACCTAGGTCAATCATAAACTCATGTTTTATAGTTCATTATTTTATAGGGTACCTAGCGATATGGATTCTACATTAGACACGACATTTGTAAAGAAAGGGCTATCACCAAAGTTAAGTAAACACCGCTTAAACTTGTTACGTATATATTTTTAACCTCCCACCTATTCCCCTAATTTCCAATTTAATGTACAATATTACCGATTTATCGTTTCTGTGGCTGAATGGTCGCCTTGCCTTCGTCTTTTAACGCTGATGCGGTATTAAGAACAAAACGTACGTAATGTTGCCACCAGTAAATTAGCGCTTATCTTTAGTATTAAAATAACAACTTTAGAAATA
The DNA here is from genome assembly GCA_948252455.1 of Acleris cristana. Taxonomy (NCBI): domain Eukaryota; kingdom Metazoa; phylum Arthropoda; class Insecta; order Lepidoptera; family Tortricidae; genus Acleris; species Acleris cristana. Next base: position 32,168,961 of record OX411771.1, read on the forward strand.
TTAGGATTATATCTTCGTTATTATTCCTTTATTTAAGATCCGTTTGGTACTTTTATATCTTTTGTAGGACGTCCAGCATCATTTCAATTCCTTCGGCGTCGATATGTTTTTTTTCAGTATGGCAAGCTGTCCGTCATCTCTGCCTTGACTTTTCATCCGAGCCTTTTTACCGGCCAGTCTGCTTTATTTTTCAAGCTCGTATTATCTCGAGTTTTTAACTGGTGTATTTCGGACCCCATCTAACCTCAAAGGAATGAGGCTGGTGCCGACACCATTATTACCTATTTATTTCAAGAACTGGTGTATTTCGGACCCCATCTAACCTCAAAGGATTGAGGCTGGTGCCGACACCATTATTACCTATTTATTTCAACAAGCCCTCAAGGGTTGACATCAGCACAGCAGTCGCATTACGCGTATTGTATTCCCCTTGGGGGTTGGTTTTTTTTGGTTTTTGGTTTTGCTTTGTTTTCTACGTGTTAAACTTGGGTTTTTACCAACGGGCGCACAGCGTGCTCGCCGTTGTCTTGGAGAAGGATTGGAGCTCTTCATTTCCCCTGCGGAGCATGGAGATGGAGTATGAGGAGCCACGTGATTCGTGACCTGGCCTTTACCCTCGCTCGGCTGGTGAATTTCACCCTCTAAAGTCGGTGACGTACTCTCTAACTTACCTAACTTTCCCTACTATTATCCTGCATCTGAGCAGGTGGCGCCCTGTAATTTACTTTTTTAATTTTAAAAACTTACCTACAAGCATGAGAAACAGGCGTTAGCTTCTCCTAGTTCCGCCAGCAAGCCCACAGTACCTACCCTAAGTGTTTTACCGTCCTTACTTAGCCGGGGTGTTAGATTTATTTAGAATTACCAAAGACTTTTATTAATAAAGGTGCATGAATCAAAAAGTATAATTGTTTACCTATAAATTCCCTCGACCCCTTCATCAGCCCGAGGAAAATACTGGTAACAGTGGCGCCCAACGTGGGGCTTATTTTGCTGGTTTCCTGTGACACATTGGTATTACGAGTAGGGAGTAGCTTCAAATTTATTATCAAATAATTTCATTTCATTTCTGTGGCTTTAACCCTGTTTCATATGCTTGTTTTGTAACTATTGTTATTTAAGTGCATCAAGGTGGAATGCTATTTTAAATATTCTTGCCTTCGCCATTTACCTCAATTTACAGTGTATTCAAGTGTGTTAATTGGACTATAATTTTTGAGGATAAGGCTTTGCCTAATTTGCTCGGCTTACTTAGCATGTACTAAGTGTGTGATCGTTTCTTGTCGGAAAGTTATATGCAATTACTTTGCATACTTAGTGTTTCAGTTAACAGTGATAATTGGCAGAATAAGGTGCCTTGATTTGAATAGAATTTAAACTTTTAACTCAGTATTTTTGTGTTTTTAACGGTACAGTCAGTTCAGATAAATAGTTTACAAAATCATATTCTTTACTAGGGGTTTTATAATCTCCACTACTTACTACTGAGGAGTGTTTTACTAACATATAGTCAGCTTTCATAGAATTTATACATATATACTTGTTTCGGTCGAAATTTTTTGTACTTTGTGCCTGGTATAGTATCAACTGCCTACTACTTCTGAGATATTATTATTGAAAGTACACTCAAAAAAAAAAAAAATTATTCAAGTCTTTTTTCCTTGTAGTGTTGTCTAACTCTTACTGATACAATTTATGAATATACAGTCGACTCTAAAAAAGAAAAAAAAAAATACATATAACTTGTCATTTTTTTCAAGTTCACTCATCCTGAATTTGGAACGGGTAACAAGGTAGTCTCTGGAAAGTACAATCGAATTTAAAAAAAAAATATATATATATTAATAAAGGATGGCTTGTCATTTTTTCCAAGTTTACTCAACCTGAATTTGGGACAGGTAATAAGTGAATTCCTGAAAGTACAGTCAACGTTAAAAAAAAGATATATATAAAAAAAAAACATTACTTTTGTTAGTACAATTTGCATTTGCAGTTGCATTAGTATTACTATTGTTGAAAAAAAAACATTACAGTTGACCTTAAAAAAAAAAGGAAAGAAATTACATATTACTTTGTTGGTACAATTTGAATTATTACTTGTATTATGGTTGGAAAGGTACAGCCGATATAAAAAAAAAAAAAAATATACATATACATTTCTGTATTTGGTCTGCTAATAGACTAGGTTATTGTTCAAGAGTGCGCTTGTTACTGTACTGGGCTTGAAATTAATTGAAGGTTGGTAATTGTTATTTTTTTTGTGCTACAGATTTCCCTTTGGGAAGTAAGGCGTTTTATATACATCTTTTAAGTGTGTACTATTAACTGTCTGTTAGGTGGTATAACTTTATAAATAATTGGTATAACTTTGTAAATACTTTGTATAACTTTATAAATAATGGAGGAACGTCCAATTATGTTTACCTTGCTGCATAAAGACGAATTAATTTATGAAGTGTCTATTAGGGATGCTACACCCATGGACGATGTTAAATCGTTACGTGCTCAAATTAGTAAATTGTCTAAGGAGGTACCTTCTGATGAGATATTAGAATTTGAGGGCGAGGTCGAATCAGAGTTGAACCTCATTAAATGTAAGCTGGACGAGCTGGAGCAGCTGACTACTGTCACGCAACCTACTCCGACTTTGAAATCATTAAATAGAGTGCAAGCATTAGGGCATCACTTGTTTCACCGCTTAACGCGTACGGTACCTGACTCAGGGTCGGAAACCGCCTTACATACGCGACTGACAGATAGACTTATGCGCATCTTGAGGAAGTTAGACAATTTGTTTTCAGTGTTTAAGTCGAGCGCTCCTAATTACGGTGACGCAGAAGAAGTCATGGAGGCTGGTGTCACAGAAGTCAATCCTGCGGCTGCAGCATGCGTCAATAAACATCAAAATGTTTGGTCCCTAAACTTAAAATTTAACGGTAAATCTTGTGTTAAGGCGTTTTTACAGCGTCTAGAGGAGTTACGTTGTTCCCGTCAAATCCCGGAGGGTAGGTTGTTGTCTTCGGCCGTTGAGTTGTTTGAAGGAGACGCTCTCTTGTGGTATCGGGGTATTAAATCGGACGTCGAGTCGTGGGAGCAACTTCAGACGGTGTTGCTTAAAGAATTTTTACCTTTTGACTATGACCGGCGCCTTCTGAAGGAAATCCGTAACCGTACTCAGGGGGCAAACGAGAACATATCCTCTTACATTAGTATTATGCAGAATTACTTCAGCAGATTAACTCAACCTCTTTCGGACAATGAAAAATATGATATAGTTTCTATTAATGTGCGGCCGGAATATTCTGTGCCTTTGGCTGTTTACTCGGTTTCATCTCTGAAGGAACTTAAAAATGTGTGCCGTGTTTTAGAGGACAGTTGGCAGCGGGCCAATTCGTTCATAGAACCTCCTAAACCCTCTACAACTACTCTTGCGGCGGATTTGTGTTGTAAGGTTATCTCGCGTCCTAGGGTCGAAGCAAACACTATTAAGCGATTTTGTCCACGTTGTCGGGTCGACGCACATGATTTGAGGGGTTGTCCCTCAAGACGGGTAGTTTGTTTCAAGTGTGGAAAACCTGACGTATCTTATCCCTCTTGCCCGACGTGTTCACCGCGCGCTTCGGGTTCTACTTCAACCGCTGAGGTTTCGGTTCCGGGTAGTTCAAAAAACTCGTGAGTCCGAACCGCCAAAAGCATAAAATTTTGAGTCCTTATGTTAATAAATCTAAGAACTCTGCTATTAGTACTGCGGAGCCTACTATTAATACTAATTCTTTGCAAAAGGTAAACATTTTTGTCTCTCCTAACGTTTCGGTGGTTCGGAATATTTTGGATCGTGTTGACGATCGTCCTCATGTCTCGGTTGAGATATATGATGCTCAATTTTATGGTTTGTTAGATTCGGGATCTTCGATCTCCATTCTAGGATCTGACTTATACGAATTGTTCTTGTCTTGGGGTGCTACTTTAGACGGTTGTGATGATTTTACGTACATCGCCACCGCTAATGATTCCCAAGCCAAGGTTTGTGGTTGTTTTTCCCTACCGGTCAAGGTTCGCCACTTGACTCGGGTCATTAAATTCTACATTATACCGGATGTGACTACGCCCATGATTTTAGGGGTTAATTTTTGGAAAGCATTTGATATTGCTCCAGATCTGTTTCGTGACTATACTATTCCGGGAGAAATACTCTCGGGAAACTCTGTTTCAGAGGTCCGTTTACATTCATTTGATGAATTGACTTCAGAACAGCGTAGAATTGCTGATGATATGATACGGAGTTTTGAAAGCATTTCTTTTGAAAACAAAGGCTTAGGCCGTACTAACTTGATTGCTCATAAAATTGATACTGGTGATTGTTCCCCAATTAAACAGCGTTATTACCCTATTTCACCTCACCGCTTAGCGGAGCTTAATAAACAATTAGATCAGATGTTGGAACAAGATGTTGTCGAACCTAGCACTAGTGCGTGGAACAATCCCACTCTCTTCACACCTAAAGCAAACGGCGAGTTGCGATTCTGTATCGATAGTCGGAAGCTGAATAATGTGAGCAAACATGATGCCTATCCTTTACCTTATATATCGTCTATTTTGGATCAATTAAGAGACGCTAGGTTCCTGTCTTCGATTGATTTAAAGAGTGCTTTTTGGCAAATACCAACAGTAGATAAACTTTGTGATATTGTGCTTTTTGCTGATGATACTTCATTAATTTTCAAGGTAGATAGAAAGTCCGTAGACTACAGTATGATAAACGCCATACTAGTTAAAGTACTTAATTGGTTTACTAGTAACAATTTACTACTAAATGCTAAGAAAACTAAATGTGTTAGGTTCGCTTTGCCTAATGTTAAACCGGTAGATTCTAGTATTTTTATAAATGACGAGTGTCTGCAAATGGTAGATAAGGCAGTTTTTCTAGGCATAACAATAGATAAAAATTTGCAATGGGGTCCCCATATAGCTGTACTGGCAGGTAAACTAAGTTCGGCAGCTTATGCCGTTAGGAAAATTAGACAGCTAACTAATGTTGAAACAGCTCGCTTAGTTTATTATAGTTATTTCCATAGTGTCATGTCGTACGGTATTCTGGTTTGGGGTAAGGCAGCTGAAATACAAACTATATTTGTTTTACAAAAAAGGGCCATTCGTTCTATTTATAACTTAAATTCTCGTGACTCCTTAAGAGAACTATTTAAAGAAATTAATATCTTAACTGTAGCATCTCAATTTATTTATGAGAATATTATTTATGTTATTAAAAATTTAGATTCTTTCACCAAAAATTCTGATATACATAATTTAAATACAAGAAATAAAAATAAAATTGCTATTCGAAAATTCCGCGTACGTAAAGTATATAAATCATTTGTTGGTCAATGCATTCATTTCTATAATAAATTACCTGACGTAGTTTTAAAGTTACCCTTTTCAGCACTTAAAAATTACTTGAAAAAGTCGTTAATGTCTAAAGCGTATTATAGGGTCGAGGATTATCTAGCAGACAAAAATGCATGGCCTAAACTCGAAACTTAGTCAATAATAATTTGTTCAAATGTAAAACCTTTATCTTGTCTAGGGGACACTGTTGATGTAGGAAAACATGTCGAAACTTTGTTTATTATTAATTTTTTTGTTTTTGCCTTTTTCTCCGTCTAAATCTCTCCTAATATTTTTGCCATGTTTTCCTGCTGATCTACGCATATTATATTTAAATTAATATTTATAGCTTTATATAATACTAGACTAAGTTGTATCATTGTAATAGGAAATATGGTTAAAAAATGACTGACTGCTGAGTTTCTTGCGGCGTTTCTTCTCGGCAGTGGTCTCCTCTTGGGAAGCGCTGGTAGACTCCTGACATGTAAAGGTGCCCGTGCGGCCTACTTACTGAATAAATGACTTTTATCTTTATCTTTTAGATACTGCCTCTCGGGAGCGTACCGCTTTTACGGTACCCGGGCGCGGTTTATACCAATTTAAGGTCATGTGTTTCGGCTTAACTGGAGCACCTGGCACACAGCAGAGACTAATGGACAAGTTGTTTGGTCCTGAGTTTAATAACAGGCTTTTTGTGTACCTGGACGATATCGTAATTGTAAGTCCGACTTTTGAAGAGCATATTTCATTGCTCTCGCGCGTCTTGGATCGTCTTAATTCTGCTAATCTAACTATTAACTTCAAGAAGTCTCAATTTTTCCGCAACGAATTAAAGTACCTAGGATACGTGGTTGATGAACGTGGTTTGCGCACGGATCCCTCTAAGGTACAATCCATTGTTAATTACCCCTCTCCTAACAATCGTAAGGAAGTTAAAATGTTTTTGGGAACAGCTTCGTATTATCGTAGATTTATAAAGAACTTTAGCGCTATTGCTGCACCTCTTAATGCTTTAACTAGTACCCGTAAAGATGCTTCACCGTTCTCATGGTCTGAGGAAGCTGATAAGGCATTCCAAGAGTTGAAGTCCGCTTTAATTTCTGCTCCTATCTTGGCTTGCCCGGATTTTACCCGGCCGTTTCTCGTGCATTGCGATGCTTCCGGTTATGGAATTGGTGGAACCTTGTCACAGTTATCGCTGGACGGTCAGGAACATCCGATAGCTTTTACTAGCCGTTCATTAAATCGAGCTGAACGCAATTACTCGGCCACTGAAAGGGAAGCGCTTGCGGTGGTTTTTTCCGTTGAACACTTTCGTCCATACTTGGAGGGAGGTCTACGTTTTAAAGTAGTAACTGATCATTCCAGTTTAAAGTGGTTTTTCAACTTGGCCAACCCGACCGGGAGATTAGCTCGTTGGGGTTGTCGGTTGTCGCCTTATGATTTTGAGATTGTGCACCGTAAAGGGAAGGAACATGTTGTGCCAGACGCGCTGTCTCGTGTGGTACCAGTTCTCGAGATACGCGCCTGTCCCTGGTACAATAAGCTTTTTGACAAGTGTAAACAGTTCCCCACTTCTTGTCCAAATTTTACAATTAAAGATGATAAACTTCTACGATATTCTAAAAATAAATTCCATTACCCTAGTGAGTTTGATTGGAAGGAGGTCGTTCCCTCCGACCAAAGATCAGACTTGCTAAGAACTTGTCATTGCGACGATGTTTCGCACCTCGGAGTGTTTAAAACCTACAAGCGCCTGTCTTTAAATTATTTCTGGCCTTCGATGTATCAGGACGTGGTTGACTTTATACGAAGTTGTGATACTTGCGCTGCATATAAACATTCGCAGAGACCACCTACCGGTCTTATGGGTGAACCTAAACGCTGCTCGCGCCCGTTCAGCGTGATCAGCATGGATTTAATTGGACCCTTGCCTCGATCTCGGGCTGGGTTTACATATATTTTTTCTGTGGTTTGTTGTTTCTCAAAATTTGTTATGTTGTTTCCCCTTCGGCGTGCTATTGGTAAAACTATTTCCCAACGTCTAGAGGATGAAGTGTTTCTCAAACATGGAGTGCCCCGTACAGTGATTGCGGATAATGGGACGCAATTCACTGGTAGAGAGCTTAAAGCCTTGTTCGAGAAATATTCTATTCCTCAGGTCCATTATACTCCACGGTACTGTGCGCAAGTGAATACGATAGAGAGATACAATAAAACAGTGATGACCGCCGTATCTATTCTGGTAAAGGATGACCATCGATCCTGGGACCTAACGTTGCCTAAAGTTCAGTTCGTCTTAAATACTACAGTCAATGAGTCGACCCGATTTACACCGTTTTTCTTAGCGCATGGTCGCGAAGCCGTTACCTGTGGTAAAGTATATGGTAGTCAGCCGAATTCCTATCTTGATTTATCGTTTGCTTCATGCGATGACTACGCTGATAAGTTGGGGGTTCTGCGTGACGTCTTCGACCAAGTACAGTCTGCCTTGAGTAAAGCACACGAAAAGGGGGCTCGTAATTATAATAAAGGACGACAAACCGGAGAGTATCAAGTCGGTGACATTGTTTGGAAGAAAACCTTTCCGTTGAGTGACGCTTCTAAGTTTTTTATGGCTAAGTTAGCCCCTAAATTTTTAAAGTGTAGGGTGATCTGCAAGCATTCTCCATTAGTGTATGAGTTGGAAGATTATGTTAGTGGTAAAAACTTGGGATCTTGGCATATACAGAATCTCAAAAGTAGTCATTATTTTTAGGTCTTTGTTTAACTAACCCCGTGTGGTGTCCGGGTCCGAATTTAGCACCACTCCCTGTCTTCCTGGGATGTCGTAAGAGGCGACTAAGGGAATAAAGGCATGCAGTATTGTTGGGCGATGGCGTACTACCATCGCTTATACACTGTTAAACATCTTAGCCTAATTCGGTAACTCTGCCTACCCTATTCTGGGATTGAGGGCAGGAGTTCCGTTGTAGTTTTAGTTTCTACTGTAGTAGCTTGGGATCGACCAGCCACGTTCTACGCTAGTGGCCCGGTCTCAATCTATGATTTCATTGGCTTCCCCCGAAATGGCGGAGTCTGTTTTTGTCAAAGTCGGTGAGGATTAGGCGGTTATACCTTGGATTCTGTTGTATTAAACAGCTTATCTCATTATTTTTTCCTTCCTCGACTTCCAGTTAGTGCCTCTACCTGGCAGTTGTTATTAGTTTTAAGTTGTAGTAGGTTAGGAGTCGATCAGTCACGTTTCCCGTTAGTGACCCGATTCCTGCCTATGATTTAAGGTCTTTCCCTTTGATGGCTGAGACGATTAAGTTTTATTTGATAGCGTACAGTCTTTCGTCACTTTGTACGACTGACTGGTAAATCGTGTGGGTTCGGTTTAGTGGGTGTTCTGTTTAGTGCGTGCAGTCCGCGATTGACTTACCACGACTGACTTTTAAATAGTATGAGGACTCTGTAGATAGCGTAAAGTGGGTTTATCTCAGGAGCTTGCGATCCTGAGATAGAATTGTCTTCCCTTTCTTACAGGGTTATATTTTTGTTGTTGTAACCGGTTGATAGCGTGGACAGGTTTTATTTCAGAAGCTTGCGATTCTGAAATAAAATTGTTTTCCCCAAATTCAATAAAGTAAGGTTAGTGTTGCATACCTAAACCTCTTCTTTCTTATACCTATTTTTCTTATCGGGTTTTTTTTTTTTTGTTTTAGGCTATGAATAGCGTAGAATGGTTCCATTTCAGAAGCTTGCGATTCTGATATGGAATTGTTCTCCCTTTTTCCTCGTAGTTCCCTTTTAGGGTTTATTTGTTCTTGTTTCCTCTTTAGGGTTTATTGCTCTAACTTGCTTTCCAATATATATTTGCAGGAGCAGGATGTTGTGCAGATGTTGTTCCTGTGGACCTTGGACGCACAACCCGGCGCTGACTACGTCTCGCTGTGCCGCCAAGGTCTCAGTTGATGCTGTTGCGGAGTTTGTTTTGCATCCATGCGGTTGTTTCTGTAGCCGTTGGACGCACAACCCGGCGCTGACTACGTCTCGCTGTGCCGCCAATGTCTCTCAGTATTCTCGTTTTTTTTGTTTAGGCTGGGGACCAGCTTAACAATTTTGCTTGGCGCAAAATCTTCCTTGGGTGGGGAGGTACTGTTACGTATATATTTTTAACCTCCCACCTATTCCCCTAATTTCCAATTTAATGTACAATATTACCGATTTATCGTTTCTGTGGCTGAATGGTCGCCTTGCCTTCGTCTTTTAACGCTGATGCGGTATTAAGAACAAAACGTACGTAATGTTGCCACCAGTAAATTAGCGCTTATCTTTAGTATTAAAATAACAACTTTAGAAATATTAGGATTATATCCTCGTTATTATTCCTTTATTTAAGATCCGTTTGGTACTTTTATATCTTTTGTAGGACGTCCAGCATCATTTCAATTCCTTCGGCGTCGATATGTTTTTTTTCAGTATGGCAAGCTGTCCGTCATCTCTGCCTTGACTTTTCATCCGAGCCTTTTTACCGGCCAGTCTGCTTTATTTTTCAAGCTCGTATTATCTCGAGTTTTTAACTGGTGTATTTCGGACCCCATCTAACCTCAAAGGAATGAGGCTGGTGCCGACACCATTATTACCTATTTATTTCAAGAACTGGTGTATTTCGGACCCCATCTAACCTCAAAGGATTGAGGCTGGTGCCGACACCATTATTACCTATTTATTTCAACAAGCCCTCAAGGGTTGACATCAGCACAGCAGTCGCATTACGCGTATTGTATTCCCCTTGGGGGTTGGTTTTTTTTGGTTTTTGCTTTTGCTTTGTTTTCTACGTGTTAAACTTGGGTTTTTACCAACGGGCGCACAGCGTGCTCGCCGTTGTCTTGGAGAAGGATTGGAGCTCTTCATTTCCCCTGCGGAGCATGGAGATGGAGTACGAGGAGCCACGTGATTCGTGACCTGGCCTTTACCCTCGCTCGGCTGGTGAATTTCACCCTCTAAAGTCGGTGACGTACTCTCTAACTTACCTAACTTTCCCTACTATTATCCTGCATCTGAGCAGGTGGCGCCCTGTAATTTACTTTTTTAATTTTAAAAACTTACCTACAAGCATGAGAAACAGGCGTTAGCTTCTCCTAGTTCCGCCAGCAAGCCCACAGTACCTACCCTAAGTGTTTTACCGTCCTTACTTAGCCGGGGTGTTAGATTTATTTAGAATTACCAAAGACTTTTATTAATAAAGGTGCATGAATCAAAAAGTATAATTGTTTACCTATAAATTCCCTCGACCCCTTCATCAGCCCGAGGAAAATACTGGTAACAAACTTCGTGTAAGATTTTGTTGTTTGTTGTTTCACTACAGATTACTGTTTGGTCGTAAGTATGGAGTTTAGATTATTGTGTGACACCGAAATAAAAAGCTAATACAAATACAACCCGTACTTCGGCTTCCAAAGTTAAGCAACTACCTACTTACAAGCGTATTCTAAAACAGGATGAGTGACCGCTTAAAACATCGTGTTGATAAAATCAGTTTGGTCAAATATTTTTAGCAGTTTTACTTGAGATTGTTATTTAGTCATAAACTATGAAAGTTCGACTGCAATTTAAGCTTAAAATAGCATCAAAATAATAAGCCATTATAAAAATATAATCCGTATAAAAATGCTAAAAAAACTGGTTATTTGTCATGTTTCTTGTATGGGGACCCCTCTTGGGATTTGATTTATTGTTCATTTTGTAATTTTAAACAATAGAGTTTATAATAACACGTAATCTGTGAAAATTTCAACTGGTTACTTATAACGGTTAAAAAAATATAGCCCTGTAAACTTACTCAATCATATAAGGGGCCGTACCGCAACGAAACCATGACGTCACTCCAGTAAGATGGCGCCCGCACCCTTTAATATTTTTGACCGTAATTTCATACGTTCGTAGAATCAAAACTACTGGGTCTATTTGAATGAAACAAAAAGTAGTGTTTGTTTATTTATAAGCTTTACTCTTACAAAGTTTCAAGCGATTTGGCGTACCTACTGACATTCTTCATTTAGTTATTTCACATATTTCCGAGAGTGATTCTAAGGCTGATTAATATTAGAAATCTCTTGTTACATTCCTTAACATTTTATATTATTAGTTAAACACAGAAACATTTCTTAATTATTTTATTCATTGGTCGTATAATACGTTTTTTTTCACTGTATTCTCTTATTACAAACATTTAAACTTCTAGTTAAACCCGGAATAACCCCATAGTAGTTCTCTGCATTCTTGCTTATATTTTACGCACACCAAAAAAACCTATAACGTCACAGTAGCGAATTTGTACACTTGCTAAATATACCTCTAATATACATGTAATAGATTATTGCATGATGTAATCGTTTATGGAAACAACTTGAATAATCCCTCAAAAGTGCATTGCTGAACACTATTAAGATGTATTTTTTTGTAAAGTACATTTTTGTCGATATCTTCAAGGCACTGTTACATAAATTAACAGGACCCACAACAGCTAGAACCAAAAATATACTTTCGAATGTTATCAAAATAAAGGTAATTTTTTATTTAATAAAAAAGTTATTTCAAAATTACGGTTTTTTATTTCTCCTATAAAATTGACTATTTGAAGTTATGGGTTTATTCTGCGGGGGTGACGATATGTAAACATTGTGTATTGTCTAGGGGACACGGTTTCTGTAGGAGAATGTATCGAAACTAATTATGTGTTGTTTTGCACCGTCATAGGTAAGAATAATTTTTATTTATTTTTTATATTTACTATTTATGAGTTCTTGTAGAAATTTTGAGTTTTGACACATTTTCCTGCTCAACTACGCATGATATATATAGACATATTTTTGTTACATTCATTGTTTTATATAATGCTAGGTTAAGTTTTTTTTTTTCGTTGTATAATATCATATCATAAGCAATGTTTAAAAAACGACTGACTGTTGAGTTTCTTGCGGCGTTTCTTCTCAGCAGTGGTCTCTTGCGAAGCGCTGGTAGATTTTTGACGTGTAAAAGTGCCCGTGCGGCCTACTTACGGAACAAACATCTTTTATCTTTTATCTTTTATCTTTTTATTCATCAACGATAACCTAACATCGACCAACAGAAGACTCTTGCGTCTTGCTAAGGAAGTGGTTCCCTAACGGAACTGTATTAGTGCGCAAACTTGAAAAACAGCGAGCTATTCCAATCAACGCTGTTGGTGATCTTAATAGACTAATATAGTATTTAACTTCGTATTTAAGTTTCCTGTAATTCTTGTCATTCTTTCAGATTTTAATTATTAATCGTAAAGAGAGTCATTAACTTAAAATTAAGTCTTATTAATGTACGGTCACTGAGCACTGGTAGGGATGAACTACTTGAGACATTAAAGGAAGAAAATCCGGATATTATAGCTTTAACGGAAACCTGGTTACAGGCTACATCAGATTTGAGGTATTATGGTGTTCCTGGGTATCGTCTTGTACATATTGCTCGCGAGTCCGGACAGCGTGGGGGTGGCGTCGGAGCTTACATCAGAGTTAGGCCTGGTTCCCACTATGCCGGATCCGGCAATTTTGCCGGATCCGGTAAGGGTAGTGGCTGTACAATTTATATGAAGCTGTTCACATAATGCGGTGTGAACAGAGTCATAAGCCACTAGCCTTACCGGCATCCGGCAAATTCGCCGGTCCGGCATAGTGGGAACGGGGCCATAGCTTATCGTCACGCAAAATAGCTGTACCCTTTAACGGTCTGGAGCAACTATGGTTGGAAATAAAAGCAAAGGTTCTTAAATTTGCAATAGGCATAGTATATCGCCCGCCTAGTCAGAATGTGCAAAGCTTCTTGGCGAAACTTGAGGATTCGTTCACAACTATTTCACCCACCTATGATCACTTGTTTGTTTGTGGAGACATTAACATCGATTTGCTCAACAAAGGGGAAAAAAGTGTTAGAGAGTTTTTGGGTATCTTGTCTGAGCATGCTTTACATCAGATTGTGACCGAACCTACGCGTGTCACTACTACTAGTAGTAGTCTTGTCGACGTTATTTGTTGCAGTTCGAGCATAAAACCTAAGCGTATAGAAGTAAGGCATAACGATTCTTTAAGTGATCATGCGTCTATATCCGCAAAGTTTCCGATCAAAGTGGAGAAACCGGCTCCTTGTACCGTGACTTACAGACCATTCGATAATGTAGATCTCGAAACCTACCAGGTTACTTCATCGGCAACACCATGGGAATGAGTGGTCAATTGCTGCGATGATGTTAATAATATGGTAATTTTTTTTGAGTTTTTAATTCTGCAGTTATTTGATCATTTTGCCCCTGAATGCACTAAAACATTTAGGTATCCCCCCACTTCATGGAACACTGATAGTTTGAAGGCAATACGTCACGATCGTGATGAGTCATGCCGTATTGCGAAAAAAACAAATGCACCTGAGCATTTAAATACCTACAAATCGCTTCGTAATTTAGTAAACATTGTAACACGCTCAGAAAAATTGCATTATTTTGAAAGCAAAATCAACCGCAATATAAAAAATCCCAGGAAAATGTGGAACGAAATAAAGAAGACGCTAGGTACCCACGCTCAGGCTACGCTGCCTGCACATCTTTGTGATCCAGATGAAATAAATAGGGCTTTACTGGACTCATTGCCTTTAACAGGGAATGCATATGCAAACCATGATAAATACGTAGACAACCTTTTTTCCGAAGATGCTTTCGAGTTAAATAAATTTCCTCCAGACTACGTCGACAAGGTTATTACTTCTCTGGTATCTAATGCCATGGGCTCTGATGGTATTTCGTTGAAAATGATTAAACTGACATTGCCATACTCACTACCAGCTATCACAGCAATCTTGAATACTTCTTTAGCGACAGGCTGCTTTCCAAAAGCTTGGAAAACTACTTTAATAAAACCAATTCCCAAGAAAAAAAACCCGGAGTCCGTTAAAGATATAAGACCCATAGATTTGCTACCAGTTCTGTCGAAAATTTTGGAAAAGATTGTTCACGGACAAATAATGCCGTATCTTGAGCGAAATGGCATTATCCCTTTCAATCAGTCTGGTTTTAGGAAGTAGCATAGTACTACGACAGCCCTCTTGCACATGGTTGACGCAGTTTTGACATCATCAAATGAAAGCTATGCTTCAATACTCGTTTTGCTAGATTACAGTCGTGCTTTTGATTGCCTTGATACCAGGCTGCTTGTAACCAAATTAAAATACTATGGTTCTTCTGATATTGTTTGCAAATGGTTCTCAAGCTATTTTAATGAGCGAATGCAGTTTGTGGAATGTGTCGACAGTTCAGGGTTTAAAACCCAATCTCAGTCCCTTCCGGTTAATAAGGGAGTTGTACAGGGGTCTATTTTGGGCCCGACGCTGTATTCCTTGTATACTGCCGACATGCTTGACTGTACTTATTCAGGTATATCTCATATATATACTGACGATACACAAATAATAGTTCGTGCAAATTCTATGCAGTCTTTACAGGACTTAAATAGTGATCTGCGTAGCATCTCGGCATGGTCAACTAATCATGGGCTAGTGTTGAATCCTCAGAAATGTTCTTATATAGTTTTAGGTACGAAGCACCAAATAGAGACAGTTCGTAGAAACAAACTGTTGGTACTCGTGAATGATGTTCCCATTCAAGAGTCCGAGCTTGTCAAAAATCTTGGAATACTATTTGATAACAGGTTAACTTTCGAGGACCACGTTAGGTCAAAAGTGGGGAAATGTTACGGTGCTCTTAAAACCCTGTATAAAATAAGACCATTTCTGAGTACAACTGTACGACTCAATCTGATGGACACTCTGGTTCTTTCCAACTTCAACTATGGGGATGTTGTTTATGGACCGCATTTAAACAAGAGGACTGAGAAAAAGATACAGAAAGTACAAAACTCCTGTATATGATTTTGTTATTATGTCGAAAAACGGTCACACATCACTCCATGGCTCAATAGTAATAACATTTTATGTATGAAGAACAGACGCATTTTAAAACTCAATTGTTTAGTTTTTAAGTTGAAGAAACGTAAAAAAATCCAACTTATTTATACAAAAAGTTGATGTGGCGTGGTGAGAGGGAGGGTCGCTCGAGGCCTGAGCGGTACCCCCGCATAGAGCTACCGCTACCGCGGCTAGTCTCTTTTCGGGGCTCTTTTCGATTTGCAGCATCTAAATGCTGGACTGACCTACCCCCTCCTGTTCAAACATGCAAATCGATTTTTAGCTTTAGGTTAGCCTGTAAAAAAACCTTATCTCTGCGCAAAAGAAATCTTGTTGTTGGACTAATGTACCTAACGTCAACAAATAGCGCTCGATCTTACTTAATTTATTTAGTAAATTTCTGCTCCTTTATCTCTTCCCTTCACTCTGCCACCGTTTTGTGTTTTTGCATTGTACTTTTTACAATATGAGTATAATATAGCTCTAGTTATATAAGTATAGCTGTAGTTTGTTTCGACAGCCGTCTACCGATACTGTTTAAAATCATTTTGTATCGTCTTCTTTCTCTCTGCCATTTTTTCCTTTTCTTCATTTAATCGAACTTGCTATTTTTTTTACCTCGAGCCTATATGACACGTGCACAAAATATTCAAAAAATCTTATCCATGAATGGAGAAGAGATAATCCAAACTCCAGCGTAGCGGTGTCAATTTCTTTGGTCAAACATCTCTTTGGGTGTAGCCTTGCACAAATAACACCTGCTAGCAGATGCTGTGTCAATTAACGTACTACAAATTTTGCCGTCCACCATTGTCAATTGCAATTGATGATGAACTTGTAATTCATCGCCGCCCGGTAAAATATACGTCGATGGTACTAAATTATTAATTTACTCTTTAAAATAATCTTCTTCGTTCTTAGATAATTGTTTTGTCTCTTTTGCAAATTGGAAGCGAATAGGGTGACAGTACCTAGTTGATGATGGGCGAGGATTCTTCCATAGTATTGTTTCTTCTCCTGTCTCGGGATCGATATTTGATAACAGTATATTTTGAGAATCCAGTATTCTTTTAACCGTGTGGTCCAACAAATTTTGTAACTCTACTTCGGCACATTTTTCAGTAATAGTCAATTTTTCAGGGTAACACTGTTTTTTGCCTTCTAAAACCTTATGATACGAAGGCAAAACTGGATATTGTTTACTATTAATGAACTCTTTTATTAAAAGGTATCGGTGTTTTGTTAATTTTGCTTCTGTGATTAGCGATAGGATCTCACTTGGATTCACTTCACATTTATGACTATCATTTGGCCCACTACTCGAGGTTGACGAAGTATTTATCAAAGCACTGATGGCCGAGTTATCAATTTTTGAGAGGTCTACTAATCTCTTTCGCTGAGTTCGTTTACTGTAAGACTCAAAATCTTTCTTCGGTCGACCGAGATTTGATGTCATTTCTTAAACTGATTTTCTCTCGCAGATACCGACTCATTCTTTGCTATATCTATAGTTTCAAGGACATTTAAACATTTTGCATGTTTTCTGTGTAGTTCATATTTATTCCTTGCTGCTTTTTTCCAGTAATCTGCGATCATTTGGATTATGTAATTAACGCGTTTACTTAGAACTTCGATTTCAACGTTTTCAGCTTCCGGCACCATTTCCAAAACTTTCTCGTATCGTATAATTCGATATTTTTCCATCTGTGATCCTTAAGCAAGATGCCATAGTTCAAATATGTGCATTCTTGTAAATTGAACTCGCAAAAAAGGACCTGTAAGAAAGAAAACAAAATACATTAGAAATTGACAAATATCGTAGCATCTTCTAAGAACAGCGTAGAGGACGAATTAATAAAACATCTAGCAAAATCTAGCAGAAGATGACTATTGGCCCAGTTACTAGACTTTTGTACGCTTTTTAAACAATCAAAATTATTAATCGTACAGCAACGCGTCATTGATAAAACTCAATGGTAATACACAAACTTTTTTTTTTTAATTAGGTGTCTCATAGCTCTCAAATAAATATAAAATGTATAGTAAAAACAGCTAGTAAAAATATTATTATTAAAACACATACCTTTGTCAATAATTTCCATGAAGATTCAATAGAGTTTATCACAACAAGTTTTTAGAAATCCGTCAACAAACAACTTTCACATTAATGATCTATTGATAAGACTAATAACGCGGTGTAAGTGTGTTCACTTCGGAAGTCTGAAAAACATTGATCCCGACTGATTATTTCAAAACTATTTATAGTTTTAAGTAGGCTGGTAATTAGTGTGTTATCAGAGAAGTACAAATCATAGCTCGGCTATTGTTGATTATGTGGACTTATGACCTATGAGCGGGACCATAGTGCGCCCCTACAAGATAAAGCGTTATGTTTTGTAACGTTTGCACTACTCAAAACTTTTACCTATTCGTCTACAAAATTTCATCGAATTTTACTAATAAGGCGTTTATTAGATAAAAAGCAACATTGATACAAACATTGGTGTTGACTGGAGAAATTTGTGGTTAAAACTAAAATAAACGTCACATAGGATTTAAACGTAGTTTATTAGGATATCTTTAAAACTTTAACCAAATCAAATAAAAATAAAACGATTGAGGTTGTTACAAAAATTACGTAAGAGTAGATTAATTTACTCTTCATCACTGCTAGATGCTAGTCTTGGCTGCGGGCACGTCTGGCGCCCGATCTACGATATCGCTCTCACAGGTGAATGATTTAAACCAGCCGTGTTACTCCTCCGGTATCCTCGGTGCCTTTACCACTTGTACTTGTACCACTGATAACAAAATCGCTATCTAAAGAAGATTCAAACGAGTCGAAACTCTATGGACCTACACTATAAGCCGTTGATGCGTTCTTATGGCCACCTTCTAGTACCAGCTCGATGGTACCATATTAATGTATTGTAATCGGAATCACATAAGCATGCAAAATTTAATTATAAGTAAGTTAAAATTCGGCCAAGATTTGTTAACATAGTTTTTTAATTGAGTCAATCAAGGCCGTAGATAGTGCGACAACGATGGAAAGAAGAATCTTCGTGATTATCGTATACTTTTATTATACTTGAATCCTATACAATGTAGTGTGTTACGTTCGCTAGCCTAGGGGCGACTCACAGATTTTTTTTCCAAACAATCAGTCGCCATTCCATTACATCTCATAACTTGAATTTTATTAATTAAAAGCAATTGTGATTCTTAGTATGCAACAAGTTTAATTTAATAAAGTTTCTTACTTCAAACATCTATAAACTTATTGCATTACATCTCTCGTCCCTCTGGGAACAAGGGTAAAACCTAACAGGCCCTTAAATCTACCTACACAGAAGAAATTACAATAACTGATTGGAAAGAAGAATCTTTGTAATTATCGTATACTTTTTTTTATACTTGAACCTTATATAATGTAGTGCGTTACGTACGCTAGCCTAGGGGCAACGCACAGATTAATTTTCTAAATAATCGGTCGTCGTTTCGTTACATCTAATAAACTTAATTTAAATAATAAAAAGCACTTGCGACACCTTAGTATGCAATAAGTTTAATTCAATAAAGGTTCTTACTTCAAACAATTATAAACTAATCTCATTACAGTACCTTCTCAAATTTATTTTGTATAATGTGAAATTAAGACAGTAGCGTATGCTTAGTACTTAAATTTGAAATAGTATTGAGTTTTGCTAAGTGACATAGGTACCTAGTAATCACTGTCGTATGTAGGTAGGAACATAGAACGTAGGTAGTTGCAACACCTATGGCCTGGTTCCCACTATGCCGGACCGGCAATTTTGCCGGATGCCGGTAAGGGTAGTGGCTGTACAATTTATATTATGAAGCTGTTCACATTATGCCGTGTGAACAGCGTCATAAGGCCCGGTTCCCACTATGCCGGACCGGCAATTTTGCCGGATGCCGGTAAGGCTAGTGGCTTATGACGCTGTTCACACGCCATAATGTGAACAGCTTCATATAAATTGTACAGCCTACCCTTATCTACCCTTACCGGCATCCGGCAAAATTGCCGGTCCGGCATAGTAGGAACCGGGCCTATCTCATTCACTTTCACACTTGACTTCCGTGCATGGTCTGCTTGATTAGTCCGTGACTTGATCTGACGCGCCCCGCGCGATTTGCCGTAAATAATATGCTCAAAATGCAAATTCGCTGTCTTAATGACAACTATGATACTCGTAGTTCGCCTTTCTCAGCGAGATTTTAGTAACATTAACAGTCGGAAAAGCTTTAATTTTGTTCTCGTGATTATTAAACCTTTAAGTTCTAACATAACTAAAAAAAACAATAATTTCTACTTACCTTTATTCGAACCACTGTTCCCAAGCACCAGGCTTAAAAAAAAATTTAACGGGGATTTGTTCCTCAACGCTTATCATCACTATACTAAATAATTTTATGCGTGCACGCAATCGACGTCGACACTTCCAAAAAGCACCTTAATGAGGAAAATATGTTCAATATTTAAAAAATTGCCGTTAAACTACTTTTAGCTAGAGGCTAACTCAAGAACGGAGCATCGTATTAAAAAACGGGTTTTTCCAACACGTAGATCTTGGAAAGTACTTTCGAACGGTATCGTAACTCGATTTTGCCTAAAAGTGACTTTACTCGGTTCTAGAAGTAAGGGGACGATTTTTAAACGAAATTTTCTGTAAATTTAGACGCCACCTAAACAGTCCCGCGTAAATTTATACGATAGGTACTTAGGATTATAACTAAATCAAATCGAAGCCTTACTGATCTTACCGTTCGTAAATAGGATCCTAACTGTTTTAATTGCATTTTTTCACGTTTTCCTAAATTCTAAAAAGGATTCCTATTAATTCAATAGTGTAAAAAACCCTGAAAAAACGTGTCCTGCTTGTAGTGAGTGTCTGTACCTATTTTGAAAATTTGCAAAACGCAAATGGTACGGTTCTGTGGAATGGAATTATTAACGTGAAAACTGAGTGAAACCTAACCTATCCTCGTAAGGCCCACCATACTACAAACAGGGAGTTTTTTGTAAATGGTACTTTGAATCTACCATCAAGGTAATAAAGTTCAATTACGTTTGTTGGATAATGGCATTTTCAGTTTATAAACAAAAGAATATAAACCTTATTATTATCGCAACACAGTTCAGACTAAATTGCCTTGATTATGTACATCCTATTGCACACTGGGCCTTACGAGGCTATCGTGAAAATGAAAATATTAACAATCACAGGTGCTTTATGTAGGTACCCACCGTAACACGTTATAAATAAGAGCTTATTTGCATGTATGTTTCATTGAGAAAAGTAAGGGCTTCCCTTCGAGTCGGCTCGTTTGAGAACGTTTGCTGCACAAATAGATTTTATTCCCGGATCATCAAAGGTAAATCATTTAATACCTGCGGAAATAATTAGAGAGCTATTTTTAATATTATTTGTGAAATTCTTTAGACATGCTAAAGTTTTTTCTCTACCTATTTATTTATATTTCTTACAATACCTATTTATTTATAACTTATGATTTACTAATAAACAACTAACGACCAATTTCTGTCTTTCTAGGTGTTCAACAATGTTATGACAAAGGCACTAAAGTAAATGATGCAGTGATATATTGCACTCATGTTATAAGATAAAACACCACACCAACACAAGGAACGCTGTATCAGTACATAGATACTTGTTGGTAAGTAGTTACCTATGATATCGTGTGTTAAAAAGAAAAGTGACGTTATTCAAAATCATCAAATTTTACAGGGCGAGCGTTTTAAGTTCCGGGCACGCTTATTTTGATATATTCACGAAGTTATAGAAAAAGTAACTAGTTATTATATATCATTTTCTTTGTAAAAAAAAATTCTATACTTTGTAATAAACATGTAATGTAAAAAATAACAAAAAAGATACTAAATGTCACTTTTCCATGAAAATTATTAACCTTATTCGGTGACTTTTTATGAAATAGAATACAAATTATGGAAAAAACGTTTTTATTCAATATAAAAAGCAAATGAAATTATACTGAATTGTTAAATATTGCCAATGGCGAGGTACGTGATGCGAAATAAGTAATATTTTGGCGTAACAACCAAATCAAATCAAATGAAATTTTTGGAAACTCGACATAAAATCATTATATTTTTTTATATCGATTCAAGTATGACAAAAGTACTTTATAATTAAAATAAAAAGAAAACATAAACCTAAACCAAAAAATTCGCAGCGCTTATCATTATTAATACGTAGTTTTTATTTTTTTACCCCGACTTTGATGGTTTTTAAATTACTTAATATTAGTAATTATTTATAATAAGTAGTAATACTTAACATTATTTATTTTTGCTTCAATCAAAAGCAACAAACCATGGTACAATTTTGGAAAGTTTGCAATTTAAATTATTGATACAGTTCTTCTTTATTAGTAACAATTCTTAAATTTCCTAAGTCAGAGATCAATCACAGCAATAAATCTGTTTATTAAATTACAAAATGAAATAACTTTTTCCGAATTTAAAGCTGTGTATATATATATATATACAGGGTGTTTTTTTGGTCAGCAACTTCCACAATAGGGGTTACTATATTCATGATTCTGAGCTCAAAAAAAAAAATTTTTTTTTTTCATGATATTTCGAAAGAATATCCTCGCTACATTATAAATCATGGTCTCTCGTTTCTGTAGCTATGAAGGGGGTAGGCCGCTTATCGTCACGATTGTTATTGTTTGATACTACCCTCACAAAACTATGCGCAAGCGACGTCAGTACCGTGTTTGTTTCGAAGCGAGTGCTTGTTAAATTAAGTGTTAAATCATTTTATTGATAAAAAAATGTCTCGGCAAGAAAATTTACTTCTTGGCAATCGGGACATGTTTGATTTTGTAAACATTTACTTTGTGAGTGCTCAAAACATTGCTGACACCGTTAGAATTTGGACTGAACGATTTCCTAATCGGCATGCCATTACGTGTTACACTGCAGTAAGGTCTATCGCTAGCAACCTTTACGAGTGGGGCACTTTTGAAACGCCACGCCATGCTCAAGGAAGAGCCCAAAGTGGGCTTGCAGTAGATGTTAAGCAGGCTATTCTCAATTACTTCGAAGAACATCCACGGGCGAGTACTCTCTTAGTTTTAAGCAGTTTAAATACTGGCGAGCCGAAGGCTGCCGTCACTTCAAACATTTATTAAAAGTGACCTAATGTAAAAAATTAAATTTTGTAAATTTTTAACAATCGTTGTACAAAGCTGATTCAGCTTTTTAAATACGCCAAAGACAACGCTTGCGGTTTTTTAATCCATACCGTTATTCTGTAGTTAAATGCTATTTCAGAACGAATTTTACAACAATAATCTACATTTTTTTAACCTAAACCGTGTTTGTAATCTTTGACGGTCCTAAGCCTGTAACAAGTATGAAGGGAAAGATGAATCATAACATTGTGCACGGTGATTACGTCATTAGTCTTCGGTAAACACGTCGCATGGTAACCACAATTAAGTGAAATAATGGGATAAACTGAAAATGCTATTTCTCTGACCTCCTAAGGCTTTTTAATTTTTTAATGTGATATTCGGATTCACCATTAATTAAACTATCTCTCCTGTTTTGGAAGTTGTCGACCAAAAAAACACCCTGTATATATATATATATATATATATATATATATATATATATATATATATATATATATATATATATATATATAAATTTCTTTGAATTATAATTTTAGTACTTAAGAAGGTACCGAGATCTACTAAGTGAATAGTCATAATTTTGTTTAAAAAATACAATTAAGACACGAAATTAAATAAACTCTCTTTTAACAAAAAAACTTAAAAATCTTTACGTTAACAAAACTTATGTAAACATTGAGATCAATTTGACAAATGCAATAAATCGGTAAAAAATACAAGTACTTAATTAACTAAATTAAACAATATTACCTAGAACACTAGAACAAAACAATCTTTGTAACTTAAAATCGCGAGTGAGATCCATAATTATATTAGGTCAGGGAAAAAGTCTTTTCGCATATAGTATGTATAAACTTGTAATAAAATCTCTTTGGCTGTACTATTTGTATCTGGCTGGTTTTGATGACATTAAAAAGGTTACATTTCAAAAAAAGAAACAAATTAGTAAAATGTTGTTTCCCGCTATTTTTCATTTGTTTTTCTGTCTGTCAAGATGAGTGAATCTAATGAAGAAATTCGATACATTTTAAAATTTTATTACAAAAAAGGAAAAAATGCAACGCAAGCCGCGAATAAAATTCATGACGTTTATGGACCTAATACAGTGTCAGTAAGAGTAGCACAAAGTTGGTTTAAGCGTTTTCAATCCGGGAAGTTTGATATCAAAGATGCACCTCCCTCTGGTTGCCCTGTAACGGATAAAACGAACGCCATTTTTGAAAAAGTGGAGCAAGATCGGCATATCAGTAGTTACGACGTAGCTGAAGAACTGGGAATCGATCACAAAACAGTTTTGACCCATTTGAAAAAAGCTGGGTACACAAAAAAGCTCGATATTTGGGTGCCACACGATCTCACTGAAAGAAACCTTATGAATCGTATACTCATTTGCGATTCTTTATTGAGACGTAATGAAACCGAACCGTTTTTGAAGAGATTAATAACTGGTGATGAAAAGTGGATCACGTACGACAAGAACGTTCGAAAAAGGTCGTAGTCAAAGGTCGGTCAGGCTTCACAGACTGTATCAAAACCCGGGTTAACTCGAAATAAGGTGATGCTGTGTGTATGGTGGGATTAGAAGGGCATTGTTCATTATGAGCTTTTACCGCCGGGCAGAACCATCGATTCGGATCTCTACTGTCAACAACTGATGAGATTAAAGCAAGAAATTGAGAGAAAGCGGCCGGAATAGAAAGGGTGTGGTCTTTCATCATGACAACGCTAGACCACACACATCTTTAGCCACTCAGCAAAAATTAAGAGAGTTTGGCTGGGAGGTGTTAATGCATCCGCCATATAGCCCTGACCTTGCACCTTCAGATTTTCACATGTTTCGGTCTCTTCAGAATTGTTTAGGCGGTGTCAGGATAACATCAAGAGAAGACTGCCAAAACTACTTGTCGCGTTTTTTTGATCAGAAATCCCAAAATTTCTACGGCAACGGGATCATGTCACTACCTACAAGATGGCAAAAAGTCATCGAACAAAATGGCACATACATACTGTTAACGCCTGCCCGCTAATAAAACGCAAGACGAGAGAGGAGGAGGATGCACGGGCGGCGGGGCAGCAGCCAGGGCATTCATTCTGTCATACAGAGCAGCGAGCAAGCACCCATTCCCGTTTAAAATACCAATCAATAAGCTAGAATACCTATCCAAATTTGTAACCTCTTATTTATTTTCGGAAACTGATTAAAAACATATTATAAAATCAAGAAGTCTGCAATTTATTGAAGAGCCTCATACAAGTACGAACATTTTGGTGACCCCGACGTGATCGGAAGTGCAACTGGAAGGCGAGATTCATCCCAAGGAAGTGCATCGACGGATCCGAGGGAAGTACGCCCGTTCCTAATTCTATTTCATCCTTTGCCGTTCATTGTCTTAATTTTTGTAAATAATTGTTCGATAACTCAATCACATTACCATCCCGTACGAGTACGTAGTGTAAACTTACCCACATTCATTTTATAACGTACTTCGTAAGTAATTTGCTTTTGATCATTTGATTCTTCTTACTTTAGGTGCAATTGAATATTCTGTACCTATTACATCCTACCTAGTAGTCATTTCCGAGTGGTATTATTAAATAATATTTAGATTCATGAACCACTAATCTCGTTACGTACTTAGTGCGCCACGTATAGGGTAACTGAAATTTCTAGCCGCCCTTATTCCCGTTTATAATGATCTTATAAACATATTTTTAAGCATATTGGTCGACTATTCCAGGATTACTCCGGGAATAAGCGGGCGAGGATCGCATACTCGGCCGACACCGCGAGAAGCGCCGCGCGCGCACAGTGCTGCACCGTGTCGGCGCAGAGCGCCCGGTACCGTTATCACCGATCAGCTGGTTTGTGCATCGGTGACGAGGTTGGATTCATTGTTTATTTATTACACCTGACCTAGTTTTTGTTTGCTCAGTGTTTGCGCTCGCATTATGGCTGATTTAAAGGAACTAATTCAACAGAGAGGTAACATTAGGGCTCGTTTAACATCATTTATTAAATACCTAACCCCGTTGTTAGAAATAAAAGATGCAGTAGATGGTAATAAACTTATAAATAACGAGCTAAGTCTAAGGTTAGTAAAATTGCAAGAGTTGTCTTATAGCTTCGATGAGATTCAAGCGAAAATTGAACAATTAGATCCCGATGTGTCCAAACAGGTACAAGAGCGCGAAGAAACAGAAAATAGATTTTATCATTTTATTGGTCAGGCTCAGGAGTTATTGGATGCGTTTAATGAGTGTAAAGCAAAACGGAAGGATGAGGCTTCATGCTGTGAAACTTCCTCCGTTCGACGGGAACTGGAATAAATGGCTTGAGTTTCGCGATGTACTTGTCGCTCATGCATAATAATGATAATATGGACGACATTAGTAAATTTCATTACTTGCGAACATCTTTAGAAGGTTCCGCTAAGGCAGTCATCGACTCGGTCACAGTGTCAGCGAATAATTATTCGATCGCTTGGTCGTTGCTCTGCGAGAGATATGATAATAAGCGTTTATTAATTAACGAACATATCAAATGTCTATTTTCAATCGAGACGCTTTCTAGGGAGTCCGACCGCGGACTGCGCAACTTAGTAGACACAATCTCTAAGAATTTAAGTGCGTTAAACGTCTTAGGAGAACCCACCGACAAGTGGGACACACTTATTATTTACCTAGGCTCTGCGAAGTTGGACTCGGAAACTGCTAGAAAATGGGAGGAGTTTCGATGTTCTTTAGAAAAACCAATATTAAAAGATTTTTTCGATTTTCTTCGTCAAAGGGCAACTGTTTTAGAAACAGTGAACGCCACTAAATCGGTAAATACTAGTAAAAATGAAAAGCGAAACAGCTTTGTTAAATCGAAATCATTCATATCATCTTCGCTCGATTCACCTCCTCGTGGCAGTTGTCAAGCATATAAACAAGATCATAAGTTATACGAGTGTAATAAATTCAAGTCTATGTCTGTTGATGAACGAAATGCTAAGGTTTTTCAATGGAGAATATGTAGTAATTGTCTTCGTAATGACCATCAGTCTTACCAATGTAGGCTGGCGGGCTGCCGCATCTGTAAAAGAAGGCATAACACGTTACTACACAAACAAAACACTTCTCAAAATTATACACAACAACGTCAAGGGCAGCAGTCGCGTCCACAGGGTAGCGAAGAAGCGTCTACATGACTATCTACTGCGAATAATTTACCTTCTACCGCAGACCCTCCGGCCCGTACTGCTGACCTCCCGTGTCCCGCTCCGGTAGTTACCATGTCTGCTGGCGCTTCAAACTTAGCTCTTCTGTCTACGGCTTTGGTTGAGGTGTCAAACAATGACAAAACGATCAGGTTGAGAGCGCTGTTGGACAGCGGTAGTCAGTCATCGTTTATCACGGAAGCAGCACAAGCTAAATTAAATTGTATTAAACGTCGCATTGAATGTAAATATGTGTCCGGTCTTAATAATGCAACATTACGCATTGCCGAACATTGCAACCTACAAATTAAATCGGTAAATAGGCATTTTAGTACTCAAGCAAAATGTTACATAATACCTCTTATTACCGATAACTTACCTCTGATGGAAATACGCCTGCAGGATCTATCTATTCCCAGCGACATCGAATTAGCGGACCCAACCTTCTTTCATCCATCAAAGATCGATCTTTTATTAGGGGCAGATATCTTTTGGGACATTATGGGATCCTCTCGATTAAAGTTGGGACCTAACAAGCCTATATTGCAAGAAACCCAGTTCGGGTGGATAGTAGCAGGCCCTGTCGGGGGGAAATATTTTGGCAGATCGAATAAAATACATTGTCAATTTAGTAAAACTATACAAGACCAACTTGCCAAGTTTTGGGAACTGGAAGAAGTCCCCACATACAAACCTTACTCCAGTAACGAAGACTACTGTGAAAAAATATTTATAGATACGACTTACCGCGATACAGATGGCAAATATTGTGTTCAAATTCCTCTTCATGAATCATCAGATGTCCTAGGTGACTCGTATTATATTGCTGAGAAACGATTATCACAAATGGAAAAGAAAATGAAGAACAAGGCAGATTTTAAACAAGATTATATTAAATTCATGCAAGAATACGAGCGCTTAGGACATATGAGTGAAATTACTAACCCAGATCGTGGATGCTACTTACCGCATCATGCTGTTATAAAGGAAAGTAGCGAAACGACTAAGCTAAGGGTCGTTTTCGACGCGTCAAGTAAAACTTCGAGTGGTGTATCATTTAATGACATACAGCATGTTGGTCCTGTTGTCCAAGACGACTTGTTCTCCATACTATTACGATTCAGGCAACATCGGTATGTCATTACAGCTGACGTCGAGAAAATGTACCGGCAGATCCTCATTCAGCCTGAACAGCGTCATCTATAGATGATTGTGTGGCGGGAGCAAGCACATTTGCCTATCAAAGTTTTTAAACTTAACACAGTTACTTACGGCACAGCTTCCGCACCATTTTTAAGTACCCGATGCTTAGTTCAGCTAGCTGATGAATGTCCTGACAAGGACATCGCAAGGATCATTAGGCAAGATTTTTATATTGATGATTTAATTACAGGTAGCCATTCTAGAGAGAATCTGCATCAAATCGTTAATTCTGTAACCAAAACTCTTCATTCCGCTCATTTACCTTTGCGTAAATTCCGTACCAACGATCGATCAATATTTAAAGACGATTTAAGCTCGCTAATACCTAGCGCTTTAGATTTGAGCTCGCAGTCCAGTGCTTTAGGGCTTAAATGGGATCCAATGTCCGACACATTCAACTTTCCTGTCGATATCACGTGTCAGACACCATCTACAAAACGATCCATCTTGTCTAATTCAGCCAAATAGAGAATGTCAACCAGTTTAGATTTTTGGCTTATCGTATTCTTCATTAAAAACAAAAAAATGCTGTAAAAAAATCATTTCGATACGTCTAATAGTTTCCGAGATATTGAATTTTAAACTTCGTATGCGGCGCTCGAAACCCGGCGGCTAGCGCTCACGGATGATGACGTCATCGTTTGGCTGCGGTACGCGCCCTTATATGAATGAGTGAGTTTACAGGGCTTCTATCTTTTTAACCGTAATAAATAGACAGTTGAAATTTTCACAGAATACGTGTTATTATAGATTCTATCGATTAAATTTTTAAAATGAACAATAAATCAAATCCCAAGAGGGGTCCCCGTACAAAAACCATGAAAAAAACCATTTTTTTTAACTTTTTTATATGGATTGTATTTCAATAATGGCTTCTTATTTTGATGCGATTTTAAGCTTAAGTTCTAGTCTAATTTTCATACTTTACGACTAAATAGAAATCTCAAGTAAAACTGCTACAAATAGGTGACAAAGCTGATTTTATCAACACGATGTTTTAAGCGGTCACCCATCCTGTTTTAGACTACGCTCGTAGTTGCTTAACTTTGGAAGTCGTAATTTTTTACGAATTCGTTTTGATGTGACTATGATAGTTATGGTTATCTATTGTTTTGTTTTACATACAGTTTAACCTGTTTAACTAAACTAACTGTCCGTTGCTGACCGGCTTTTCTGTTTGTAATGTTTGTCGAATAAGTTGGTTAAATAAAAATAGAATAATAATCAAGCACTTTTAATTTAGGGTTCACCGTATTCTACATAAAAATACCAAAACATTAATGCAAAAAACCGGGCAACAGCCTGTCGAACCATGCTCAGTGTAGGGTTCCGAAGCCGTTACTATAAACAAATTAGACCTCGCGACAAACTTAACTTTGCCGTTGGAAAACTGTTATCCCCATACATCGATATAGGTCGCGGTCAGTTTACCAACACCGCAAATAAGTTTTCGGCAGGTATAAACATTTAAACCGTTTAACTCAAGAGCCAATGAAGTCTACTTAGTCGTGATAGTTTTCCTTTGAAGATATTTTTCATATTTTTTATTTGTAGTTTTGGCTGTAGTGGGGAGGGGACGACGACACTTGACTCTAATACGAGGTATATGAGGATACCTTAATTGAAATATTGTTTTCACAAATCCGCAATATTTTGGAAAGACCTATACAACGACACCCCACACTATGGGGTAGACGAGAAAAAAAAACTTCCCCACGTTACGTAAAAAAAAAAATATTTTCATGATTTTACTTTTATTTAACTATGTTGGCGTGACTAATATGTATATTCATGCCAAATTACACGTTTCTAGTACTAAGAGTCTCTGAGCTAGGCTGCGGATAGACGGACACGCGTCACACACACACACACACACACGCACGCACGCACGCACGCACGCACGCACGCACGCACGCACGCACGCACGCACGCACGCACGCACGCACGCACGCACGCACCCACGCACGCACGCACGCACACACACACACACACACACACACACACACACACACACACACACACACACACACGCACGCACGCACGCTATCTAAGCTATCTTGCATACACGAAATAACAGTAATAATGCTCAAAAACAGTTCAAAAACTACCTACTTGCTACAGCGGCCGCTAATACCAACAACTAGCGAGAGAGAGAGAGAGAGAGGCGGTCTAGGTACCTAACTTATGGCGAGTGAGCCACTTGGCAGCGCCCGCCCGCGAAATTTGAAATCGATGAAATGAATAAGTACACAAAATATCAGAACTACTACCTAGGTCAATCAAAAACTCATGTTTTATAGTTCATTATTTTATACGGTACCTAGCGGTATGAATTCTACATTAGATACGACATTTGTAAAGAAAGGGCTATCACCAAAGTTAAGTAAACACCGCTTAAACATCGTGTAAGATTTTGTTGTTTGTTGTTTTACTACAGATTACTGTTTGGTCGTAAGTATGGAGTTTAGATTATTGTGTGACACCGAAATAAAAAGCTAATACAAATACAACCCGTACTTCGGCTTCCAAAGTTAAGCAACTACCTACTTACTCGTACAAGCGTATTCTAAAACAGGATGAGTGACCGCTTAAAACATCGTGTTGATAAAATCAGTTTGGTCAAATATTTTTAGCAGTTTTACTTGAGATTGTTATTTAGTCGTAAACTATGAAAGTTCGACTGCAATTTAAGCTTAAAATAGCATCAAAATAATAAGCCATTATAAAAATATAATCCGTATAAAAATGCTAAAAAAACTGGTTATTTGTCATGTTTCTTGTATGGGGACCCCTCTTGGGATTTGATTTATTGTTCATTTTGTAATTTTAAACAATAGAGTTTATAATAACACGTAATCTGTGAAAATTTCAACTGGTTACTTATAACGGTTAAAAAAATATAGCCCTGTAAACTTACTCAATCATATAAGGGGGCGTACCGCAACGAAACCATGACGTCACTCCAGTAAGATGGCGCCCGCACCCTTTAATATTTTTGACCGTAATTTCATACGTTCGTAGAATCAAAACTACTGGGTCTATTTGAATGAAACAAAAAGTAGTATGTTTGTTTATTTATAAGCTTTACTCTTACAAAGTTTCAAGCGATTTGGCGTACCTACTGACATTCTTCATTATTTGATCCACTTGGATTGCTAGGTCTATGTACAATTATACCCAAGATGATCTTACAAAAACTGTGGATGTCTAAACTAGATTGGGATGACCGTATTCCTCTTGAGCTAGAAAAAATGTGGCACAACTTTGTGTCAGGTCTAAAAACCCTATCAAACTTTCGAATTCCGAGATTTGTATTCGATAATGACCCTAACAGTATATTAGAAATGCACGTGTTCTGCGATGCGTCTCAGGTCGCATACTCGGCTTGCGTGTATATGCGATCAGCTAGCAGTTCAAATAGGGTCGTAGTTAGCTTACTGTGTGCTAAAACGAAGGTGGCTCCGGTGCGAGCTCAAACTATACCACGGTTAAAATTATGCGGAGCGTTACTAGCAGCACGTTTAAGCGCCAAGGTACTCAAGGCTCTTAGACTTAATATAACGCGAATTTACTATTGGACGGACTCTTCCGTCGTACTTGGTTGGATAAATACTCAATCCAATAACCTTCAGACGTTTGTTTCGAACCGCGTAGCCGAGATACAGGAACTAACATCTGCGGGATTCTGGAGACACGTACCCGGTGTTCAAAATCCGGCTGACCTATCGTCTCGTGGTTTAAGCCCGAACCAAGTACCTAATTCTGATTTATGGTGGCACGGCCCCACCTTCTTACAAAATGATTCATCTAGTTGGCCGGAAATTATCAAACCCGCTAAGGAGTTACCTGAAATAAAAACTTATAGTACTAAATCTAAACTTAAACCTAATTCTACGTCAACTTCTAACACTACAACATGCACTACAACTACGATCACAAACCCTACTAAAATTGTTAACTTTGAAAACTACTCTAGATTCACAACTTTGCAACGAAGCTTTGCTTATGTTTTCCGATATTT
Source organism: Acleris cristana (assembly GCA_948252455.1). Classification (NCBI taxonomy): domain Eukaryota; kingdom Metazoa; phylum Arthropoda; class Insecta; order Lepidoptera; family Tortricidae; genus Acleris; species Acleris cristana. The sequence continues at coordinate 32,200,953 of OX411771.1, forward strand.
ATATAATCTTAAAAATAAAAAAATAAAAGAAAAGGACATTTGACTACCGAAGAACTAAATCAATCATTGCATTACTTAATTAAACAACATCAACAGGAGTGTTTCGAATATGAAGTCAATCAACTAAAAAATAAAAATGGCTTACCTTCAAAATCTCGATTACTTTCACTTTTACCTTTCCTCGATAAAGATATTCTTAAGGTTGGTGGGCGTATTCAAAACTCTGCTGAATGTTACAGTAGGAAACATCCAATCATATTGGATTCAAAACATCGATTTACCAAATTATTGTTCGCCCGTGAACACATAAAACTTTTACATGCAGGAGCTCAACTACTATTAACTAGTTTAAGACAAACCTTTTGGCCAATCGCTGGCAGAAGACTAGCAAGATCTACTGTCGATAACTGTAGAATATGTAAAATATTAAAGGCTAAAACGATAAGCCCAATAATGGGCAACTTGCCGTCATCTCGTGTATCTCCCACCTTACCATTTCATATTTCCGGTGTCGATTTCGCAGGGCCATTTGCAACCAAGGATCGTAAGGGCCGTGGTTGCAAAATTATAAAAAGCTATTTATGTTTATTCGTGTGTTTTTCAACAAAGGCACTACACCTAGAGGTTGCGTCTGATCTCAGTGCGGAGGGATTTTTAATGTGTTTGAAACGTTTTATCTCTCGCAGGGGAAAACCAAGCGTTATACACTGTGACAATGGTAGGAACTTTCTGGGCGCAAACAACGATCTTGTTAGATTTTTAGAAACATGCAATGAACCAATCTCGTCGTATGCCGCCGGTGAAGGAATCGAATTTAAGTTCTCGCTTGCTTATTCCCCCCATTTTGGTGGGCTTTGGGAGGCAGGCGTAAAATCTGCTAAGCACCATCTCAATCGAATTTTAGGAAATTCAAATTTGACGTTAGAAGAGTTATCGACTTTATTTACACAAATTGAGGCAATATTAAACTCAAGGCCACTAACTCCTCTATTATCCGATCCTACTGATCTTTATCCTTTGTGTCCGGCGCACTTCTTCATCGGACGACCGTTCACTTCCTTACCAACGCCAGCATTGCTCGACATGAATCCGAGCAGGCTTGACAGATATGCACAGATTGAGCAAATGCGTCAACATTTCTGGGAGCGATGGCGAAATGAGTTTTTAAATGAGTTGCAGCAAAGATCGAAGTGGCGGCGTGTAGATCGAGGACGCCTTTCAGAAGGTGATATGGTGGTTCTGAAGGAGCCGAATCTACCTCCGCTTAAGTGGCGCATGGGTCGCATTCATCGTCTGCACCCAGGACCCGATGGCATCGCGCGAGTGGCCGACGTCAGAACAGCACAAGGCATTCTACGACGGGCGATCGTCAACCTTTGTCCGCTGCCTAAGGAAGATGACACTACTCGAAGTCCCTCAGTCCTCGAGGGGGGGAAGATGTTAACGCCTGCCCGCTAACAAAACGCAAGACGAGAGAGGAGGAGGATGCACGGGCGGCGGGGCAGCAGCCAGGGCATTCATTCTGTCATACAGAGCAGCGAGCAAGCACCCATTCCCGTTTAAAATACCAATCAATAAGCTAGAATACCTATCCAAATTTGTAACCTATTATTTATTTTCGGAAACTGATTAAAAACATAATTATAAAATCAAGAAGTCTGCAATTTATTGAAGAGCGTCATACAAGTAAGTAGTATAATATTGGGCATTCTGGCCCACCTCGTTCGATCGGGCGAAAATTTCGCCCTCCTCACTCGTGTAATCCAAATGCCCAATATTATTTTGTGGATTTCAAAATTTGGGTTTGCGCAGAATAAAATTCATGCATGCATTCTGTCCCACCTTTTTCGATATCGAGCGATATTTGTGGATTTCAAAATTTGGGTTTGCGCAAAATTAAATAATCGCGCTAACGTGCGCGTTTCGCGACATGTAACGGAAATTGGGTTTGTGCTTAAAATAAAAAGATTATCTCTCGCATGCGTATTGAACAAATAACAAGTCGTAACGTAAATTGGGTTTGCGCAAAATGAAATTCATGCATGCATTCTGTCCCACCTTTTTCGATATCGAGCAAATTCGTCCTCTCCACTCGTATGATCCAAATGCCTGACATTATTTGTGGATTTCAAAATTTGGGTTTGCGTAAAATGGAGGTATAGATTTTATACATTCTTAAAGTCCAAGTTAAACTAAGAATATTAGTTGATTTCGTAAAAGGCAAAAGCTTAAACACCTCGCACTTGGCCGGAGCGCAGAGGCGTTTGTACAACTTGTCGTGAAGGTGATCAGGCTCCACAGACAAGATCGGGTCACCCAGGACGCTTAGTTCCCGGTGGTCGTATGACCGCTTTTGTGTACATGGTGAGTTTGCATCCTTCACCAGGGACGAGTTCATCCGTTATCTACCACCGCATAGTAACAGAATCCCTCCCAAATATTCGAGATAGTTCAGCAATACTCAGTGCAAGGGTGATCAAATCGAGCATCGAGATTGACAAGCTGGGACTTAGCACAACCAAGCCGGTAGGTCACAAGGAGTACTAAGACATTTATGCATTTGGTAAAGTTCTTACTATATATATCAACCTGAGTATAAAAACTTCAATAGCGTGATGTAGGTTTTAACTGGTTTTCGGTTGTATAAAACCAGTCTTATCATCATTTAAATTACGAAACTATAAGATGTTTTATAAACAATTCGTTAGTTCAACTGATTTTTGGTTTGTAAAACCAAAACGCAAGAAAACAACGCATAAATGTGTTTCAGTTAATTTTAATGCTATTGTAATGCCATCTATAGGAACGTTATATATTAATACATTTCTAAAAAAACATATCTCACTTTAACATATTGATGTAAAATCAGTTTTATTGTGTGCAAAATTAAGCTTAGCTAAAAATATAATCGCATGCGACATACAATGTTTTGCGTAATTGTAATTAGAACTCGAAGACCGGGCGGTATGAGATCCGCGATCACATTTCAACCATGGACGCTCGCTATTATTGTGATGATTTCACGCAAATGAACATAGGTGGCGTAGAATAACGAATATTTTGCTTAATCTATCGGAATTAATCGAAACCATTTGCAACTTATATGAAAGTGTAATGCATTCATTAAACTATTATATTAGTTCAGTACTTAGCCTATAGAGGGCGCTTATGATGAAACCATTGTTAAATTATTTATATTGGTAATATTTAATTTTTGTATTCAATGTTGGAATTACAATAAATTTACAATTACAGGTGTGTTCTGGATTAAGAAATCGATTTGTCAAGTTCGCTTGTTCGGGAAAATACTTTTTCTGTTTCCAGTACATTTGCGTAAATAATTTAAATTAATATATATATATATATATTTTTTCATTTGTTGATTTAACAAATATTCCTGCATTTTATTAATTAGGCATTGGTCAATTACGCAACATGTTTTTTTCAATCGATGTGAAGGAAATTGCACAACGCCGGTGGCCCCATTAAAAATATGCAAGAATATACATTTTGAGGGCTGGCACTATCGTAAATGTATCAAATAATGTTATAATTGGTAACAATACTTTTAATTGTGTCGAACATTTTGAATACATTTCGTTCATTAAACTTGATATAATTATTTTACCAGTGAGAAACCCTAGTTAAATGTTAACAGTTACTGGAATAAACATTCAAACTATCACAACATGTAAGCTTAAAGAAAAAAAACAATTTACACTACTTATAATAAAAATAATGTTAATTACCACAATATGGATGTGAAGATGGAATCTTCTCTCCCTGGTTCTTCCAGTGCAATAAAAATAGCAATAATATTAAATTAATAACAGCGATATTAACTGCTTTATGCAAAATTACTCAAGTAACACCCCTGGCGCATGTAACAAAGTCATCAAGAATTCGCTATTTATTTGTCAACTTCCACAACTGCGTTCTTTTTGTGCTCCGAGACTTCCAGCTACCGCCACCGCTGCCCTACACCTCGTCCGCCAGCTTACCGCCCAGTGCATTACCACCTCCTGCTGTTTCATCTCGCTACTGTTAAAATGTGAGTAAGTACACTTTTTTCCCAAATAACTTTAAAATGTTTCAGTGATTTAATTATATCAATTATTTATTATTTATAGGTCTGATACCGAATTTGAAAGTATCGTTGCTGCTAACGTGACCCCCGTCACCTCAAAATTTGGAAAACAAAAAAGAAGTGCAGCAAATAGGTATATTTCCCGTTGACTTGTTTTCACTGTTAATGTATGTTTTTAAACAAAAACGATTAATAATTATCCATATATCCTGTTTTAGATCTGATTCAGAGGACAGCGTAAGCCAAGATAATCTCAAATCGAAAAAAACCATTAAGAAACGAAAATCATCATCAACCAGGTATTTGTTTTTACTATCTTATTCATTATCTTTTTAAAAGTCTAGTAAACCTTCTAACATCAAGGCGGTTGTACTGATTTAATTGTTTTTTACAGTTCTGCCGCATCGAAGATAAAAGCAAACCAAAACCCTCATGATTTGTTTGGTATATTCCCGGAAGATTTTAATATTACGCCAAAACCCTCTGTTTCTTCAAATGCGCTCGACTCGTCTATAATAAACCGACTGCCGACAGGAGCAACGAAACGAGCATGCGTTCTGAAGGGAGACTTCTTCGTGGAGCTGAAGGTGTCTCACACCGAAGACATTCGCGGTGAGTTGCCCGATCAGCGTTGGAAGAAAGCCCTTCTTGCAGTTAAGGCTCAAATCAACAGTGAAACACCACAGTGGAACTCGTTGCAAAAATTTGTTCAACGACTTCAAGAACTTTTTGTAGAGGCTGACGTTAAATTTTACTCTAACAACAAGTAATTCAGTATTATTTTAACGTTTGCGTAAAATGTCTGTTTGCTCTTATTATTTTTTATTGTGTTGTAATCTGAATAAACTTACATAAATATGCCTTTTTGCTCAGAGTGCTCCATCAGAGTAGAAAGAAAACAGTGGGTGGGTCACTTAAAAAGTAATAAACATAAAAATAATTCCGTTGTAGAACTTAACGATGAGGTTTATCAAATTTCCTCAGCTTTTAAAGGTCCCATATCGTCATATAGGATAATTGCTACTGATGATTTTAAAACTTGTTTACCTGACGTATTTTTGAACTCTTTGAAATGCAAATTTTTAAGAATTTTACAAAATGCGCTTCAAAAACAAGTGAGCCTTAAAGTTAATTTCGAATACTTTTGCAATTTTCTTTTATTCAAAGATGACAGGCAAGAAATTAAGTCTTTCGCAACAAAAAATTTTTCTGTGCATCAAAATTATGATATGGAGAAGCTCTTTCAAAAATTCTTTATAACTATAAGAAAAAAGGTAGAGGAATTTGAAGACCGCGATTCTGGTTGGACATTTTTATCAAATTTGTATTTAGAAATAAATGTCAATAAATTTGATCCATTAAAAGCGTCATCTTACGTGGATTTGCCTAAATTAATAAAAAATAAAAAGGCTTGCATAAATATTCGCAATAACGATGACTATTGTTTTCTCTGGTGCATTGTTGCCGCCATTTACCCGTCCTCACATCATAGTGAGCGTACATCGTCGTATCCCTATTTTAAGACTGTTTTAAAAACTGATAATATGAGTTTCCCTGTCACCTTTGCTGATATTAAGACATTTGAATCCGATAATATTGATATCAGTATTAATGTGTATTCTTTAAAAAACAATCGAACTGTTGTAGGACCTCTTTACAGGTCCGAGTACAAAAGGAAACATAGGATCAATTTACTTGTAATTGAGCGCGGTAATAACTCGCATTATGTTTTGAGTCGTGACTTGTCGCGTCTTGTACGTTCTCAAATTCCTAAGCATCATGGTAAACTTTATTTTTGCGAAGACTGTCTCATATTTTTTGTATCGGAATACAAATATGATATGCATGTTTGTAGTGGAATTGCTACTGTACTTCCAGATAAAGGTACATATCTGCAATTTAAAAATTTCGATCGTAAACAAGACGTACCATTTGTAGTGTACGCTGACTTTGAAACTATTCTTGAACCTTACCAGGGTTGCGAGCAAGCACCGTCGATTAGCTTCACCTCAAATAAACAAATTCATAAGCCTGCAGCTTTTGCGTATTACATAGTTTGTTCTTATGACGGAAGTCTGAATCGTTTTATTCAGTATCGCGGACCCGATTGCGTATCCAAGTTTTTAGAGTACTTGTACAGACATGTAAATGAAATACATGAGATCTTAAATAAAGAGGTTCCTATGATTTTTGACGATGAAGATGCTTTAGCATACAAAAATGCAAAAAAATGTCACATTTGCAAAACCCCTTTGTTTGGTGATAAAGTTAGAGATCACTGTCATTTAACAGGGTTTTATCGCGGAGCGGCCCATCAATACTGTAACTTACGTTTTCGAGTGCCTAAACTTATTCCTATATTTTTCCACAATTTGTCTGGATACGACTGTCATTTATTTATCAAAGAACTGGGTAAATGTTCTGGACCTATAAAAGTAATACCTAAAAATAAATAAAACTATATTTCATTTACAAAATTTTTAAGGTTATCTAATGATCAGTATGTGCAAATACGGTTTGTAGACTCATTTAAATTTGTAGGTGCTAGTTTAGAAGAGTTAGCTAAGGGTTTATGTAGATCAGAGTTTTTCCACTTAAGTAACTTTTATCCTCGATTAGAAGAGTTTAATTTATTACTACGCAAAGGAGTATATCCTTACGATTATATGACCGGCTGGGATAAATTTACAGAAATTGAGCTACCTGAAAAGAGTTCGTTTTATAACTCGCTTTCTGCGGAACAAATTACAGACTCTAACTATGAGCACGCTCAACGTGTATGGGAGACATTTCAAATAAGAAACATGGGTGAATATACAGATCTCTATATTAAAACTGACGTTTTGCTTTTGTCAGACATATTTGAAAATTTTCGAAAAATTTGTAAGATTCATTATGAATTAGATCCTGCATTCTATTTAACCGTGCCGAGTTTGTCATTTGACGCAATGTTATTGAAAACTGGCGTAAAATTAGGGTTGATATCTGATTTAGAAATCATTCGTCTTATTCAAAAAGGCATTCGAGGCGGAATTTGCATGTGCTCTACCAGACATGCTCTTGCTAATAACAAATATATGAAAACTTATGATGACAGTAAACCCGACTCGTTTCTTGTATACATTGATTGTAACAACTTATACGGATATAGTATGAGTCATTCATTACCCATATCTGATTTTCGCTTTCTAGATTCTGAGGAAATAGAGCAATTAGACTTTATGTCAATTTCAGACGATGCAGAATTTGGATTTATTCTTGAGGTCGACTTAGTTTGCCCTAAAGAGTTACATCATTTGCATAACGATTATCCCTTCTGTGCACAAAAATTTGTACCTCCAGGAGGGAAAAATTCGAAATTAATCCCAAATTTGTATGATAAATATGAGTACGTCATTCATTATGTACATTTAAAAACGTGCTTGCGTAATGGTTTGACTCTTAATAAAATTTCATCGGGTAATCACCTTCCGACAAAGCCCCTTTTTGAAAAAATATATAGATTTAAATACAGAACTAAGAAAAAATGCAAAAACTCCATTTCAACAGAATCTTTTTAAATTAAAAAATAACGCTGTTTTTGGCAAGACTCTCGAGGATAGTGAACGACGTGTAGATGTTAAGTTAGTAAAAGTGATGAGAGAAACTCTACAAAGAAGTTTGTAACAGCAAGTAAATTAATAGCACGACCAAATTTTCACAGCGCCACGATATTTTCGGATAATTTAGTCGCTGTTCAAATGAAACCGGAGAGAGTTGTCTTAGATAAACCGATATACATAGGATTCGCGATACTCGAGCTTTCTAAGAGTCACATGTATCAATTCCACTACTCTGTAATAAAACCTTATTATAATGAAAGTGTTTCTCTCTGTTATACAGATACTGACAGTTTCATTTATAATATTAAAACCACTGACTTTTACGACGATTTGAAAAATCAGTTTATACATTATTTTGATACAAGTAATTATAACAAATCAAATGAGTTTCAGATACCCTTGATAAATAAAAAGGTTCCGGGATTATTTAAAGACGAGTTAGGGGGCGAGCTTATCACTGAGTTTGTAGGGCTACGTTCCAAGTTGTATTGTATCAAAAGCGAAAATTCATTACTCAAAAAAGCAAAAGGAGTAAAAAAGCCTGGTGTCCGAGAATTAACATTAGATGACTATAAGGATGTTCTGTTCAAGAATACGGTTATTAGGAAAAAAATATATTATTTAAATCTATTAAACATGAAATCTTTACGCAAACTGTTAACAAAATTGCGTTATCCAGTAAAGACGATAAGCGACTTACATTAAAAGACAAAATTTCAACTAAAGCATGGGGTCATAGATCGATATTGTAGTTTTTATAAATTATAAGCGAAAGTATTCAAATCTCGTTAAATAAATTGAATTGTAAATCTACAACTTTACCAGAAATGTATACCGTTAAAATAAGTAATATGTTAGTATTAAGAAACAATTTATGATTATATGTTATGTAAATACCTATTAGTACTGCTATTTGAATAAACGTACATATGCCTAGTGCAATTTGTGTTTGGATTTTTAATTTCCTAATTAAATAAAATAAAAATAAAATAAAAATAGCCTTTATTACTGAAGTTTTGCTTATCCACTATATATCTATTATAACAATCTAGTATCTAATATTACTATGTACCTATCTAATAATTATTATTATCCATCGACAACTTCAGTTTGTCTTCCGACATAGGCCTCTTCCAAAATTTTCCATTGTGTCCTGTCCCTTGCCTTTCTGAGCCAGTCTCCTCCACCTACCTTTTTCAGGTCATCATACCATCTAAGAGTAGGTCTTCCTCTTTTCCTTTTGCATCCTCTTGGGTACCATTCCACAATGTCTTTAGTCCATTTCTCTATATTTTGTCTGACCATGTGACCAGTCCAACGCCATTTCTGCTGTTTAATTATTGCATTTATTGTTTTACATTTTGATTTACCTTTAATTATTGATAATTTAACTTTATCTTTGAGTTTTATATTCAGCACTTTTCGCTCTATATTATTTTGACAAACGGCTAGTTTTTCGTGTTGCTTTTTTGTTAGTGCCCAGGTTTGGCATCCATACGTTATTATAGGTATTATGCACATATTTACTACTTTGAACTTCTGACTTGTTGGAATTTCTTTTGCCTTCATAACCTCTTTTAAAGACCAAAACTTCCTCCAAGCATTTGATATCCTTTTTTCTACTTCCTTATTTGTCTGGTCTAGAGGTGATATTATTTGCCCAAGATATACATATTCGTTTACATACTCTATAACATTTCCGTTAATTATAATCTCCTCTTCAGTGCTATTAGTCATTAATTTTGTTTTAGACATATTCATGGATAGACCAACCCGTTTGCTTTGTGTGTCTAGTTCTTCTAACATATATCTCAGTTGTGTTGGATTATCTGTTACCAGAATGAGATCATCTGCAAACCTGAGATGGTTAAGTCTTCTGCCGTTAATATTGAGCCCATAATTCTCCCAGTTCATATGTCTAAACACGCTTTCGAGGACTGCATTAAATATCTTTGGTGATAAGGGATCACCCTGTCTCACTCCTTTCTTTATTTCAAATTCTTCGCCTAGTCACTCTAATTTAATCTTAGCTGTAGTGTTTGTATAAATTTCTTTTATTATTCTAATATACTTTTTTGGGACTCCTTGTTCGCTGAGTGATTTCCATATCATGTCGTGTTTAAGTGAATCAAAGGCCTTATTGTAGTCTACAAATGCTACATAATAATATCTTCCGTATTCGTGGCATTTTTCTGTTATTTGTTTAATTACTAGTATGTGGTCTATTGTAGAAAAGTTTTTTCGGAATCCAGCTTGTTCTCTTGATTGGTTTTCATCCATAACTCTTGTTACACGTCCTAATATTAACTTTGAAAATACTTTGTATATATTACTCATCAAGCTTATTGGTCTATAATTATTTATTTCATTTTTATCTCCTTTCTTATGTAGAAGGGTAATTGTGGTCTTTGTCCATTGTGTTGGTATAATTTCTTTTTCTAAGATTTCATTAAAAAGGTCAGTGAGTTGATCTATGATATTGTTAAGGACTGCCTTTAATAACTCATTGTTGATATTGTCATCTCCAGGTGACTTGTCATTTTTTTGTGTTAAGACAGCGAGCTCTACTTCTCTCCTTAAGAAACCCGGAACCCCTTCACCGTCTTTTTGCTGGTCATAAATTGTGTCGAGACTTTGTTGATTTTCTGATGTTACTTCGCCAGCGCTGTAAAGGCTTTTATAAAACTGTGTGGCTATATCCATTATTTCTAATCTTTTCGATGTGTGTTTTCTATTTTTGTCTTTAATAGATGGGATCCATGATTTCTCTTCTCTAAGCTCTTTCATGGCTTTCTTCACTCCTCCTGTTCTTTCTATGCAGTTTTTTATTTTTTGTATCCTCGTTTTATGTCTATATTTTCTGATACTTTCATTAATTTGTTTACTAATATCTGTTATTATTTTTCTATTGTTTTTCTTGTCTATAAGTAGCTGCTGCCTTTGTGTTATAAGACTCCTTGCTTCTGTTCCCATTTTATCTCTTTTTTCTGATTTGGTTCTTAGCTGATTGTTGATATTAGTTAATTCTTTTTCCAGTATATTGTATTTTTCTTGTATGCTAGTGACATATTTCGCTTGTGTAAGTGTCTCTGACAGTTTATTTTGTAGCTTTTCAGGTATGAGGTGAGGAATTACAGTTTTATTTATGGCTATATGCTTCCTTGACTTTTTGGTGTTATTTGTTTGTATTTTTCCACGAATAAGTCGATGATCTGAATTAAAATTTATGTTATTTAGTGGTTCCACGTCCAAAAATACTTTTTTATTATTACTCAATATAAAATCTCTTTCATCTTTTAGTCCCTGTGGAGACAACCAGGTCCATTTCTTGTTGAAACTTTTTTTGAAAAATGTGTTCATTATGTATAGTCTGTTTTCCATTGCAAGTTCGATTAATCTATAACCATTATCATTTCTTTTCCCTGTTGTATATTTGCCGATTATGCTATTATTGTTTGTCTCATCCGGTCCTAGTGTACTATTAAAATCCCCCATGAGTATTAAATTTTTATGAGTCTTGTCCAAGATATTTCTTAATTCTGTATAGAAGGAGTCTTTTTCTTCTTGACTAGCTATATCTGTGGGTGCATATGCTTGAATTATGGACCATTTGTTTTTTGAACCTGCTATATTTATGTTTAACATTGCAATTCTCTCTGAAACACCTATAAATTCTTCAATTTCCTTGTGTAGATGCTTTTTTACTAGGAACCCAACTCCAAAAAAGCCCTTTGTTTCACCTTTATAAAAGAAAATATAATCATTTCGGTCTAAGATTTCTTCTCCAAACCTTCTTACTTCACTCAAGCCTATGATATCACATTTTATTTTTTCCATAGCATGTTCTAATTGTATTAATGACTCTTCTGTTCTTAGTGTTCTCACATTAAAAGTTGCAATATGACTGATATTTTCTTTTTGTTTTTGTTCGTTTCTTGTGTCGTTTTCGTTATGTAACTTTGGAAGGTTATGGTCGCTAACCCCACGGAGACCAGCCGGGTTGGGGTGATGTTTTGTTTTGTTGTAGTCTTTATCTCCCGCGGTGACAAGCCGTGCTGGGAGACTGAGAGGGGGGCACGTTAGTTGCTACTTCTCTTGATCTTGATTGTCGCCTTGTGTTGGAGATGAGCTTCTATCTTGGTAGGAGAAAAATGGAGCCTTTATCAGATAATTGTTTATATTGTTAGTTTTATTTATTTTTTTTGGCTGATTTGTACTTTGATTTTTGCGTTCTGATGGTTTCGTTGTAGCTTCCGGCGATTCTGATAAGTTTCGCTTTTTATTTTGGTTTTCTTGAGATACTCGTACTGTGTGTTTTTCTTGTTTGTTATCGTTGTTTATTATAATAAGTTTGTCGTATTTGATAAACGCTTTTCTCCCTTGTTCTCTCTCCTTCTCGGCTTCTAAATGTAATTCTTTCCGTTTTTTCAGGACGTCCAGGGGGTAATCTTCTTTTATATAGTATGATGTTGTTTCAAGTTTTTTCTTGTTTTGCTGTATTTTTATTTTTAAACCCATCGTGAGTAAAGTTACAACAATTGGTCTTATTTTTTCCCCTTTTTTTCCCAGTCTTCTAACGTATTCTATACAGTTGTTGTCGCACCGTACTTTTAAATAGTTTCTTATGATGTCTAGAATGATTTCTTCTAGGTTTTGGTAGCTTCTTTCGTTTTCCTCAACTTCGAAAAATATTAAGTTTTTCCTTCTATTGAATCTCTCCAAATAATCTATAGTAGTTTTTTGTTTTTCTAAATTTTGTTCTAATTGTTCATTTTTTTTTTCTATTTGTGTAATTTTGTCGTTGACGGTGTTAATTATTGTGTTTTTTAATTCTTCTTTCATGCTTTGCATGTCGACCTTTTGCTGTCTAACTTCTTCCTGTAGACTAATAAGTATTTTCTTAATGTCCTCCATGCTATTTTTAGCAATGTGAGTAACAGCGCCCTCTTTGGTTGGTCTACGGAAAGTTATCGATTTCTGGTAAGGTTTCTTTTAGCCAGCTGGTTGATGGTTTGGCCTGTTAGGCCGGTATCTTAGTATCTAGTTCTTCGTAAGACTGCTAGATGGCGTGAGTAATTAAGTTGGATGGGTTACTGTAGTGTTTCAAGCAGTGTTTGCTAGATGTCGCTGTTATGTAAACCGTTCGATGGCAATGATTGTGCATATATTTTGAGGTTATTAAGTGGTATTTTATTTTTTAGTTTCACTGAAGTTTGTCCAATAACGGTTACTTTACACCTGTTTCGTTATTATTGAGTATGCACTGTTCAGGTTTGTTCTAAATTGTCCGTCATAAACACTTTAGCAGTTCACGAAACACTTTGTTGTTGTAGTCTTTTTTCACTTTTTTACCAAGTCACTGCACTTTAGAATGTTCGTTTGTTATTTCCACATATTAATTAACAGTTAATTCATATATATCACGCGTTTCGATGGTGAGATTTCACTTTTAACTATTTTTAAGACAATTTAATTTACGGAGTCGATGTTTACTATGGCTCAGTAGCGCCCTCTGCCTGAGTTGTCTTAGATAAACCGATATACATAGGATTCGCGATACTCGAGCTTTCTAAGAGTCACATGTATCAATTCCACTACTCTGTAATAAAACCTTATTATAATGAAAGTGTTTCTCTCTGTTATACAGATACTGACAGTTTCATTTATAATATTAAAACCACTGACTTTTACGACGATTTGAAAAATCAGTTTATACATTATTTTGATACAAGTAATTATAACAAATCAAATGAGTTTCAGATACCCTTGATAAATAAAAAGGTTCCGGGATTATTTAAAGACGAGTTAGGGGGCGAGCTTATCACTGAGTTTGTAGGGCTACGTTCCAAGTTGTATTGTATCAAAAGCGAAAATTCATTACTCAAAAAAGCAAAAGGAGTAAAAAAGCCTGGTGTCCGAGAATTAACATTAGATGACTATAAGGATGTTCTGTTCAAGAATACGGTTATTAGGAAAAAAAATATATTATTTAAATCTATTAAACATGAAATCTTTACGCAAACTGTTAACAAAATTGCGTTATCCAGTAAAGACGATAAGCGACTTACATTAAAAGACAAAATTTCAACTAAAGCATGGGGTCATAGATCGATATTGTAGTTTTTATAAATTATAAGCGAAAGTATTCAAATCTCGTTAAATAAATTGAATTGTAAATCTACAACTTTACCAGAAATGTATACCGTTAAAATAAGTAATATGTTAGTATTAAGAAACAATTTATGATTATATGTTATGTAAATACCTATTAGTACTGCTATTTGAATAAACGTACATATGCCTAGTGCAATTTGTGTTTGGATTTTTAATTTCCTAATTACTCATAAATAATTGGTTCTCCATTTCACAAGAGGTGTATGTTTATTTTTATTTTTTTATTTAACTCCAAACTAATTAGTGAGCTATTTGTGAAATGAATGAACTTTAATTTATATGAGTAAAATATAAACCTATTCATTAAAATGACTTATATTTCTTTTTTTAATTAAGTGAATTTATTAGCTAAAAAAAGAAAGACAGTTAAATGTTAAAAATAGATTTTCTTCAATGATAATCAAAGTTTGCGTGAAAATTAAAAATACCGGTATCCTAAAATTTATTGTCTTTCTAACTAGCCGATAAAAATACTTACTTAAAATGAAATATTAAAATTAGCATGTTTCTCAATCAGCAGGTTAGCTGCTGACGCCTTGTCGAGTCAGCTATGACCGCGTTATACGATACTGACTGAAATTGTTCGTCAATTGTTGTGTAATTTTGTCGATTCATGAATTCTAATCGTTATAAATAAAGGCTCATATAATACTCAGCCAAACATCAGTCTATCTTCAGAACGAAGTTACAAGTTTTTACAAGTTGTTACGAGCTTCATATCCTCAGCCCCGGTGTGGTAAGCAAACATTTGATATATTTATATATTAACAATTTATTCAAGTTAGACTCGATCTATTTATGTAAATGTTATCGTCTTGCATTTTTATTTTTATTTTTTTGTCTACAAATAGCAACCATATGCTAAAAATATTTATTTTGATTTACCTATCTTGTTTCAGAATATGGAAGGAACACAAGACACTTTCCTATTTTCGCAATATGCTCAGGATCCATTGGAGGAATTCCTAGTGGAAGAAGAAGAAGACAGCGAGCTGGTGAAGAAACTTAAAAGCGGAATCCAGAAAAAAAATAAAGAAAAAAGATCAAAACGAAACTTTTCCAATAAAGTTTTTAAAAGAAGTGGTCACGACCGTCTGCCATCATTTATAATAAATAATAAAGCAGGGAAAGGTACGAGACTACTAAAAATACAGATAATTGACCTGAACAAAGACAGTGATGATGAAGACAAAGTGATGTTGAGTGCTCAATATTTGGCGGACGATAATTACGATGAAGTTATAGATCATGCCGAAAGTGTGATACATAAGATTTCAAAAAAACTGAGTGGATACAGTGCTAGTTTGTAGTTTTAGTTTAATTTTGTTGTAATTAACATAGTAAGTAAATAAATATAATGAAAATAACTTGTTGTTTCATTTTGCAGTTATTAATGGCCCCTTGCAGCTTTTTTAAATTTCGATATAACTTTTAAACTAGATTTAACAATAATAGTACCTATCATATATTTTAACATTACTGGACTAAGAAAAAGCTGCAAGTGACCTTAAGAGTTTTTTTTTACCGTCACGTTTTTCTTCATCTCGAATGACAGCGATATTAATTCAATTTAGTGGAAATAAAAAATATGTTTGTAAATAATATCATTTATTTTGAAATCAGATATGAGAATACAGTTCTAAATTATTTTCAAAGTACCATTTTTTAATGCATAATACATTTTTTAACGCACAAGTTTTTTTATGAATTAAACAATTATATGTGCCGCTGTTTTTATAATATTTTTGATGCATTGATTGAAAATTAGGAAGGCCTTTTTCACCCAAGTCTATTACAGTACAATTATCACACAAATCTTTAACCCATTTAATTTTTTCTAACCCTTTTACAAATATTTTCTTATTTTCTAAGTGAACATAAATCATTCTTTTAAACTCTCTATAATCAATGAATCCTTCACGCCATAAGATACCGAGGTTTTTCTCTATCCATATAACATTACTTTTTTCTTTTTCCGATAAAGTAAAAAATGCATACGGAGGTTTTATTAAAAATACTTGCGTGTATTCATTTGTACTATACGCAAATTCTTTAAGAATAAATTCATTTGTAAATGATTTAAACCCCTGGAGATCTACAAACAAGCAGTCTGAGCTCATGATATCCTTCGGGTAATATTGGTCAACGGTTTTTATTCTACAATGCTATCATTCAAAATAAGACAGTAAGCCGCAGTATTACCGGGTATGTCCTGTTCACACTCTAATTCAACTCTCACATCTATTGAACCCGTTTTTAAGGTTTCGTTTTGCCGAGAGCAGTCGATAACAAACAGAGGTGCTTTATCCTTAAATTCTTGCGGACTTAGCAACGGCGCTTGACTGCGGTTATAATACGACTGTTGGAATTTAGCATACTGATCGTATAATATAGCGAATTTTTCAGCTGCGAAACTAACATTAGAACTTTCATACGGAAAATAGGTTGAATTTAAAAAACTTTTACATCTCTTAAATGACAATGATCAAAGTGTGTCATATCTTTGTTAGTCATATTTTTTCTATCTGTTTTTAATCCGATAACAACATATCGTGGCTTTTCAATTTGAGATGAAGTTTTGATTGCCCAGGAATGTTTTGATGCTTTCGGTAAAAGTGGATACTCATAAAGATCCCAGTTTCTAAATGCTACCTGAATAGCACGATCTTTTTCCAAGCACTTCATTAAATTTAACCTTTCCCGATCAGAAACTTTTATATGTGGCATACGCCATACTATTTTAGATATCGTAATGTTATCTATATATTCATTTGTATTTAATGTTACGCTATTTAAATTAGTATTGGATCTCAAAAGAATAAGTTCATGCTTACAGTTTATAAATATTTTATTGTAATCCTCTGCAAAGCCAAGAATCTTGTTTAAAGGAATGCATACAGAAAACGACCCATGCGTAACTTTTGTACCGTTAACATCCCAACCCCATGACTTTGACATTCTCGATTCATGTTCATTTAGAGATAAGAGAGATTTCATAGTAGTTGTAACTCCAGCATTTTTAATTTTGTCTATTTCGATTCCATTAAGCTCATATCGAATATCTTGAAACAAATGAAGTATAGGGTTATTAGTAAACTGAACACTGGCCACCGGTAGTTTTGTTTCTCTGTTGACTACTACCATGTTTCCCTCTATGTATAAGGCACTCTCAGAAGGTAACACGTATAGATCTTGTTGGTTTATTGGTATACGGATTTCATCATTAAAATTGAAACTTGTTACGTAAGGTTTGTAGGAATGGAATTCAAAACTTTCTATTGTGTTATCGTAGCCGAAAGTTTCTGTTAAGTTTAGAATACTCATTTTAATAAACCAATAGTTTTAAGAAATTCTTTATTTTCCTTGGAAAGCCTCGTAATCTGATTTTTAGGTGTTCTTTTCTTGACAGCACAATGCGTACTAATAATTGTACTGCGCGAAACTAATCTTTTATTGAAATCTATCATCTTTTCCTGAGATGCAAATATACCTGGATCTCTTCACCGCGTAAATTGATTAAGTTATCGTTTATATCCAATATTCTTAACTTTAAAGAGCTTAAACTGTTTTGATTAAGAGGAAAATAAATAACGTTTTTAGGTGTTTCTATAATCCGATAGCCTGGTGGTACATTAGGCACAAACTCGTGAATAATATGACTTGGTTTTCCGTTAATAAATGAACCACTCACAATGTCACATTCAACTCGCACTATAGTTGTAGAGAGAATGGACACAGGAAAAGGAGACTCTGTTAATATATTAGCTTGAATAGTTTCTTGACCGAAACCTAGTAAGTTACCAATCGAATTTTCTTTATTAAAATACACATTTTTAGAACACAATATAGACGTCTTTAACGTATTATTATTACATGTCAGTGAAAATGAACATCCTTTCAGATGTCTTTTCAGGTAATCGTCGAGGTCTTGAAGTTCGTATGACCCTTCAGGAATTTCAACTACTTCATTTTGGCCATAATAAAACATATTATTTCTATAGTCTATATTAGGTATAGAGTTAAAAGTCGAAAAATATAGTAACCCGCATTCATATTCTCCATTTAGTTGAAAAGCTGGTGAATGATTTGTGATCAGGGTAGAAGAGGTTCCAGTTATGGACAAAGTGAAAGACATCGTGTGAATGATATGGTTTTTATTGAACAGAGATATTTAAACGGTTACTCTTAAATTGTTTTAAATATTTCAAACATAAATGACCGCAATTTACAGTATTAAACTTTTGATAAGTGACATAGTTGTATAAAATAATTTTATTTTTTAAATACTTTATTAATTCTATTGGAGGCTGAAGATCACCGTAACTATCGAAATATTCACAGTAATTATTATCTTTGACATAGGCTACCCAGTGAGTCCCTTGGTTTTCAGAACTTTAAATCCACTGGATTTGAAGATAAAAATATATTTATTTCTTTTACAATAAACCAGTAATCGCATTGAATAATGGTTGGTGGTTATACATATAATTGTAGTTCACTTACTTAACATTTATTGCATTTTTAATTTACTTATTAAGATAAATTTACCAACTCAATATTCTGTTAACGATATTAACGGTGTTAACTATTACTTATTACAAAAAAGTTAGACACTTCTTAGACACGTCTTAAATGACAGATTTCTATATTTTCTATGAATTGACATTTGATAGAAACATGTTAAACGACTGTTTAAGTTTTTGTTAATAACACCGTACGTTTTTAACAATAAAACCACCAACCTTATTATTGAGGTAATAGCTTAAGTATTCGTTTCCGTAATCGGAAAGAGGTTTGAAGCTGTACCAAAGTAACATATAGTGCTTAGTATAATGTGAAACTAGAGACCGGGTTACCATAAAGGTTACGCTTAGGTGCTGGTAATATTTTACTTTGCAGTTTTTATCACTTACCTTACTTATCAATTATTGAAAGTACGAATAGCTAAGAGTACGCTATAGTATTTGGTTTGACCTTAAGTATTTAAAATAAGGTAAAAATTAATAATCACAAAGATATAGAAACAAAAATAAGACGAAAATGGATTTAGGTTTTGTTTTAAATATTGAGTTAAGTTAAGTGTAACCCGGTCTCCATCATCAAAACTTACATTTAATTTAATAACGAGTATAACCGCCGTTCTGATCGATGACAGCTTGTAAGCGGAAGCGCATTGAGTCGACGAGATTCTTGCACAGATCTGAACCCCGGATACTGTCCCATATTTTTAAACAGTGAGCCTCTAACGCTTCTGGAGTTCGCTCGTTCTGGTTTTCCCAGCGTTGGACAATAACCCCCCATAAATTTTCTATGGGATTCAAATCCGGCGATCTGCTAGGCCAAGGAATAACGCTGATGTTGTTGTGCTGGCCAAACCACTCCCGCACGCTACGCGAACGATGCACCGGACAGTTATCCTGCACGAATGTAATCAGCGGCGTTTCTTCTCCCGGATATACGGATCGTACTGTAGGCAACATGGTCTGTTCCAGCACTTCCACATAGTTAGCGCTATTCGCTCGACTAGGTATCCTGACTAGCTCACCTGGATCGGCTGAACTCATCCACCCCCACATGTTCACTGTTATACGACCAGATTCCATATTGGGCACAACGTGTCCGCTATCGTATCGCGTATTATTCCGACGCCACAAACTTAAACGACCATGTTGGCTTGATTTAAAAGTTTTTTCGTCGAAAAAAATTACACCACTCCAGTCGAAATCCAAGTACTGTGTTGCGAACTCCAACCGTGCTCTTCTATGATTATCCGTAAGTAAAGGTTTTACGGCATGCCTCCGATAATGCAAACCCTCGCTATGAAGAGCACGACGAACAGTGCCCGCACTCGTACCGAATAAGCCGGCGTAATGGTTTGTCGGTATGAAACCATTTTCTTCATACTCGCGTACCATGGCTTGACGCTGCGGTGTGTCTATGAGACGTGGTCGACCCGATCTTTGACGTTGGAGTAAAGATCCCTCCTCTTGGTATCTTCGTACCCATAAAGCAACCGTTTTCCGCTGTAGCAAAAATCAAACATTTGAATACATAATAAATAATAGTAAGTAATTAATTAGAAATTAGATATTTTATTATACAAAACATATTATTAAACACATCATTATATCTTAAACGAAACATTCTTTTATTTTCAAAAATAAATAAAACTGCATTAAATGATTTTCTAAAATTTTCTTGTCTCACCCGGGAATCGAACCAGGTAAAAAATCACTCGCTATAATTATTAATGTTAAATTTCACAATCTTTTTTATTTCTAAGACCATATGTTTATTAGAGAGATTTTGTCCTAATCAATAATCCTATCGATAACAAATTAATTAAACAAAGATTAGTGTAACTGGCCCCTTCTCCTAAAGATAACAATATTAGGAAGTGATTTTGTAAATCTTTTGAGAAATAAACATGACAATACAAAAAAAACTAGTTACTTACGTTTACACCGGTATCTCGAGCAATATCCGACACATTTTTGCCTTCATTATAGAAAGCAATTATTTGTGCTCTCTTGACCATGTCAATATTACAACGAGAACTCATTATAATCGAATGATCTAACAACAGTGAATATTAAGCAAAAAGGAAACAAAGAAGCAGCGAACGAAAGGACGAGCAGAAGTCTTTGTGAAATCCAAAGGTATTTATTAATCTTCAGACTACCCTAAGTGTTAATATAAATATATTTGTTGGAAAATAAGCCAAGGATAACAAAGCTATACTGAATTTCGGAGGTATAGGTAATCATTCGATGGTCGAGTGGCGTAAGGAATCACTCGTAGTCCCCGTGGTCTCGGGTTCGAACCCAATCGATGCATTACATCCGTGACGAATGTTTTTGTATTTGAAATTTGTAATAATAGGATTGGGGATTGGACATTCGAAACAATCGAAACATTGACTGTCTCTAAATAATAATAAAGTTTAGGAACGTGTCGTGCTTAGTAATCTTATCTGGTGTAAGCAGAAATTAAGTTTTTATGTTTAAGGTAATTCAACGCCATCTAGTAGAATATTACTGAACTAGTGCAGATTATAGATAACTGATCTTACAGTATGAGCAGATAGATGGCGTAATGTTTTGCCTCATAGGAATTTGTTTGCCATATGTCCATGCACTTATGGAGCTGACTGTACTTGTTTTTCTGTTGACCACAACAGTTATCGCTAAAAAATATGACATCAAAGTCATCCTTAGCTTTTTCTTGTAAACTTTCTAAGTATTTCAAAAGGCAAGATCCGATTTCATTGACGCCACGCGCCCCTTCACCTTGGCAATCCACATCTTTAGTACCAAGTTCGTAAACTGTAAAATTAAGGACGTTCAGTTTTGATACATAAAAAAAAATTGAAACGTCGCCTTTTGGGCAAGGCATTACAGCCTGTAAGTCGTACACAGAAACTATGCAATTTTCGCTTGCATTTTTTTTGTCATGTTCCTTTTCCTGTCTAACTAATTTTTTTTCTAGAAGGTGCGTATCATATTTATATTTCAAAGGCTCTTTGTCTTCTGCATTTTGATAAGCTGCGCAGTCTTCACATTGGTCCTTTTTAGGTGCCCAAAACGATATATTGTATTCCTTCGTAAAAATAGAATAATACATTTGATAATCTGCGCAAGGAACATTTTCAGTTTTACATTTCGCGACGTACGTTCTATGTAATTGTGCTACAGAAAGTCCACCTTCTATAAACTCCCGGGTTGTTCGAGATCGGCAATAGTGGCTTTCTATTCTCGGGATCGATTTTATATGTTCATGAATCCCAGCAACAACATTACTGTCAAGCTTTTTGTGTTTTTCATGTTTTCCTCTGCCTTCTGATTCAACGAGACCTCCAACCATTAAGTTTTGTTTGTTAATAACTGTACGAATTGGTCTATGAGATATTCCGACAGTATTTATAAAAAAAGTCTTGCAAACGCGAATATATTCATTATTTATCTCAAATCGAAACGCACGATTGAAATCCTTCATGGTACTACCTTCCCGGATGTACCGGTACTTAGGTGTTATAGGCACCGTACATTTATTTATAAATTGGCGCTGTTTTTCCAAATCTCCTGTTTCCCAATAACCGCTAAAGATGCTGTGACGTGTCGCTTCATCAATTTTGCTTTGACATTTAAATTTGCAAGTATCACGACAAGGAGGCTTCATTTTTCAAGCTTCAAACTGTTTTCCTGATTTTGAAACGGAAGTATATGCCTTACCACTGTTCCTCAGTATTTTTGCTTTATTTTTTCTCCAGTTTTCAGGTGCAGCTTTTCTCTTTCGCCCTTTTTTTTCAGTGTTGTTTTCTTCGGATAACAAATCTTGATTGGTGTTTCTTAAATTAACTTCTTCGTCCGATGATGAAATGGCGAGATCTTGTTGCAAATTAAAATCAGGATCATTATCTACGTCATCTGAAGAGAAATCTTTTTGACCGTCAGGTATTGAATTGGTAGTTTCATCTGCAGATTCCGGAATAAAAATAGGCGTGGTAGCCAGGGATTTGCTTGGGAATATGTCTGAGTCTGAGTCACTTTTTAAGCTCAGAACTACATTATAATGATTACTGATATCATTTGAACCTGATGGTTCATTTCGAACACATTGCACGTTTTCCACTTCAGGCATTGGTAAAGTACTTATTGCGTCTTTTAGTACATAATCACTTGTTAGATTTAGATAACTTGGACTGTTTTCTAAACTTTGTAACGGCGCTCGTAAAGCATGGGTAAAGTTATTTTGCTCCTCTAAGGGCTGATTTTTCAATCCCCAGATAAAAATATCCGTCAGTTAAATGTATTACTATCCTTTTCTGAAGTCATATGAAAGAAAAGGACAGAGCTAAAATTTACCTTCCGGATAGCTTTATCTGGGGATTGAAAAATCAGCCCTAAATCATTCGCTTTCCCGCCGCCGTGTATGTCACAACTCGTAGAAATGCTCAGTAAACCATCTATAAAACCCAATTCAGGTAAATCTGACTCTTCTTCGCAGTATTGGTTGTTTTCTGTGAGTGAAGCAGTGTTAACAAGTACTGTAGAAGGTGGTTCCAATTCAAGGTTTCTATTTACTTCAAAAAACTCCTTTTTATGCGGTTTTTTCGCAGTTTCGGGTAAAGGCACTGGTTTTTTCATATTTGTATTAACAATGTTGGGTTCAGGCGGAATCATTTTAAGTATTCTTTCACTACGCTTCATCCTAGAAAAAAGTAAAATATAAAAAAATTACAAACTACTCATCATTGTAACGTCACAAACGTAGCAACTCTCACTCACATATTTTATAGAAAAACGACAAAACGAAAATTAAAGCCAATCCTCGTTATAATTTCAAATAGAAAAGTGCTCTATTTTGGGTTATTCTCCAAAAAACATGCATGCCTAAGTGTACATAAGTGACACAACTAACCAAAATACCGAACCGTTACAAATAAATCCAAAACATCGTGTTGATTTAAAATAGAAAAGTGTCTCTTCATGAGTTGTGTCAATTATCTAAATAAAACATGTAATAAAATTCTCCTACGTTATGAAGAAAATTGCCACATCTTTAAAAAACGCTACCCTTTTTCAAATATTTTTGTTTGAAAAATGATTTATTTGGATTTAGTGCACTTGTCAATTAATACCATAACGTGATTTTTACGTAAATTTTGTAAAAAGAATGTCACAGTTCAAAACATTTTTTAAACTCGGTAAGTTAATAGTTAATT
Organism: Acleris cristana; assembly: GCA_948252455.1. Lineage (NCBI taxonomy): Eukaryota > Metazoa > Arthropoda > Insecta > Lepidoptera > Tortricidae > Acleris > Acleris cristana. The sequence continues at coordinate 32,224,540 of OX411771.1, forward strand.
TCACTTCAAACTAGCAGGAATTAAATATTAAACCACATTTCTTGGACGTTAGCTAAGTATTGTCGCAAATTATTGCAAAAATTACCAAGAAAATAAAAAATAAGAGGGATAAAATAATAATAAAAATATCATGGGACACCCTAACACAAATTAAACCAGTCATTAACTAAGCTCTTGGCTTGCTAGAGAACGATATACATACTAATATTGATGTAAAAATACGCCCGATACACTCATATTTGCTCTTACTAAGATCACACCTGGGATTGTCGTAGGTAAGGTCACTATAAACAAAGCTAATCTTGTTTTTAGGTTATTTTAAATTATCCATTCACTGACTTAATTCTGACGTTGGTAAGTAAATCTTACTTGTTTAAAAGCCGCAAACAAAAAAAAACTCCTTATTAGAAAAAAACAAAAGTAGCAGTTATTTTCTATCAGTCACCATAAAATTTCATAATAATCTTTTAAACTTAAACATCTCATTTCAAAAAGTGACGCTTGGTATTCAATAAAGCTACGGTAACTCTATAAAAATATAAAGAAAAACGTCATCTTACAAAATAGTGTCACTTTGGCGCAAAACTTTATTCCAACTCTCTATACTCAAATAAAAAAGTGTGACTTTACTATTTTGAATTACGTTGATAAGTTAAAACTGAGGAGTAGTTTTTTCTAAAATGCCATTTTTCATTAAATAACACTTACCTGTTTATATCAAGTTTTTACACTATTCCGAAATATGTCAGATTTCCACAAAAACGCACGTCCGTTCACCACTGTGACTGGTTTGCAACTACGAGAGCGCCGCTCTTCCACAAACAAGATGGCGGACTATCGCGTAGTGGAACAATGACAACGGTGCCATCTGCCATGATAGGAAGAAAACTGCAGAGCGCCGCTTTGCCAACTTAAAATATTGGCAAAAAGTAGGATGTTTATGCAATAAAACACTTTTGATTATTTTTTTAATAACGCCACTTTTCTTTTTAACGCACGATATGTTATGAACTGCCTTAAAATATAAATGGAAATGGTTTTATTTTGTACCTATGTCAGTATAACTATCATGTGGATATTTAACCCTTAGATGCATACGGTATCAAAAATGATACCATATATTTTCTTCGTTCAAAAATACACCATGTACTTTTAATTTCGCTATTAAGGCTGAATAACGTTACCATTGCTCAAATATATGCAAAAAAATATCACCAGGCAACACTTAGAGCGGCTGTCATTTCATGAAACGTCAATACTTTGAATCGGGCGGTAGTTTTTTGCGACAGTGAAATTCCAAGTTTGAATTGTCAAGTATCTGGTGAATCTTAAGATATTTTCACCCGAAAAAATCTGTATAGCAAAGGTTAGTACTTATGTTTATCGAATATTATGTGCGTTTTTGTGAGTTATGCATTGTTTTACTAAATCTTTCACTTCTTTGCCGGTATCAAAAACGATACTCCATGCGATAACGCCGTTTTTCATGGTAGACTCATGTAATAAAACTAATTATTATTCAAAGGAAGAGATGTAGAGTATTGGAATAAACGCCCTGCCGTTGGCAACACTTCCTGCCTGACAACTGGATGTGGCATTGATCTGTCATGGGGGTCGGTCGGTGGGTCGCGGCGTGAGCGTGAGTAGTAGGGAATCCTCGGTACTGCCCCCGACTCTGCTCCCCCGAAAAAAATGGTGCTCTGACGAGCGAGAGGCGGGGTTTCGCTCCTAAAAAAAAAAAAATTAGTATTTTTTTCGGTGTTTATCCCCCCATTTAGAGCGTTTGGGGCGGGTCCCGAGACTCCCAGATCACTCCTTCCCATAGCTTGCAATAGTCCATGTACTCAATACAAAAGGTTATCAGCTACCTGGGTACCCTGCTGTCCCTTACTCGCTTATCCTATTGTTCGCTCGAACGTCAGCCCCTTTGTTCTCGGTGGCGTCCAACACCATTGTCTTGCATTGGGCGCGTTCCTACCTTTTATTACATATTACCTGATTGCGCTATTAATTGTTGTAATGCGATTTTTAATTTTACCTACGTGTTTCTCATATTATTTGATTAAGTAACCATAGTGGTTTTCTTAACATGCTGTTTTTAAGGGTCATAGTTCTAACCTAACCTAACCTAGCTTGATGAAGTTAGCCTAACATCGTGAAACCTGTCCTAGCTTAACATACCTACTGTTTTTTAAGGGTTACAGTTCTAACCTAATCTAACCTACCTTACTGAACATACCTACTGTTTTTAAGGGTTATAGTTCTAACCTAACCTAACCTACCTTACTGAAGTTAACCTAAAATTATACAACCTAATCTAACTTAACATACCTACTGTTTTTAATACTTACCTAACCTAGCTTGGTGAAGTTGACCTAGAACATTATACAACCTAATCTAACTTAAAATACTTACTGTTTTTAATACTTTCAAGAAAATAAAGATGAACCAACCAACAAAGAAGTTACGAGTGGTTTTAATTTTTAACACCCCATGGTCGACTATTTTGAAGGATCACCTAACTTTACATGAGCTTAACCTAAGCTAAGAGCTGATTTAAATCTAGCTTTAGTCCTAACCTAAGTTTCACTTAATTGAATTTACCTAATTTAATTTTAGTAATCTATCTAATCGTAGTATTCGTAGTATTATCTTAAGCTGTTGTTACTTAGAGCCTATTCTAAACAACTATCAAAACCATATATTGCATATAGGTATTTCTAAATGAATTACCTTCACTTAGGTTGTTAAAAATATAGTGGTTAAATGCAATCTAACCTACGTACGGGTATGTATCTATGAACATGTATCTGCGGCTAGATAACATTGGCTATAACATTATCTATCTAGTACGTATATGGGGTTTACCTTTACATACATTTCAATTTTATTGTAACACACTAGTATGTAAAACTTAAACGAAGCATGTATTTAAACTGGTTCTGACTTGATTCAAAGTGCTAAGGAGTAGCTATATCAATCAAAAAAGCCTGTATCGACAAGTTTTGTGTACCCGAGTGCACTGTTATAACGGTTTAATTGTTTTATTGGTAGCCGCCTATTATGTTTTATGGTCACAACGGATGCGATTGTTACTTGTGCGTTTTATTATTTTGGGTGTTGCTGAATAAGCGTCGTCTGTGTTAGATGAACTACAAGTTCAAACACGTTTTTAGGAAGACGCTTAACTTACGGAGCGTATAAAAGCGGTGGGGTATTGTGCCTGAACAACTATTAGCCACGCAACAGTCTTCGTTACCGGAGCTCCCTGTACTTAAAAGTAGTATATATAGACATAATAGTGTTGTGTCGTGCAGTGAAGTGTTTATAAAAAGGTCTAATAATGGATGTGAGTATGTACAAATATTTTAACTTAATTGTGTGTTTTTTAGCATTGTTCACCGTGTTTTTGTTAAGAGTTGTATTTAAGCAGTTGTGTAATTTATTGTTTGATATTGTTTCAGTTCTCTGAAAATACTTTCAAGAACTATTACTACCCGGAAAATAAAGATGAATCAACCGACAAAGAAGGCACGCCTGGTTTTAAAGTTAAGCAGGCCATGGCAAAAAAGCGTTCAGTAAATAACATCGACAGCTTTTTTGAACGTCCCAAGAAGAAAACTAAAGTATTGAAGCGCTCTTCCAATGTCAGTCAAAGTTCTCCTGACGGGGTGGGCTATATATCAACCGGACAAGACGACGGGGCATACGCTTCTCACTTGATTAAAATCGAGATATATGATTTGCAAAAAATTAAAAACATTCCACCCACTGAGCACTGGAAACACGCAGATGTGAGATTAAAATTCTACGCGCCTTCTGAAGAAGACACTCAGCTCCAAACTACACGTGATGTTATATTTAACATCACAAAGCAAGTAGCTTCTAAAGACAGTTGTATGAAATATTTTATTGACAATAAGAAACAGTGATAAAAAGTGTTTGTGTAGGTTAAACAAAAGCTTGTTATTGTATTACATGTAAAAACCTTACCTTTTAAGAATTCAAGACCTTTTCCAGTCTAAACAATTATCTTTTCTTTGTAAAATTAAATTGTGCGAAATACTTTATCTACTATAAGATGCAGTGATAAAAAGTGTTTGTGTAGATTAAACAAAATGGATAGTTTGAACTGTGACATCTACGATGCCCAACTCATCAGACTCTGTGAAGAGCTTGAAGAAGATCAAGAATTATACGCCATTGGGGAATTCATAAGCCAACTTCATCGTGACGCGTAAGTAATATTTTTGATTCCTAATATTCCTGTTCTAACCTGTTTATAAGTTCTTGAGTAATACTTGACGAAGGATGGGTTTCCGACTCGTTGAGACTTGATCTTATTGTTATGGAAACAATTAGGAGGGGCGCTCCTATATAACCGAGGTACCCGATGTTGAAATCATTCACTGTTTTGGTTGCTGTGTTTGAGTTACTAAGTGCCTGTTTATTCCATCATGGTGTTCGTCATAATCCATTTAGTCCGTGATCAAATTGAGTGTTTAAGTAAACAGTTTATTATAGCTAATTTCCATAGAAGCATACGGTTGTGGTTTATATGAAATCAATTACCCGCCACACTATTAGAAGATCCTGATATAAGACCATATTTTACACCATGCGATGGGCATATTAAAGACGAACAGAATAGTTCATCATCAGATGTGATTGATGGAGTTTTAACAATGCAAGCATACTGTCAACAATGTAATCCCAACCAATTAATCCATAAGTCTGTATTTGTTATTAACAGATACATTATGTTTAATTTCATGTTCTCTTATGTTTATAGATCTTCTCAAGTCGGTCGTGGAGTAAAGAGGACAGCTTCGGAGTCAGAAGAAGTGCTGACAAAGAAAAACCGTCCTTCAACCAGTCACGATGCAGAATCAATATCACCCGATTTTTTTTTAGATAAAAATGTGAGTACAAAAAATAATGATAATGTTGAATATTCTGTGTGCAGTAAGTTTGTATCCAAAAGATATTTTACCAACCATTTGAATAGTAACATGCACAAAAATAATGTCTTAAGGTCCGACGATCAGTGGGTTAATGTACAGTTAATTGAAAACGCATTTAGGAATAGGGTGGCTACGTATAGAATATTGCTTAATGAAAATGTTCACAATCCATTTACCCCCGAAACAATTTTACAAAACAATAAAGAAAAAATCTTTACATTATTGGATCGATCACTTGCTGATCATTGTGCCTTAAAAGTAAATTTTATTCTCAATGCAGATTTTACTCAAGATAGCAAACAACTAAATAATACGTTTGACTTTCAATTTAGCAACAATGTAGTGAATCATAGCAGCGACAAAAATGATATTTTTGTAACTATAGTTAACGAAATTTTGAAAAGATTATCTAACTTTGAGAGAAAAGATAGTGGTTGGAGTTTAGTAAAATTCAACTATCTAGATGTGAATGTAAATAAATTTAACCCATTACGTGGTTCTTCCTATATAGAATTACCGCGAGATATAATGAATAAAAAGGCAGTTATTAACCAACAACATCAGCAAAAATAATAAAAATAAAAATAATAGTCAAAAAGTGCAAGGTTCCCATACAACGGATTGCACTATCAAACCAGCTATTTTGACCTCACGTTTTTTTGTCATACATGTCAGTAGATACCTACGCTCATGTTCAGATGTCTTTGTGCTGTTTACAGATTTGGTTTATCCTTAGAATACACATTCTCCCTGGGTAGGTTTTAGTCTTTTCTACTTTATTCATTTTTTTTGTTAGAAAGTGCATTGTTTTTGTTTGAAAAATAGATTCCTCGTCCTTAGTTTATCCGAAAATGATACATCGCATACCCTAGTATGTATAGTTTTAGAGAAATGTTGCTTCAATTACAGCGCACCAGCGTCGAACTTCCCCCCCTCACCCCCACTAAATGCGCGATGGCTCTCGATGACTCCCGATCTGAATCTACTCAGGATCAGCTAAGAGTCAAGTGTGCCAAGTGTCAGCGCGTAGTCACAAGCGCAAGGTGTCGTGCAGTCACACCCGAGCTAAAAACACTTTTTTGAAAATCGTCAATTTTTCGGAGCTCATATCTAGACAACGATTGAAAATAGGTAAAAAATGTATAGAATCAAAGTTGTAGAGAATTTTATCAGCTTTAATAATGCCATACAACAACATTTCCTATGACGCATTGTTTTCAAGATGTTAACAAAAAATAAAAAAGCGGGACCTTCTTTGTGCCCCCCTCCCTAGGGCTCACCTCCGAGGGGTGGGGACTTTTAGTATGTTTATCTCCTAACTAGTCCAAACAAAGTTCCGAAGTCAAAATTTCTGCTTTCAACTTTTCCATCCACACCCCTCTTTTGAGCATTCATTTACCAAGCTATCAACACTTCCTCGGCATTCACGCGGCATCTCAAAAAATTGTAACATTTTTCTCATGTTACCACTGTTACTGTACAGTAACGGGCACAGTAAAGCATGTTGCAGCATACGTATGTAATGCGGTAGCACTGGTACTATACAAGTGCGGGCACAGTAAAGCATGTTGCAGCATTCGTCTGTAACGCGGTAGCTCTGTTACTGGACAGTAACGGGCACAGTAAAGCATGTTGCAGCATACGTCTGTAATGCGGTAGCACAGTTACTGGACAGTAACGGGCACAGTAAAGCATGTTGCAGCATACGTCTGTAATGCAGTAGCACTAGTACTGGACAGTTACGGGCACAGTAAAGCATGTTGCAGCATACGTCTGTAATGCAGTAGCACTGTTACTGGACAGTAACGGGCACAGTAAAGCATAAAAGATAAAGATAAAAAAGATAAAAGACATTTTTTCAGTAAGTAGGCCGCACGGGCACTTTTACACGTCAGGAGTCTACCAGCACTTCCCAAGAGGAGACCACTGCCGAGAAGAAACGCCGCAAGAAACTCAGCAGTCAGTCATTTTTTTAACCATATTTCTTATTACAATGTTACAACTTAGTCTTGTATTATATAAAGCTATCAATATTAATTTAAATATAATAACAAATATCATGCGTAGTTCAGCAGGAAAACATGTCAAAAATATTAGGAGAGATATAGAGGGAGAAAAAGGCAAAAAACAAAAAAACAACAAGACGACCACATAAAAGTTTCGACATGTTTTCCTACATCAACAGTGTCCCCTAGACAAGATAAAGGTTTTACATTTGAACAAATTATTATTGACTAAGTTTCGAGTTTAGGCCATGCATTTTTGTCTGTTAGATAATCCTCGACCCTATAATACGCTTTAGACATTAACGACTTTTTCAAGTAATTTTTAAGTGCTGAAAAGGGTAACTTTAAAACTACGTCAGGTAATTTATTATAGAAATGAATGCATTGACCAAGAAATGATTTATATACTTTACGGACACGGAATTTTCGAATAGCGATTTTATTTTTATTTCTAGTATTTAAATTATGTATATCAGAATTTTGGTGAACAAATCTAAATTCTTAATAACATAAATAATAATTCTCATAAATAAATTGAGACGCTACAGTTAAGATATTAATTTCTTTAAAAAGTTCTCTTAAGGAGTCACGGGAATTTAAGTTGTAAATAGAACGAATGGCCCTTATTATTCCAGCATACGTATGTAATGCGGTAGCACTGTTACTGGACAGTAACGGGCACAGTTAAGCATGTTGCAGCATACGTCTGTAATGAGGTAGCACTGGTATTGTACAGCAACGGGCACAGTAAAGCATGTTGCAGTATACCTCTTTAATGCGGTAGCACTGTTACTGGACAGTAACGGGCACAGTAAAGCATGTTGCAGCATACGTCTGTAATGCGGTAGCACTGTTACTGGACAGTAACGGGCACAGTTAAGCATATTGCAGCATACGTCTGTAATGCAGTAGCACTGGTACTGGACAGTAACGGGCACAGTAAATCATGTTGCAGCATACGTCTGTAATGCGGTAGCACTATTACTGGACAGTAGCGGGCACAGTAAAGCATGTTGCAGCATACGTCTGTAATGCGGTAGCACTGTTACTGGACAGTAGCGGGCACAGTAAAGCATGTTGCAGCATACGTCTGTAATGCGGTAGCCCTGGTAAGGTACAGGTACCGCTACAGTACAGCATGTCGCAGCATACGTTTGTACTACGGTAGAACAGGTACTATACAGGTGCGGGCACAGTAAAGCATATCGCAGCATACGTTTGCACTGCTGTAGCACTGGTACTATACAGGTGCGGGTACAGTAAATAATAATAAAAATAAAATAAAAATTGTTTATTCAGTAACCAAAAATTACATAGTTGTACAGGTTGGTGCCTCTTTTTAAGTAAATTAATACCTGTGCTAAGAGAACACCGCTCTTCCATAGATGGTAACTAAGCTATACAAACAAGGTTTGAGATTTAAATATTTGAAATTTAGAAGTTAATTAAAGAAAAAGGGGTAGGTGCAATTATAGAAATTATACACTAAAAAAATTATAAGCTAGTGAGTGTATGTCTATGGGTGCGCTCGCCCGCACGTGTCTGTGTGAGTGTCTGCGTGTCTGCGTGTGTGTGTGTGTGTGTGTGTGTGTGTGTGTGTGTGTGTGTGTGTGTGTGTGTGTGTGTGTGTCCGCGTGTGCGCATGTGTATGCGCGCGTATGTGTGTGCGTGTCCGCGTGTGCGCGTGTGTTTGTACGTGTGATTTTAAGTGCGTCAGCAATGTATATCCCTTTTTTCTAATAGAGGTAAGTCGATGTAATTATTATTGTTTTCTTTTATTCATTTTTACCTATAAGTTGTAAAGTATTTTTTCTGTGTCACTATAGTTTAAGTTTTTCAGCCACTTTGTTAGCATTGATTTACATTCCCGGTAAGAGTGGGGGTGGATATTAGAGTCTGTCTAATGAAAGATGAACCTGAGAAAAAGCGGCAAATTAAAAAAATCTTCATATGGTATTACCGATCAATGTAGGAATAAACGATTTTGATACTTTTCTTATTTTGTTTATTTTGGTGGGCACAAAGGAAGAGGAAACGCGTACTTTTTCACAATACTAAGGCTCGTATTAATAAACTATAGGTACTCAAGTCTACTAATACCGCACTCAAAGTGTCCGTTTATCCATATTAAGACCACACACGGTATCATATTTAAGTACAGTTTATTAGTAGAAGCCCGAGAGTCTTACTACTTAATACGTATGGGTGGATCACCTTTTTTGTTGTTGTTAGTGTCCCGTAAGCCAAGAGACAACAGTGATAGTTTCTTAGAAAAAATGTTATAATGTATACTTCTATCACACTCAGGAGAAAAGCCATAAAAGAATGGTAGTGGACTTATATCCTTTGAAATCATAGTTTTAATGAGTGACCCAGGAAACGTCACCCTGGCACCGAACTATAAAAGAAAAGTTGGTTGACCCGTATAGTCAGCATTAAATAAATAGATAGTGACACCCAAAGTCGCCAAACGTGTACCGAACTATTTAGCAACTTTGGGTATCACGAAGTATTTGATGCTTTGAAACTATCGATGAAAAAAAAATGCAGACCACCATAATAATGCTTGCATCAGCATGCTTTCTCATTTGTGAGCTCTTTTAGTAAATAAAATCACCAATAACAAGTCAGTAAGTAAAAATATTTTATTTATTATTAGGGTAAAACCGATGCTTTCTCTCAACTCTGCTAATAGGCATCTGAATGTAGGCACTTGCTTGTTTACAATATAAAATTCGTTCACTTTATTTCCGATGGCATGGATGTCAAAACTATCTAAATTGGATACTGTGGCCTTGTGAGTTCGCTTCTTTCCTGGAGTACTGAAGACACCATGGTTTACTTTGCCTTCATTCTCTTCAATGTCGAAACACTGATTTCTGTAAGAAGAAAGAAGGAATGAATTAAACAGAACACCATTTACAAATATATTGTGACACGCAGTACAGCCCCATTTTACAGTCCGACAGCTCTAAGAACATTTGGGTTTAGGTGAAATCAAATTGCATCGGTGAGGTTCAAATTGCAACGGTTTAAGAACAAGGAAGACAGGTATAACCCGAACATCTTTTCCAAGAGCTCATGAAGTGTACGTAGGTAGGTACATATTAATATGTTTATGATATCTTTTAACTAAATGTATATAAACACCTCCTTAGTGTTTTACTGAAACTATGAGTGTCAGTTATATTAATCATCTGTCTATTTAATTAATTTAATAAAATTGCGATTGTTAAGAGATTCAACATGGTATAGGTACAGACAATACACCTATGTATAGGGAAAGACAATGATTTAATTAATCTTAGTATTTACCGGTCATTGATGATAATTCTTCTAAATACTTCGTTTGACTCTGGCATAGTAAATCGTTTTGCTCCAACTCTTTCAACTGCTGAAGATTTTTCAAAACCGTTTGTTTTTCACCATCCACGTCCAGCTTAGCTTTCTTAATGGAAAAGAAATACCAATTTCAAAAGATAGGTAGGACAGAAAAGGTATATATTCTATGAAACTTTGGATTGAAGATATAGAAATAATAAGTATCAAAATTAACATGGCATACTAACCTTGTTATAACCTATGAATTCGGTCACCGCACGTAAACACTCTTTTTTTTGTTTCAACAATGCTTCCCTCTTCTCTTGCTTTTCTTAATATTTGTTTATAATGGTACAAAGGATCTGTCGCACACCACTTTTGATAGTTTTACGCATGTTTAGTCCGTAAATTTCGAGAAGAAAACTTTAATTTGACAGACTCGAACCAACAACGACTTGTTTGTCAATGTCAAAACGTCATTTTAATAGTGTTGCCAGACCTGCCAGTCAAATAAAAGCCCGGTTCATCATTCATTAGACAGACTCTATCATTGAAGAGAATCTATTTTTAACATTTAACTGTCTTTCTTTTTTTAGCTAATAAATTAACTTAATTAAAAAAAAAAATATAAATCATTTTAATGAATAGGCTTGTATTTTACTCATATAAATTAAGGTTCATTCATTTCACAAATAGCTCACTAATTAGTTAGGAGTTAAATAAAAATAAAATAAAAAAACATACACCTGTTGTGAAATGGAGAACCAATTATTTATGAGTAATTAGGAAATTAAAAATCCAAACACAAATTGCACTAGGCATATATACGTTTATTCAAATAGCAGTACTAATAGGTATTTACATAACATATCGACGACCGTAATCTAAATTGGCGTAAGGGACTGTCAATGACTGACAGCGCCATCTACCTTGATCTCAAGGGACTTGATGGCTTGATAGTATATTAAGATCTACTTAGTTATAGCTTTAATCAGTAAGTTCGTGACATCGCCAATAGGTGGCGCTATATATAAGAATTGCAAAATAGAGGCTCAGTAATTAATGACACTTTTGGAATAAACGCCGAGCGAGCCGCACGCAGCCATTTTGATTTCCCTATCCACCATCCCTGAGCCTGCGAAGAAACATTGGTGACCTCGACGAAGAGGATTCTCTCGTTCGAAATACGCAAGGAGTGAAGGAGGCGAAGTGGATTTGGCGATATTATCGAAGAGACTCGAAATATCGACAGGGAACATTGACGGCGCGCCGTACCGAGCACGTGGTGCCAGGAACTTTCTACGAGAAGAAAGTACAGAAGCTGGTCTTATACCTAACAATACTCGAACATATTCAACAGTCATACCGAATTTGATTCCAAGAGTCAACCAGCCACGAAAATTAATCGAAAATAACCGAAAAGAAAAAAGTCGGAGACAAAGGAAGTCGGTACACGTGGACAAGAGCAGGTTGAACCTAGCAGGTAAGTGGGCGGCGTCAATTTTAGCATATTTTGGGCAATTTCAAGCAGTAGATCAAACCTAGATCGATAAGATTTTTGTAATTTGTGAAACCTATTAACTGGTAATTACCCTATTGTACTTAATTTGATCAAAACCTCATCTACGTCCTTAATTTAAAATTCAATATGTCATCTTCATCCGAGAATGAATCTGGTGAAACAATCTTAGAAAACGCAAAGCTAAAAAGCTTGATAAAAAAAAGAGGGGTATTAAAGGGAAAATTAACATTATATAAGAAATTTATATCGAAACAGAACCCGAACTCTTTAACAGCTGATCAATTAATAGACCTCGAGTTGAGATTAAATAGAATTCTTAGTGTTTTCAAAGAATTCGAGACGGTGCAGGAAAAAATTGAGACCCTGTGCACAGACGTGGAGGAACAGCTGTTAGAGAGGGAGAATTTTGAAAATTCTTATTTCCAATGTGTCTCCCTTAGCAAAGGTTACCTAAAGCAGGCGGGGGCCTCAAACCAGCCAGTAGCAGCCCCCAGCGACAATGTTTGCTCAGCACACGGAACCTGTGAGTCAATTAAATATCCAGACATCTCCTTACCTAAATTTAACGGAAATATTACCGAGTGGATTGAGTTTAGAGATACGTTTGATGCCCTAGTAAACCAAACCAGTTTAAAACCTATACAAAAATTCAAATACCTAAAAGGTTGTTCAGCGGATAGCGCGTTAGAGGTTATTAGTTCGTTAGATTACGCAGAGGAAAGCTATTCGATAGCCTGGCAGCTACTCTGCGAAAGATTTAATAACCCTAGAGTGCTCGTAAATAACCACTTCAGAGCTCTGTTAGACATCGATACTGTACCCACCACAGCATTAGCGCTTAGAGCGTTAACTGATAACATTTCGCAACACTTACGTACATTCAGATCGTTGAAAATAGCAACCGAGGGGTGGGACACATTAATTATATTTCTACTTAGCTCAAAACTCGAGAAAAACATGCAACAAAAATGGGAGGAGAAAATTAATTCGCGTGAACTGCCTACATTACAGGATTTCAAATCATTCTTGAGGAACCGAGCGGATATGCTGGAAGCGCTGAGTCACGCGGTGCTTGAGCGGGCGCTCCCTCCTCGGAAGGCGCTGGTAACCACGTGCCCTCCGTCCCAAGCCCACAGTAAGGTAACACCGAAACGTAGTACCGGTCGTAATCTATGTCCCAACTGCAGGGAAGGGCATTTTATTAATCAGTGTTCGAAGTTTTTGGCTTTGAATGCACCCACACGCATTCGTGTAGTGAAAAGGTTAGGCCTTTGTTTGAATTGCCTATCCTCAAACCATATTTTACCTAACTGCCGTGCAAGCAGCTGTCGTGAGTGCAAGGGTAAGCACCACACACTCTTACACATCCCATGGACACAATCCGACGTGACTGAATCGACCCCACAGCCTCGACAATCGACTTTGCACAACATGACTGAACCGAATAAACCGATTATCGAATCATACTCCGTTAATTTAATAACTAACCAACGACAAAGCGGCACAGTGATAGGCCGACTAGACGGCAACTCTTCACCGATATCGACACAAACAAAATCTATTATTTTGTCTACCGCGCGAGTCAAGGTCCTAGACAAAACCAACCGATTGCACACTTTGCGTGCATTGCTCGATTCTGGGTCTCAATCGAATTTCATAACCGAAAGTGCATACAACAAATTAAAGTTACCGACGACAAATTTAAACCTAGAAGTCTTGGGTTTTAACGAAAATGTTACAAAAATAAACAAATTATGTAACGTAACGATACAATCAGCCGATGACTCATTTTCCTCCGATTTAGCGTGCTTTATTGTACCTAACATTTGCAATATACCAACCTACATAACAAATGCTCAACAGTTAAATATCCCTAAAAGATTCAATTTAGCCGATGATTTATTCTATCAAGGAGGGGAAATAGATCTGATTTTAGGAGCTGAGCAATTCTATCACCTTTTGTGCATAGGTCAGCATCGACTAGGTGACGGCCTACCGATTCTCCAAAGGACTCGGTTAGGCTGGGTGGTATCAGGAGCACTGAGCGCCAACACATCACCGCAGCGGGTGAGGTGTAATGTAGTCCAAGCGAACGCGATTCAAGCCTTTTGGAGCTCGAATGAGAGTCACACAGAGTCGACATTACCAGATGATGAGTACATTCAGTGCGAGAAAATATTCAGTGAGCACGCGAGAACTTCTGATGGTAATTTTGTGGTGACCATCCCCCTAAGGGAGTCAGTGACAGGTCTTGGCGGATCACGTTCGATTGTATACAAACGATTTAAGAGCCTGGAATCCAAATTCGCTCGAGACCCCGAATACAAGCAAGAGTATGTAAAGTTCATGCAAGACTTCAAAAATGCTGGTCACATGATACAGTTACATAAAACCGAAAACTGTAACTATTTACCTCATCACGCAGTCCTCACCCCGCATAAACCTACCACACCACTGCGAGTGGTTATTGATGCATCTTTTAAAACGAGTACAGGTCAGTCGCTTAACGACATACAACACAAAGGTTCCGTGATTCAAGATGATTTAGTAAACATATTACTAAGATTCCGAATAAACAAGTATGTAATAAATGCAGATATCAAAAAGATGTATAGAATGATATACATAGACCAATCTCAACGACATTTACAGTGTATACTCTGGCGTGAGAACCCTACCGATCCATTACTTACCTACACTCTAACAACGCTTAGTTTCGGCCTTAAGTGTGCCCCATACCTAGCAACGCGGTGCCTACTCCATCTCGCGCAGCAGAACCAGGACGAGGTCCCGGAGGCGGCTGCTCCAATAGCTGATAGTTTTTACATAGATGACCTGCTCCATGGCGGTGATGACGAGCACCAGGTAGCCAAAACAGCTGTTAACGTCGAACAAATTCTCCGTCGAACAAATAATACACATAAAGTCCTAGGACTCGCGTGGTGCAGTAATAACGACAATTTAATGTTCTAAAAAAAAAAATTCAGCGATTATGGAAAAATAAAATAGCCTGGGACGAAAAACTCCCTAGCGAATTTGTAACCGAATGGGAAACCTTTTATAAAAAATTGATTACGTTAAACTGCCTCGCATTACCTAGACACGTCCTTATCAGCGATTACATAACGCTAGAATTGCATGGTTTCTCCGATAACTCATTAGCGGCGCTCGGAGCGTCGATCTATATACGCACGGTAGATGCGTGCGGGAGAATCATAACTCGACTGTTATGCGCTAAGACAAGAGTGGCACGATGTGAAACAATTCCAAAACTGGAATAACGTGCCGCATTATTGTTAGCAGAATTGTACAATAAAGTAAATAAAGCACTCAAACGTAACTTCACAAAAAAATATTTTTGGAGTGATTCAACAGTAGCACTGGCATGGATAAAATCATTGCACCTTAATAACCTAAATTGTTTCGTAAAAAACCGAGTTATTAAAATACGGAACTTAACTAACATTGTCAATTGGCACTGGGTCTCTTCCAATGAGAACCCCGCGGATTACTTATCTCGAGGGTTGCATGCAGACAAGTTAGCTAGCTGCAACCTGTGGTGGAAAGGATCCTCGTGGCTAAAAAAGCCCGTTAATGAGTGGCCTTCTCAACAAATGACGATTATAGACATATTACCGAGTAACGAATCTATTCTGTGTAGCGTTTCTACGAACGCAACACAACCAAACAAGTTAATGACTCATCTATTTAAAAGATGGTCCAATGTAAACAAATTAATTAATTGTGTTGCATTCATACTTAGATTTATTCATAACTATCTACATAAACATGACATGATGATTGGTCCATTCTCTGTCGAAGAATTAAATGATGCGCTAAACAAATTAATTCAATTTTCACAAATGGAATCTTTTCCTAATGAATATCGTTTACTCGAAACAGCTAAACCACTTCCAAAATCATCCAATTTACTAAATTTAGACCCATTTATGGAAAATAAATTAATAAGAGTAGGTGGTCGCTTAGCGTTATCACATATATGCACGACAAAAAACATCCTATTATTTTACCGCAAAAACATATACTTACCAAGCTTATCATGAGTAGCGAACATGTTAAAATGATGCACGCCGGACCCCAGTTATTGTTATCATCGGTTCGAGAACGGTTTTGGCCGATAAATGGTAAGAGTATGGCAAACAAGGTCGTTAGCGAGTGTGTGACATGCTTCAGAGCCAAACTTACTTCGCAAATACCTATCATGGGTGATTTGCTACGACGAGAGTGAACCCGGCACCCGCCTTTCTGTATACGGGACTTGGTTACGGTGGTCCGTACGCGATAAGGGACAGGAGGGGACGGGGCTACAGAACTGATGAATGTTACATCGCAATTTTTGTCTGTATGACAACTAAGGCAGTTCACATCGAATTAATTTCTGGTTTACAATCATCAGCATTCCTTTCGGCTTTACGACGGTTTATAGCCAGACGATCGAAGCCGAAGGAAATTCTTAGCGATAATGCTACTACCTTTCATGGGGCCACTAACGAAATAACTGAGCTCTATAGATTTTTGAATGAAAATTCTAACGAAATAATAGCTTCTTGTGCAGGTGAGGGGATCAAATGGAAATTCTTGCCGCCATACACTCCTCACATGGGTGGTTTACATGAGTCAGCCATAAGATGTTGTAAATTTCATTTAAAACGAGTACTAGGCCTAGCATTACTAACATACGAGGAATTTTCTACTGTTTTGATTCAAATTGAGGGTATTTTAAATTCTCGTCCTTTATGCCCAATACCAAATGCTAATAGTGATGATGTTTCTTTCTTGACGCCTGCCCACTTCCTTATAGGTAGAACGCCTACCGTGATGCCTGACTATGACTATAAGGATGTACCATATAACCGACTAACTCATTACCAAAGGTTACAGCAGCTGCAACAGGACTTCTAGCGCCGATGGTCCAGAGATTACATAGGACTATTGCAGGAGCGTACCAAATGGAGGAGTTGCAAGGGCCGAGCCCTTCAAGAGGGTACCGTGGTGCTAGTGAGGGGCCGCGCCTGCCGCCTTGCCTGTGGAGGATGGGCCGCGTCGTGCGCTGCTGCCCGGGACACGACGGCCGAGCGTGGGTGGTCGACATCAAAACAGCGAACGGCATCATAAAACGTGCATTCAATAATATTTGCCCATTACCGACGAATGCTATAGAATAGTAAATAGATTGTGTTAATTTCCGTTACGTAAATCGCATACCTAGCTTAAGAGTTAAATGTTACTTAAGATTTTCTTAGCTTATCAATAAATCCTATTTTGATTGTAGTTTCCTTAAACCTTATACAACTGAATGGCAAAGAGTCAGGTATAATGTACGATTTTCGAAGCTATTTCATTTCAATTTAATCTTACACCTATTGCCTATTTAGTCGATTCTGTACAGTACCAACCACTTTGCCGTTTAATGATTATAATCCTTTCATGATTGACATTAGTGTCGCTATCTAACCTACAGTTTTAGTCAATTTAATTAAGGGCACATGTCGCTAATGATCCTGAAAGGAGTATTGTTATGTTGTATAATAGCCAAGTTGGGGGTGGCAGCATGTCAATGACTGACAGCGCCATCTACCTTGATCTCAAGGGACTTGATGGCTTGATAGTATATTAAGATCTACTTAGTTATAGCTTTAATCAGTAAGTTCGTGACATCGCCAATAGGTAGCGCTATATATAAGAATTGTAAAATAGAGGCTCAGTAATAAATGACACTTTTGGAATAAACGCCGAGCGAGCCGCACGCAGCCATTTTGATTTCCTTATCCACCATCCCTGAGCCTGCGAAGAAACAGGGACAAAAGGGCGAAAATGAATTATGAATGCAGTTGTATTCAGTTTTTTTTCTCTTTCGAATGGTATAGGTAACATCTCGATAGCTTGAAAAAACATGCCCCTTACACCCTTAAAAAAAGGTTACTCTGACGCAGTATTTGAAAAAAATCAGACGTATCAACAATAAGGAAAAAATATTCAATTCCTTCTTGGTGTAACTGTCATCTTCGCAATTCACTTAACGTCTTAAGGAGTCATCAAATAAGAAAAAGAATGATACACCATTTTACGTTCTCAAAAATATCTACAAAAATTCATTTGATTAAATTACAAATAGATGTAATAATCATTTTTTCAATTACCTGCGTCGTAAGGGACCATTCTGTTAGCAAACGTCTCTAAGATACGCAGTTTTGCATTCACATGTGTAAGACAACACAGACCTTACGGCCATCTGTCGTTGTTTCAAATATGATTTCATGGCATATACGTAATTTATTCACTAGTACAAACACTAAACTACCGGCCCTTACGTTAAAACAAAACTGTCTAATTTGAACGAATCCCATAGATGTTAGCGTTATCTCTTTCATTACATGACAGAGGCAGTGTTCGTTGATATAGCTGAATTATTCGCAAGCATTTAAAATTACTATTGTAAGCATACACATGGCCGTAGTATATCTTTCACCATCAACACACTTCACAAAAAACAATGTAAAGTTCCGGATAGATGTGCGAGTAAGTACGTCGTACTTATGGCTTGGCGACCTTACTCGCCAGTGTGTCACCCTAAGTACGCGAACTTCTAAAGGTAAACGCGGGCGAAAAATGTCGTTGAGCTCTAAGTACGCGTACTTACTCGCCCGTCTATCTGGGACTTAAGAGCATGTTGCTGCTGGTTGTAGTTGAGTGCTGTGATGCTCAGTGCTGTTTTGAACGTATGCTTGTATAGACGCACGCTTCAAGTACTTTTCGATAAGAAGGCAACCGGATTTTGTTAAAAGTTAATGAGAACAGTATTACTACAGAATCACTCTTAGCTCGAAGCGAGCATGAGACAAGTTATTGCACTAAGAATCTTATCCTACTAATATTATGAACGAGAAACTGTGAATAGTTTGGATGTTTGTTACTCAATCACGCTTCAACCACTGAACAGATTGAAATGAAACTTAGCACACATAAAGGTAAGGTCCTGTAATAGGACATAGGATAGGAGAATAGTTTTAATTCCAAAAAAAATAAAAGCTCCCGAAGGTATAACGATAGTTGAAATTCTACGCGGATGCAATCGCGGGCAGAAGTAAGTTTTTAATAAACTATTTCATATTCGGCGGCACGTAATAACCGGGTTTGTGTTTATTTTGCGAGTCTTTTAGTATACAAAATAAGTTCACAAAGCGCTATCACAACGGATATTTAACGTAACCTCATTGCCAAATGATAACAGATAGATAATTTAGCAGAAACTGATGGCGACCACGGCCGGTATTCTAGGCGCTAAAAACCATATCGTCTTTGACCTGTCATCGTATTGTCAATGTTTTGATAGCTCTTATTTCCTTGACAGTAACGGCGTCTGACGTCAAAACAATACCGTAACCGGTCAAATACGAAATGGTTTTTACTGCCGGGAATAGAGGCCCAAAGCAGTGGTGAAACTTAAAACTATGGCCATTGACCCAGTAAGTTCTTTGATCAATCAGTATTGATTCTTATAAAATTATGTTTAAAATAGAATAGAATAGAATATAAAATATTTCGATATTTGTACTCGCTTGTACATAAAATGGCGTATTTAATTGAATTTTGTTTCTCGTCATTACTTACTGGCATATTATTATGATAATGTATGGACCTGTGCCATAATTTATCTCTTAAATTGTTTAATACTCTAATAAATAACACAATTACATTTATGATTTCGTTAATTGTTTGACCAAGAAAAAAATCCCATGTACCTTTTACACCGTGTAATAGATCAGTTTAAATGGAGTTACGTCCATGTAATTTTTATTTCTCTCAATTTAGTTCTTGATACATCAAATTGACTTCGAAGTCCACTATTAAAGAAGGGTTTATCGGTCATTTTTTATTATTTTTTTGACGTAAGGGACATGCTATCTCTGTAACTAAGCGTTAGATGATAAAATGAGTTACGTGTAGTCCAAAAGTGGAAAAAAATGAGTAATTGGCTATTTTTAGTTATACGATACGTTAACAAACAACAAAATTATGGATTTAAAAAGAAAAAAAAACAGTTTTTTGGCTCTCCTGAAAAGTAGCCATTTGTCCGTTACGTCAATTTAGATTACAGTCGTCTATATACTATAACAATAACTACATAAATATACGTATTAATAGATGTATATATACATATTCATATATACACAGAAGTTATGGATCACTTAGGTACATCAAGCCACAATTTCTTAAGTTTCTCCCTAAGCGAAGCAACAGAGGAAGATTGTCTTACAGACAATGGCAACTCATTCCAGAGTCTGACCGAGTGAACCGTGAAAGAATGTGAATACACACGCGTCCTATTTAAAGGAAAGGCAAGAGAAAGGTTGGTGCTAGACCTTAAACGGTGTCCGCTACCATCAGCCATAAATTATTATTTTTCTGAGAGGTAAGGAGGAAAAGTAGGAGTAAAAAGAACATTAAAAAGAAGAGACAAGATATGTACGTCCCTGCGGCGACGTATATGTAACCATTGAAGTTGTGAGCGGAATTGGGATGCATGGTCATACTTTTGCAAGCCAAATACGTACCTAATACAAACGTTTCGGAGACGCTCTAGCTTGTCAAGCAGCTCCTCACGAAGATCCAAGAAGGCAACATCACCATGGTCGAGAAGGGGGAGAAGGAGAGAACGCGCAAGAGTAAGTTTAGTGTTAAGAGGAAGGAAATTCTGCAGGCGCCTTAAAGAATGAAGTAATGCAAAGAGCCTCTTACTGATCTCAGCAACATGAACCGACCACGAGAGAGTCTGATCCATGGTAATACCCAGGTTCCTAACTATGGTGGAGAAAGGGATTGGTGTCCCATCAAAGAAAACCTCAGGCACCACCATCTCCGACAGACGGGCCACGAAGTGAGGGCTTCCAATGACAATAGCCTGCGACTTCTTAGCATTAACCAAGATCCCAAAATTCTTCGCCCATCCGCGAATCACCTCCAGATCTGTATTGATTCGGCTTATCAAATAAGGGAAATCATCAAGGCTAGCCGCAGCGTAAATTTGTAGGTCGTCAGCATAAAGATGATAAGAAGAACTTATAGAATGAGTAATACTGTTGATAAAGACGGAGAACAGAAGAGGAGGAAGCACACCTCCCTGGGGAACGCCAGCAGAGAGTTCAGTCCACTCAGAGTAACGGTCGTCAACCCGAACGCGCTGACGCCTTCCAGAGAGGTAAGAGCGAAACCCAGAATGGGCAGTAGAAGATATATTAAGAGTGTCAAGAATAGCGAGAAGAATATCAAAGTCAACTGAATTAAAAGCACTACTGAAATCGAAAACCGGATTGGAAAGGATTAAAAAGGTTATGTCTATTTAGGTGAGCAGAGAGACGACGATTAACAAAGTGTTCAATGATCTTGGAAAGTAGAGGGAGAATGGAAATAGGACGATACGGGGAAAAAGTGACAGGATCACGCGATTATGGCTACAGAACACTCCGAGGAGGACCTTACTGTGATGCAGAGTGACGTCAAGAAAAAGGAATTCAGGAGAGTTAGAATAGTTAACAGGAACCGGAGACTGAGCAACCACTTGACAAGCGAGATCGTCTCTAAAATAAATTGCTACCCCACCGCCACGGACAGTCGTAGTTTCGCGAACCCTGCTACCAGTCCTATCATTCCGAATAAGGCGAAAACCAGGTAAAGGATAGAGAGAAGACGCCAACGTGGGCTTAAGCCACGTTTCGGAGATAAGGACGGCGTGAATATTAGAAGCATTAAAAAACGCCAGGAGATCTGAATAATGGGCCGGAACGCTTTGTGCATTAATATGAACGGCATTGAAGTTTTTACCACAAGATTTAAAAGTAAAGTGCAGACGGTCACTCAGGTCAGGCATATCCGACACATCGCTAAGGGAGTCGTAAACACTGGATGTAGACAGTGAAAAAAATTCGCTGTCAATGGAAGTGTTAAGAACATCGGACATGACATGTATGAAAATGCGACGACAAGTTTAGTGATATATCTATCACTACAACAATATACTATAAATACAAGTAAATATAATAAATTAAATAAAAACTATATTACTAATTAAACCCTAAACATAACAAACACCCTATACAAATATGATTTCATGGCATATACGTAATTTTTTCACTAGTACAAACACTAAACTACCGGCCCTTACGTTAAAACAAAACTGTGTAATTTGAAGGAATCCCATAGATGTTAGCGTTATCTCTTTCATTACATGACAGAGGCAGTGTTCGTTGATATAGCTGAATTATTCGCAAGCAAGCATGTATGCTTACACATGGCCATAGTATCTCTTTCACCAACAACACACTTCACAAAAAACAATGTAAAGTTCCGGATAGATGTGCGAGTAAGTACGTCGTACTTATGGCTTGGCGACCTTACTCGCCAGTGTGTCACCCTAAGTACGCGAACTTCTAAAGGTAAACGCGGGCGAAAAATGTCGTCGAGCTCTAAGTACGCGTACTTACTCGCCCGTCTATCTGGGACTTAAGAGCATGTTGCTGCTGGTTGTAGTTGAGTGCTGTGATGCTCAGTTCTGTTTTGCACGTATGCTTGTATAGACGTACGCTTCAAGTACTTTTCGATACGAAGGCAACCGGATTTTGTTAAAAGTTAATGAGAACAGTATTACTACAGAATCACTCTTAGCTCGAAGCGATAGATTACTGCGAGCATGAGACAAGTTATTGCACTAAGTATCATATCTTACTAATGTTATGAAAGAGAAACTGTGAATAATTTGGATGTTTGTTACTCAATCACGCTTCAACCACTGAACGGATTGAGATGAAACTTGGCACAAATCCAGTTAAGGTTAAGTCCAGGAATAGGACATAGGACACTTTTAATTCCAAAAAATTTAACAGCTCTCGAAGGTATAACGATAATTGAAATCTACGCGGATGAAATCGCGGGCAGAAGTTAGTTTTTAATAAACTATTTCATATCCGGCGGCACGTAATAACCGGGTTTGTGTTTATTTTGCGAGTCTTGTAGTATACAAAACAAGTTCCCAAAGCGTTATCACAACGGATATTTAACGTAACCTCATTCCCAAATGATAACAGATAGATAATTTAACGTAATAATTTAAACTTAAACGGATAAATTTAAACGGATGGCGACCAGGGCCGGTATTCTAGGCGCTAAAAACCATATTGTCTTTGACCTGTCATCATAATTGTCAATGTTTTGATAACTCTTAGTAGCGGCATCTGACGTCAAAACAATACCGTAACCGGTCAAATACGAAATGGTTTTTAAGCTGAAGCTGAGTGAAACTTAAAACTCTGGCCATTGACCCAGTAAGTTCTTTGATCAATCAGTATTGATTCTTATAAAATTACGTTTAGAATAGAGTCGAATAGAAAATATTTCAATATTTGTACTCGCTTGTAAATAAAATGGCGTATTTAATTAAATTATTAGTTACTGGCATATTATTATGATAATGTATGGACCTGTGCCATAATTTATCTCTTAAATTGTTTAATACTCTAATAAATAACACAATTACATTTATGATTTCGTTAATTGTTTCACCAAGAAAAATATCCCATGTACCTTTTACACCGTGTAATAGAATAGTTTTAATGGAGTTACGTCCGTTTATTTTTTATTTCTCTCAATTTAGTTCTTGAAACATAAAATTGACTTCGAAGTCTACTATTAAAGAAGGGTTTATCGGACATTTTTTATTATTTTTTTGACGTAAGGGACATGCTATCTCAGTAAATAAGCGTTAGATGATAAAATGAGTTATTTGTAGTTAAAAAGTGGAAAAAAAACAAGTAATTGGCTATTTTTAGTTATATGATACGTTAACAAACCACAAAAATATGAATTTAAAAAGAAAAAAAAACTGTTTTTTGGCTCTCCTGAAAAGTAGCCATTTGTCCGTTACGTCAATTTAGATTACGGTCGTGGATATAATCATTAATTGTTTCTTAATACTAACATATTACTTATTTTAATGGTATACATTTCTGGTAAAGTTGTAGATTTACAATTCAATTTATTTAACGAGATTTGAATACATTCGCTTATAATTTATAAAAACTACAATATCGATCTATGACCCCATGCTTTAGTTGAAAATTTGTCTTTTAATGTAAGTCGCTTATCGTCTTTACTGGATAACGCAATTTTGTTAACAGTTTGCGTAAAGATTTCATGTTTAATAGATTTAAATAATATATTTTTTTTCCTAATAACCGTATTCTTGAACAGAACATCCTTATAGTCATCTAATGTTAATTCTCGGACACCAGGCTTTTTTACTCCTTTTGCTTTTTTGAGTAATGAATTTTCGCTTACAAACTCAGTGATAAGCCCTACAAACTCAGTGATAAGCTCGCCCCCTAACTCGTCTTTAAATAATTCCGGAACCTTTTTATTTATCAAGGGTATCTGAAACTCATTTGATTTGTTATAATGACTTGTATCAAAATAATGTATCAAATGATTTTTCAAATCGTCGTAAAAGTCAGTGGTTTTAATATTATAAATGAAACTGTCAGTATCTGTATAACAGAGAGAAACACTTTCATTATAATAAGGTTTTATTACAGAGTAGTGGAATTGATACATGTGACTATTAGAAAGCTCGAGTATCGCGAATCCTATGTATATCGGTTTATCGAAGACAACTCTCTCCGGTTTCATTTGAACAGCGACTAAATTATCCGAAAATATCGTGGCGCTGTGAAAATTTAGTCGTGCTATTAATTTACTTGCTGTTACAAACTTCTTTGTAGAGTTTCTCTCATCACACCACTGATTTACTAACTTAACATGTACGCGTCGTTCACTATCCTCGAGAGTCTTGCCAAAAACAGCGTTATTTTTTAATTTAAAAAGATTCTGTTGAAATGGCGTTTTTGCATTTTTTCTTAGTTCTGTATTTAAATCTATATATTTTTTCAAAAAGGGGCTTTGTCGGAAGGTGATTACCCAATGAAATTTTATTAAGAGTCAAACCATTACGCAAGCACGTTTTTAAATGTACATAATGAATGACGTACTCATATGTATCATACAAATTTGGGATTCATTTCGAATTTTTCCCTCCTGGAGGTACAAATTTTTGTGCACAGAAGGGATAATCGTTATGCAAATGATGTAACTCTTTAGGGCAAACTAAGTCGACCTCAAGAATAAATCCAAATTCTGCATCGTCTGAAATTGACAAGTCTAATTGCTCTATTTCCTCAGAATTTAGAAAGCGAAAATCAGATATGGGAAATGAATGACTCATACTATATCCGTATAAGTTGTTACAATAAATGTATACAAGAAACGAGTCGGGTTTACTGTCATCATAAGTTTTCATATATTTATTATTAGCAAGAGCATGTCTGGTAGAGCACATGCACATTCCGCCTCGAATGCCTTTTTGAATAAGACGAATGATTTCTAAATCAGATATCAACTCTAATTTTACACCAGTTTTCAATAACATCGCATCAAATGACAAACTCGGCACGGTTAAATAGAATGCGGGATCTAATTCATAATGAATCTTACAAATTTTTCGAAAATTTTCAAATATGTCTGACAAAAGCAAAACGTCAGTTTTAATATAGAGATCTGTATATTTACCCATGTTTCTTATTTGAAATGTATTCTATACACGTTGAGCGTGCTCATAGTCAGAGTCTGTAATTTGTTCCGCAGAAAAGCGAGTTATAAAACGAACTCTTTTCAGGTAGCACAATTTCTGTAAATTTATCCCAGCCGGTCATATATTCGTAAGGATATACTCCTTTGCGCAGTAATAAATTAAACTCTTCTAATCGAGGATAAAAGTTACTTAAGTGGAAAAACTCTGATCTACATAAACCCTTAGCTAACTCTTGTAAACTAGCACCTAGAAATTTAAATGAGTCTACAAACCGTATTTGCACATACTGATCATTAGATAACCTTAAAAATTTTGTAAATGAAATATAGTTTTCTTTATTTTTAAAAACTCTGATCTACATAAACCCTTAGCTAACTCTTGTAAACTAGCACCTAGAAATTTAAATGAGTCTACAAACCGTATTTGCACATACTGATCATTAGATAACCTTAAAAATTTTGTAAATGAAATATAGTTTTCTTTATTTTTAGGTATTACTTTTATAGATCCAGAACATTTACCCAGTTCTTTGATAAATAAATGACAGTCGTATCCAGACAAATTGTGGAAAAATATAGGAATAAGTTTAGGTACTCGAAAACGTAAGTTACAGTATTGATGCATGGGCCGCTCCGCGATAAAACCCTGTTAAATGACAGTGATCTCTAACTTTATCACCAAACAAAGGGGTTTTGCAAATGTGACAAATTTTTGCATTTTTGTATGCTAATCAAATCGTATCGTCAAAAATCATAGGAACCTCTTTATTTAAGATCTCATGTATTTAATTTACATGTCTGTGCAAGTACTCTAAAAACTTGGATACGCAATCGGGTCCGCGATACTGAATAAAACGATTCAGACTTCCGTCATAAGAACAAACTATGTAATACGCAAAAGCTGCAGACTTATGAATTTGTTTATTTGAGGTGAAGCTAATATTTGGTGCTTGCTCGCAACCCTGGTAAGGTTTAAGAATAGTTTCAAAGTCAGCGTACACTACAAATAAATGGTACGTCTTGTTTACGATCGAAATTTCTAAATTGCAGATATGTACCTTTATCTGGAGGTACAGTAGCAATTCCACTACAAACATGCATATCATATTTGTATTCCGATACAAAAAATATGAGACAGTCTTCGCAAAAATAAAGTTTACCATGATGCTTAGTAATTTGAGAACGTACAAGACGCGACAAGTCACGAATCAAAACATAATGCGAGTTATTACCGCGCTCAATTACAAGTAAATTGATCCTATGTTTCCTTTTGTACTCGGACCTGTAAAGAGGTTACAACAGTTCGATTGTTTTTTAAAGAATACACATTAATACTGATATCAATATTATTGGATTCAAATGTCTTAATATCAGCAAAGGTGACAGGGAAACTCATATTATCAGTTTTTAAAACAATATTAAAATAGGGATACGACGATGTACGCTCACTATGATGTGAGGACGGGTAAATGGCGGCAACAACGCACCAGAGAAAACAATAGTCATCGTTATTGCGAATATTTATGCAAGCCTTTTTATTTTTTATTAATTTAGGCAAATCCACGTAAGATGACGCTTTTAATGGATCAAATTTATTGACATTTATTTCTAAATACAAATTTGATAAAAATGTTTAACCAGAAACCAGTGGTCTTCAAATTCCTCTAACTTTTTTCTTATATTTATAAAGAATTTTTGAAAGAGCTTCTCTAAATCATAATTTTGATGCACAGAAAATTTTTTTGTTGCGAAAGACTTAATTTCTAGCCTGTCATCTTTGAACAAAAGAAAATTGCAAAAGTATTCGAAATTAACTTTAAGGCTCACTTGTTTTTGGAGCGCATTTTATAAAATTCTTAAAAATTTGCATTTCAAAGAGTTCAAAAATACGTCAGGTAAACAAGTTTTAAAATCATCAGTAGCAATTATCCTATATGACGATATATAAAATGCAACCTTTAAAAGCTGAGGAAATTTGATAAACCTCATCGTTTAGTTCTACAACGGAATTATTTTTATGTTTATTACTTTTTAAATGACCCACCCACTGTTTTCTTTCTACTCTGATGGAGCACTCTGAGCAAAAAGGTATATTTATGTAAGTTTATTCAGATTACAACACAATAAAAAATAATAAGAGCAAACAGACATTTTACGCAAACGTTAAAATAATACTGAATTACTTGTTGTTAGAGTAAAATTTAACGTCAGCCTCTACAAAAAGTTCTTGAAGTCGTTGAACAAATTTTTGCAACGAGTTCCACTGTGGTGTTTCACTGTTGATTTGAGCCTTAACTGCAAGAAGGGCTTTCTTCCAACGCTGATCGGGCAACTCACCGCGAATGTCTTCGGTGTGAGACACCTTCAGCTCCACGAAGAAGTCTCCCTTCAGAACGCATGCTCGTTTCGTTGCTCCTGTCGGCAGTCGGTTTATTATAGACGAGTCGAGCGCATTTGAAGAAACAGAGGGTTTTGGCGTAATATTAAAATCTTCCGGGAATATACCAAACAAATCATGAGGGTTTTGGTTTGCTTTTATCTTCGATGCGGCAGAACTGTAAAAAACAATTAAATGAGTACAACCACTTTGATGTTAGAAGATTTACTAGAAGGTTTACTAGAAGTACCTTTTAAAAAGATAATGAGTAAGATAGTAAAAACAAATACCTGGTTGATGATGATTTTCGTTTCTTAATGGTTTTTTTCGATTTGAGATTATCTCGGCTTACGCTGTCCTCTGAATCAGATCTAAAACAGGATATATGGATAATTATTAATCGTTTTTGTTTAAAAACATACATTAACGGTGAAAACAAGTCAACGGGAAATATACCTATTAGCTGCACTTCTTTTTTGTTTTCCAAATTTTGAGGTGACGGGGGTCACGTTAGCAGCAACGATGCTTTCAAATTCGGTATCAGACCTATAAATAATAAATAATTGATATAATTAAATCACTGAAACATTTTAAAGTTATTTGGAAAAAAGTGTACTTACTCACATTTTAACAGTAGCGAGATGAAACAGCAGGAGGTGGTAATGCACTGGGCGGTCAGCTGGCGGACGAGGTGTAGGGCGGCGGTGGCGGTAGCTGGAAGTCTCGGAGCACAAAAAGAACGCAGTTGTGGAAGTTTACAAATAAATAGCGAATTCTTGATGACTTTGTTACATACGCCAGGGGTGTTACTTGAGTAATTTTGCATAAAGCAGTTAATATCGCTATTATTAATTTAATATTTTGCTATTTTTATTGCACTCGAAGAACCAGTGAGAGAAGATTCCATCTTGTCTCTATTGTGGTAATTAACATTATTTTTATTATAAGTAGTGTAAATTGTTTTTTTTCTTTAAGCGTACATGTTGTGATAGTTTGATTGTTTATTCCAGTAACTTTTAACATTTAACTGGGGTTTCTCACTGGTAAAATAATTATATCAAGTTTAATGAACGAAATGTATTCAAAATGTTCGACACAATTAAAAGTAATGTTACCAATTATAACATTATTTGATACATTTACGATAGTGCCAGCCCTCAAAATGTATATTCTTGCATATTTTGAATGGGGCCACCGGCGTTGTGCAATTTCCTTCACATCTATTGAAAAAAACATGTTGCGTAATTGACCAATGCCTAATTAATAAAATTCAGGAATATTTGTTAAATCAACAAATGAAACATTCCCTATTTAAAATAATAAATATTAATAAGTATGTATATATATAAATTTAAATTATTGACGCAAATGTACTGGAGACAGAAAAAGTATTTTCCCGAACATGCGAACTTGACAAATCGATTTCTTAATCCAGAAAACACCTATCGCCTAGTGGCTGCTATACGGCCTCATCTCAATTTTTTTCATTTTTGATATTATTGCAGATTCGTGGTCAGAAGGGTTTAATTTACCACCTTAACTCAAAAAAATAAGGAAAACTATCCTCTAAAGCCTCTTAATGCACTTGTGGCCATACGTAAATTTCCAAAAATCGACTATCCCTTACCTGCAATACGGCCACTTCGGGGTTGCGGCCGTGTAGCATAAACTTTCGAAACAAAGTTTTGAGTTACGTCCACATCGCACAACAGTAAAGGATGATTTCCACCAAACGGCTCGCAACGCATCGGATCGGAAAGGATACGGACTGATGCGGCGACAGCAGATCGCGTCTATTAAAATTATTATTGTCTATTTATGACGAAGCCGATCGCGCGTCGCAGCATACTTTCGGCTACGATCGCGTGTCGCGGAAGACGCCCGCGGTCAAGTTGCTGTGCGCGGCTTGGTTATATAGACTTTAAATACTGTGAACATGATTTAATATCGTTTAAAGACCATAAAATTCTTTCCATTCTAATCCGTTGCGGGCCGTTTGGTGGAAATAGTGCTTAAATGGGACGGTGATTAAAATGAATGCGTCAAAATATAAACGAAATAAAAATCACATCGATCTGGCAATACGATATCAGGCTTATTGGTGACAATAGTCCTATACAGTGCGACCAATAAGAGTAGAAATTAAATAAAATGGAACTAAAAAAATTCTATACTAAATTGTTGCCATGTTCAAGCATTTTACGTCAAAAATGTGACAGTTACGTAGAAAGTGGCGCCCTCATTTAATTTCTACTCTTTTTGGTCGCACTATACGTGATGACAGTTCGATCCCAATAGAGCGTAGTACGACCATTTTCGAGAACTGTCGCCGGTGTGTACCTACTTATAGTACGGCACTTCAGACTCAAAAAGACCATATTGAAGAGCAAGTTGCTGATGGATGATTCTGGCCACGAGGTTAATGTCTGTGCAAGTACTCGCCGTTGGCCAAATGCGAACAACCGGAAATTATGTGTCTGAGGGACTTGCCGGGGCACCGGCACGCTCAAGAAGTGTCGAAGTGTCCTCAGAATATATTTCCGGGAATTTTTCGTCATTATGATCTCATCATCAATTGCACAGACAAAACCTTTGGTTTCCCCAAAGAGACCAAGTCGTAGTCAGTTCACGGACGCTAAAAAGTCTACGTCGGGCCTTGTTATAGGGCCCGGTAGAAGCGTCCGTGTAGCTCCTTGCTCTTCCATACGTTCTTGAGGTGTTCAGTGCTCAACAACATTGGTCTGCTCCAGTTTTCGTTTACCAAGGAGAGAGGCGTGAGGCTCCTGTCTACTGCAACCACATGACGATGCATCCCACACCAATCGCCAAGGAAATAATCCCTGAGATTGCACACCTCGCGGTTGTGGAGATTCTAAGCATTTAAAATGCCTCGACCTCTACATTACCTCGGGATGTACAATCTCATGACAGAAGAGCGTGGGTGCAACATGCGATGTGATTTAAGCAATAGAGTATGCCAAAGGAGTATGTGAGCAGCGGCATCACCCAACTATTGAAGGCGTGCACCTTATTACCCTCCGACAAAAGACTGTTAAGAGCTTTTGTCAAGCGGCAGAAGAAGCGCTCCTTCACTGACTGCTTAAGATCGACGTCCTTAATACCATGACATGAAAAATACATGATAACAAGATCAAGAACGTAAAGAACAGAAGCGGATACTGCGAATGCACACCCTCCACCATGGTCAACATCAAATAATGAAAATTGCATGCGACCATACTACGGGGCTACAGAGGGAGGAACTAACCTCACTGCGTACCGTGAACGAATGCTGCTCCTGTATCAGACTCTTTAACCGGCCATCACCGTTACCGCCCAATGACTATCGGATCAAGTGCGGGCCATTCAGCGGCTTCGGCGACTGGATAAGTCTATACTTGATCGGCTACGCCTTGAATCGCTACCTATTCGTACAACCTCCGCTTCATCACGGGACCCTCCTGCTGCGTTATCGGCTTCGATGCCAGTCGCCCAACACGCACTGATGTCAGTGCAGGAGGATCCTGTTAGCGACCATGAGGATTGTGCGAATATAAGCGTAACTAGCCAGGTAAATGAGCAATTGAGGAGGGCTTTGGAAGACGCGATCGCGCAGTATCGGTCCACACCCAACTCTAGGCCTCGTTTACCACGCTTGCCTGCCAGTAAACGAAATTTAGCACTTATGGGAGCCCTAAACGCCTTGCTGGCGTCATATTTACAAGCCA
This sequence comes from Acleris cristana, assembly GCA_948252455.1. Taxonomy (NCBI): domain Eukaryota; kingdom Metazoa; phylum Arthropoda; class Insecta; order Lepidoptera; family Tortricidae; genus Acleris; species Acleris cristana. The sequence goes on from OX411771.1 coordinate 32,256,114, forward strand.
CCGAGGATATTATCTATACCCCCTCAATTTTGTACTGCGGGGCCATAGCTGCGTGCCGCGTAGCTTGAGTTAAGTTTTCGGACACCGGCCGAGCTCCGCGCGCTCGCGGGTCTGTCCCCGCTTGGCAAGTGCGAATTGAGCGGCATAATGATAAGTAGACTCTCATAGGAAAGCTAATCTGCTTCAGGGGGGCAATGAACGCCCCCGAGTCATGCGTTTCGTGAACCAGGCTTTTGCTGGGACCGGAATAAGGTCCCAGCATTATATGGCCTGTGTCACAGAACGTATAGACAACCTGAAGCAGAAAGTTTGCGCGTGGGTTAGCCATATTCGTCGCTATAGAGAGCGTGTGGATAGATACCAGCAAAATCGCCTCTTCCAAAGTGATCAGAGGAAGGAGTACCGAAAGTGGGAAGGAACCGATTAAGAAGTTAGCGACGGACACCTACCGGATGCTGCTGCTATGATTAGTTTCTGGCGCAGCATCTGGTCACTGCCAGTCGTGCATACAGTAAGAGACTGGATTTTAGCTGGGCAGATATTTAAACATAGGTAATTTAAATTATGTACCTATCTGTCAAAAGAATTTACGCGGTAGGCATACGTCGAGACATTGATTATCTCATTTAATAATGTTGTTACTGTGCCAAAGATGATTATGATTTATCTGATAACTATTTTTCGTGTTTTAAATTTATTTTATTATTTTAAAATGTATTTTTGTATGATAGTATGCTTATTATCGTCATTTAATTCTTCTGCGATTTTGGACACATCTCGAAATTTCGTAAAATACTTTCTGCGATATGGCCACAACACGAAGTGACTATATTTGAAGTCCAGTACTTTAAAAACTTTGCATACTTGAAAAACAATTACACATTAATTTGAAGCTCTATATAATGAAAAACAAAATAACCTAAACCACAGTTTTATTGACCCAAAACTTAAGGAATTAGACCCATTTTTCTGCCGCACACTCAACTCGCAAAACTTTGATCGGCGATTTCTCTTAATATTGGTTTTTTGAGATGTGCCCGTATAGCAGGCACTAGGCGCTATAATTGTAAATTTATTGTAATTTCAACATTGAATACAAAAATTAAATATCACCAATATAAATAATTTAACAATGGTTTCATCATAAGCGCCCTCTGCAGGCTAAGTACTGAACTAATTTATTAGCTGAATGAATGCATTACATTTTCATATAGGTTGCAAATGGTTTCGATTAATTCCGATAGATTAAGCAAAATATTCGTTATTCTACGCCACCTATGTTCATTTGCGTGAAATCATCTCAATAATAGCGAGCGTCCATGGCTGAAATGTGATCGCGGATCTCATACCGCCATAGACTTAATATATTACTTCGTATGGACTGGCCTCTAGTGCAAAAAACGGGATATGAAATTGGTGCTAAATCTAGAAATCTAGCACCAAATCGTGACAGTGACGTTTCAACCTCGCACCAAGTTGTACGTACTAGTAAAATCAAAAATGCCATGTTGCGTCATAAGTAAGTGCAATAATTATTTCTCAAAGGTATCGAAAACCAAGGATGGAGTTTCTTTTTTCCGGTAAGCATATTAAGTAATGTATGACTCGAGTTAAACCATTTTTGCAAGCATTCTTAACATTATTGTAAATACAGCTGTTGTTTGGTTACCCGGCCACGTTACGGTAGTTCTATGTAGTTTGACGTAGTTCATAAGCAATCTGATAGATGTCGCTACTGTTTCTTGGCCAAACATATGTGACATTTTTGTTCGGAAGACCCTATCTAGTTGTTTAAATCAATGCATAATTACAATTACGCAAAACATTGTATGTCAAATTCGATTATATTTTTAGCTAAGCTTAATTTTGCACACAATAAAACTGATTTTACATCAATATGTTAAAGTGAGTTTTTTTTTTTAGAAATGTATTTATATATAACGTTCCTATAGATGGCATTACAATAGCATTAACATTAACTGGAGCTCATTTATGCGTAGTAGTAGTAGGGATTCGCCGGTTCTGGCCCCGCCTCTACTCGGCCGAAAAAATGGTGCTCTGACGAGCGAGAGGTGGCTTCGCTCCTAAAAAAAAAAAAAAAATATTTTTCGGTGTTTATCCCCCCATTTAGAGCGTTTGGGAAGGGTTCCGAGACTCCCAGATCACTCCTTCCCATAGCTTGCAATAGTCCATGTACTCAATACACAAGGTTATCAACTACCTGGGTACCCTTTTTTGTCCCGTGGACGTTGCCTATTGTTTGCGCGTGCGCCAACCCTTTGTTCTCGGGGCGCCCAACACCATTGACTTGCATCGGACGCGTTCATAACTTTTTTTACATATTACCTGATTGCGCTATTAACTGTTGTTATGTAATTTTTAATGTTATCTATGTTTTTCTCATATCATTTAATTAAGTTACTATAGTGGTTTTCTTAACATACTGTTTTTAAGGATCATAGTTCTAACCTAACCTAACCTACCTTGTTGAAGTTAACCTAAAACCGTGAAACCTGTCCTAGCTTAAAATACCTACTGTTTTTTAAGGGTTACAGTTCTAACCTAACCTAACCTACCTTACTGAAGTTAACCTAACATTATACAACCTAATCTAACTTAACATACCTACTGTTTTGTAAGGGTTACAGTTCTTACCAAACCTAACCTACCTTACTGAAGTTAACCTAACATTATACAACCTAATCTAACTTAACATACCTACTGTTTTTAATACTTACCTAACCTAGCTTGGTGAAGTTAACCTAACATTATACAACTTTTTTTTTTTTGACAGGGTGGAAAATGCTTTATGCATTTCCCCCACCATGGGAGTGGTGGGGGGGTATGTGGGACTCACTCCGTCGCCCCCCCTCAGAATGAGAGGGGGCGAGGGAGCGCAACCCACTAAAAACCACCCTGGCGTACCCTCCTGCCGGCTTGGTAAGACACCGTGGAACCCGCCTAAGCATTCCCCACGGTGTCTTCCGGCTGCCCCAGCCATTGCCGGGGCTCCCGCGACAAAGGAGAGAGAGGCCGAGTACGCGTGGCCCCTCTCCCAGACAACCAAGTGACTAGCCTACGGCAGGCGGGGGACTCCCATCCCCCACCTGCAGTCACTAAGGGTTGAGGCGGGCGGCAAAACGCCGCCGCCTCAACCCCCGCCGTCTACGCCGGAGCGGATGCGCGTGAGGAGACGCCTCGCGCTCCCGCTCCGAGGCCTCCTTCTGCGAGATGACACACTCGCAGAAGGAGGCCACAGCCCTCCAGGACCCGTCGCTGCACAGCATTGCAGACACAACGCTGTGCAGGGAGAGGTCCCATTGCCCGATAGCCAGCGCCATAGTGCAGCGCTCCGCACTCCACCGGCTGCACACCGCGAGGGTGTGCTGAGCCGTGTCGTCCGGATCGCCGCACTCATGGCACTGCGGGCCGGGCTCCCTCCCAATGTTGTGCAGGTAATGACCGAAGCATCCGTGTCCGGTCAATACCTGCACAAGCCGGTACGATGTAGCACCAACTGCTCTCCCCAACCAGGTGTCCATCGAAGGGAGGATCGCCCCTATGGTCCGAGTACCATAGGGAGCGTCCTCCAGGTTCTCTTTCCACCTGTCCCGCAGTCGGCGCTCCATCATCCGGCGCGTCTCCTCCACCTCATCAGGGTCCGGGCGTTCACCCCTCGCCCGGGCCCTGGACCTAACTATGTAGGTCTCCGCCTGCACCTCTGCGTCCAACTTCCAGGGCGGGGTGCAGGCGAGGAGACAGGCCGCGGCGTGGGCCACCGTCATGTAGGCCCTCACAATTCGTAGGGCCACCACCCGCTGTGGCCTCTGTAGCAGGGCCCTGTTCCGGGCGGACAACTTGTCCGCCCAGATGGGGGCCCCGTACAGAGCCATGCTCCTTGTAACGCCGGCATATAGCCGGCGGCACAAGGAGCCCGGCCCACCCACGTTCGGCAAAAGCCAACCCAGCGCCGACGCGGCGCCCACAATTCGGGGAGCTAACCGTGTGAAGTGCTCCCCGAAATTCCAACGTCGGTCCAGAACAAGCCCCAAATATTTTATGTGGGGCCTGATCCGGACCGACTCCCCCCCAGGGTGAGCGCCGCGCCCGCTGGCAGCCTCCACCCCCGCCCCCCGAAGACTATCGCCTCAGTCTTCGGGAGGGCCACCGTCAGGCCGAGCCGACCAATCCGGTAAATGGTCAGCTCGGCCACCGCTTCCGCCCGGCACAGCGCCTCCCTCATGTCGGTCCCGCGCACGGCCACCATGGTGTCATCTGCGTAGCAGATGGTGGCCGTCCGCGGGAGCAACTCCCCCCTGATGGCCCAATCGTACCCCAGGTTCCATGAAAGTGGACCGAGCACGGAACCTTGGGGTACGCCACAGGCCATCTCCGTCGACCCCCGTCGACCGTCCCTCTGCTCATAGAGCACTACCCTCTCGGTGAGGTAGTGCTCTATGACCCGCCGCAGGTAGGGAGGCACTCGGTGATATATGAGTGCCTCCCTTATCACCCCATAGGGGAGGGTGCCAAACGCGTTGGCGATGTCCAACGACACCGCCACAACACCCTCCCCTCTGCTTGACGCGTATTCACAGAAGTCCCTGAGGGACTTCAGCGCGTCGAGCGTAGACCGCCCCTCTCTGAACCCGAACTGTCTCTCAGAGACGTTCGGGACGGTGGTCTCTAGGTGCTGCTAGATCCTAGAGGCCAGGATTCTCTCGAACATCTTCCAGGGAGTCCATGGGGGGGGCGGTGCGCATTTTGTTACGCACCACCCTGTACGGCCGCCCCCACGGATCCCTGTCCAGCGTGGCCAAGAACGAAACGTGTGCCTCGTCCTTGGCCTTCGCTATGGACATTACTACTGGCCCCCTTTGCTTGTTTGAGGGCCCGGTAGAGCCCCTCCTCCTCCTCGTCGGTGTGCCGCCTGCGCCTGCAGTGTTGGTAGGCGCGGCGGGCACCGTTACTGGCGGTCCGCAGGGCCGCAACTTCTGCGGACCACCAGTAAACCTTCCTTCGGGCGAACAAACGTCTCGCCCGGGGCATGGCCGCTCCGCACACGGCCTGGAGCACGGAGCGGAACCGGCGCGCCCTCTCCTCTACACCCGAGGCGGCGAGTGGGGCAGCACACCAGGCCTCCACCATCGCCGCCTCGTCCGCCCTGGCCCTGTCAAGGTGGGCCAGGAACCATTTGGGGAACTCCTCCCCTCCCCCTCTACGCCCGCCCCCTGGGATGGGTAGCGGCTGGCCAGGGGAGACCCTCAATCTGATATACAGATGGTCAGAGAGGGTCTCCACGTCCTCCAGGACGCGCCAATCTGTGAGGCGTGCGGCAATGGCAGGGGTCGCGAACGTGACGTCCACGATGGACCCCCCCTGCCGCCGCACGCAAGTGTTGGCGCTGCCCTGGTTTAAGACTTCCAGACCTGTTGCCGCCACCCAATCCCTGAGCGCTTTTGACATTGAGGTCCCCCAGGACCATTACTTGGCGCGGGGCCGCCCTCCGTACGACCCCCCCCCAGGACCCCCAGAAAAACTTCGAACGCGGCCAGCGGCCTATTGGGGGAGAAGTACACCGCAACCAGTACGGTGTCACTCCCCCACTTGGCCGCAACAAATCCTGGGCCGCTTTCTAACTTAACAAGGGGGGGGCCGTTGCCGACCGCCGGCACCACCACGGCAACCCACTCGTCCGTCGACCCTACCCAGTTGGGTAGGGGAGGGACGAAGTAGGGCTCCGCAACCACGGCAACGTCAATCGACCACTCCACCACAACTTGCATGAGCAAGTCTTGTGCTCTGGCGGAGTGGTTGACGTTGACCTGCAGGAGCTCTAAATGGTGTGCTGGCATTTAGAGCTCCATGCAGGTCCCCTCGATATCCCGGCCGGCGGCGGTTTCCGCGGGGGCGTCTCTGCTAGGAACGGGGGGGCGGGGGCGCTGCGGCCTCGTTTCCCTCCCCTTCGTTCCGGGGGGGAAACAATGCTTCCCCCCCAGCATGTGGGCGGCCGGGAGTTTGGCATGGTGGCACACGTCACACCAAGCCTTCTCCCAGCACTCACCCATTTTGTGCCCCTCCTGGCTGCACCGGAAGCAGCGATTGCTCCGAACCACCTTTGAGGGGCACAGCTCCTGCGAATGGCCGACACCGTAACAGCGGAAGCACCGCATCGGTGTCGGCCCCGCCGTCGTGACCCTGGCGGAGGCCCAACCCATCAGGATCCTGCCTGCCCTTGTTAGGGCCACTGCGGCCTGTACGGGGCACTGGACCAGCACCGATCCAGTGCCATCGTAAAGGGCGCGGACGGCCCCCACCCTCACCTGCCCCGGCAGGCACGCTCCGGCAGCGGCGACTGCCTCCGTCCAGGCCCCCACCATTGGAACATTATACAACCTAATCTAACTTAAAATACTTACTGTTTTTAATACTTTCAATAAAATAAAGATGAATCAATCAACAAAGAAGTTACGAGTGGTTTTAAATTTTAACACCCCATGGTCGGCTGTTATTAAGGATCGCCTAGCTTTACATGAGCTTAATTAACCTAACCTAATCTAACCTAACTGATTTAAATCTAGCTTAAGTCCTAAGTTTCACTTAATTGAATTTACCTAAGTTAATGTTAGTAAATCTAGCTAATCGTAGTATTCGTAGTATTATCTTAAGCCGTTGTTACTTAGAGTCTATTCTAAACAACTATCAAAGCCATATATTGCATATAGGTATTTCTAAATGTATTACCTACACTTAGCTTATTTAAAAATATAGTGGTTAAATGCAATCTAACCTACGTACGGGTATGTATCTACGAGTATGTATCTGTGACTAACGTTATCTATCTTGTACGTATATGGGGTTCACTTCCACATACATTTTAATTTTATTATAAGACACTAGTATGTAAAGTTAAAACGAAGCATGTAAACTGGTTCTGACTTGATTCAAAGCGCTATGAAGTAGGTATATCAATCAAAAAAAGCCTGTATCGACAAGTTTTGTGTACCCGAGTGCATTGTTATAACGGTTTAATTGTTTTATTGGTAGCCGCCTATTATGTTTTATGGTCACAACGGATGCGATTGTTACTTATCTATATTATTATGTGCGTTTTATTATTTTGGGTATTGTTGAATAAGCCGGCGTCTGTGTTAGATGAACTACAAGTTCAAACATGTTTTAAGGAAGACGCTTAACTTACGGAGCGTATAAAAGCGGTGGGGTATTGTGTCTGAACAACTATTAGCCACGCAACAGTCTTCGTTACCGGAGCTCCCTGTACTTAAAGCAGTATATAGACATAATAGTCTTGTGTCGTGCAGTGAAGTGTTTATAAAAAGGCCTAATAATGGATGTGAGTATGTACAAATATTTTAGCTTAATTGTGTGTTTTTTTAGCATTTGTGCACCGTGTTTTTGTTAAGTAGTTGTGTAATTTATTGTTTGATATTGTTTCAGTTCTCTGAAAATACTTTCAAGAACTATTACTACCCGGAAAATAAAGATGAATCAACCGACGAAGAAGGCACGCTTGGTTTTAAAGTTAAGCAGGCCATGGCAAAAAAAGCGTAGAATTTTAATCAAACACGCAGATGTGAGATTAAAATTCTACGCGCCTTCTGAAGAAGACACTCAGCTCCAAACTAGACGTGATGTTATATTTAACATCACAAAGCAAGTAGCTTCTAAAGACAGTGGTATGAAATATTTTATTGACAATAAGAAACAGTGATAAAAAGTGTTTGTGTAGGTTAAACAAAAGCTTGTTATTGTATTACATGTAAAAACCTTACCTTTTAAGAATTCAAGACCTTTTCCAGTCTAAACAATTATATTTTCTTTGTAAAATTAAATTGTGCGAAATACTTTATTTACTATAAGATGCAGTGATAAAAAGTGTTTGTGTAGATTAAACATAAGGTTATTATTGTATTACATGTAAAAATAAAAAAACATATTTTAGTTCACATATTCTTTTATTTCACAAAAAAAAAAAGTCTTAAACATATTTCTAAATATAAGATCATTACATAATGAATTTTCAGAAAACAAACTTAGCAAATCTTTCATAGTTTTTCCATGAAATTTAAAATACAAATAAACTAAACAATATTCCCCACAAACAGAGGTAAAATGGTTTTGTAGTGGTTTATAGTTATAAGACCAGCGCTTGGTATTCCTTTTTAAAAATAACTTATGATAACCTGAAGGTTTCCGAGCAAAGGAGTCAAAGTATTACCCTATACCATTAATGTCAATATGTATAGCAACCCAGTGGGAGCCCGGTTTCGAGTCTGGGTCCAAATTACTTACGATAAAGACGGGAAGATTAACCCAAATAGGAATTTTGTTAGCAGCAAAAACGTTTAATTCAAACGAAAGGCTGATTTTTTTCATACAAAACTGAATTTCATTTGTATCCATTTTTAATTTAAAAAAAATATATATGAATAATTTGATGATGTTGCCAACAATCGCTACAATGAAATAAAGTAAATTGATTAAAACATTGTATTTATGTGATTACTAACTATTGTAATCTACAGATATATCACGATTTTTGTTTATTTCAATAACGTTATCAAATTCTGCATACACAATACAATTAATGGTGCAGGGTAGAGCAACATCAAAGCGAATTTCGAAGCGAACACTTCCATGCCTTACAAGATTCCAGTGTGAAGTTGAACTAGCAGATAAATCAGGGGTTAAATCAAAACATAACAAACAAAAACCTGCTCCATAATCTGTTCTGCTTATATCATTACCTTCGTTGTGAAAATGAATACCAGTTCCGGAAAATAAAGTGTGATATGATGATGCTATTAACCCAGATCCAGAACCAAATGATGGTTGTAATGTTTTAGAAGGAATTTCATGACCATCGACATATAAACTAAACGAATTCATATTATAGTGTTGAAAATTAAATGGATTCATAGCTAAATTGCCATTAAACCCTGAATTTGATACAAAACCAATAATACATCTTTTAGGAATTTGCCCGAGAAATATATTATCCAATGTTTTACCCTGTATCCCCGACGGTAATGTAAGAACCTTAACTTCTGCTCTTGTAATAGGATATTTTGCAGTCGTTGTTGCCAATACTTTTTGATGTGCTATCAAAACGCTAGGATTAATTCGTGCCCTTCTTATATAATGAGGCTGGCATCCATTATTTGCACTTTAAATTTTTTATCTTGGTGATAAATTAGATTAAATGACTCCTTCGAACATACTAACTTAATACGTATTTCGACACCATTTATTAAGAATTTCTCTTGGTTAAATATGTCGGCATGTAAATGCCCCATCATTTCCACTTCCTTACTCTCTTTGGTAAATTCTAGTCTTTTGTGAAACCCTTTGCTATTTGCATCAATAGTATCCATATGATTTGCAGTATCAGCATACCACAATCCACAAGTAAGGTGAGTTTCTTTGGCTGCTTGTCCATAGTTTAGAAGATTTTCCATATAAGCACGGTAAGCATATGTATTGTTTGGGGGTGATATGAGTTTTTGATTTAAATATACATCTAGTTGACTGAAAAGGGAATGTAACCAGTTATTGACGGGTGCATCCAGGGTATCTGGTTTTAATTTTGTACCATCCTGATTCAATATTTTAGCATTAATATGTAACATTGTGTGGGATAGATCAACATAGTCATCTCCAGATCCGGGAACTTGGAATTCGATGGGAGCGTCATCACTGTCCACTTTCAATACTTGTTTGAGTTGATGGAAGGGCAAATATATCTAATTCAGATTTCGCACATTCACAAGAATGACTATGTAGAAATGACATTATTTAGTTTGTAAATATATCAGAGTTATTTTTTTATTTTTTTTACTTCCTCTTCGTCTCGATGCTTTCCCTTGATGTACTGAGCGGTTCCCTTCTTTTAGATGTTATTTTATACCCAGAACCCGACATGAGGGAATCAATTTTTTCATCGGCTTTTCTTTTTAAATTAGCACTTGCCTCCTTGAATCGTGATCTAATCGAACTATCCATAGGGCGTGAATTTACCATATCGGATAACAAACCAACCCCTACCAAACCTAACTAAACCTAACCTAACCTAACCTAACCTAACGTTTCTTTTCCAATGGTTTTCAAACCACTAGATAACAAAGGGAGCACTGATCTAAATAGCCCTCCCAATACCATGGCCTCGTTGAAATGGAACTCCTTTATAGACAATTCCTACACCAGAGCCGGCTTGATGCGAATAATAATGCTGGTAAGGGCAAGAGACTGACGATCTGTTATAATTCATTTTACTCGTTGAAAGTGTAGCTTCACGCAGGAGTTACCAAATTGGAATGGTACATTAACACCGGTAGTTGTTCTTATATCTATTTCAATAGTATCAAACTCCCTACGTAAAACCGGTACATAGTGAGCAGGTGAGAAAATGTGAGTTTTATATGCACCATAAATAAACTTAGTTGGATCTATTGGTATTATTCTAAGCAATGCTGTTATAACATCTCCAACTACTTGCGGATGAATTATATCGGTGTAAACAAATATTTGTGGTGGTAACCCTAAATATAAATTGGCAGGGTTTTTTCCATATGTCACTTGTTTCAAATTTGATCTCGGTTTGAAACCCAGCTGGAGGCTTAGTATCGGGGTTGTTATGATAGAGGTTATTTCATTATTTGTTGTTGTTACTCCAACCATTTTTAACAATGTATCATACCTAAATTTGACATTATTTTTTAGTTGAGGGTTCTCATTAAACGCTTGAAGGAAATGATCAATATTATCGTATGTAGTGGCTGGTATATGAGTTTTTATATCAACAATTTTCGTTGACTTGTTTGCGGGTGACACCACCTTTTTCTTTATGTAAATTATATTTTCATGATTTTGAACGTTGTACATGGAACACGGGTATTGAAATTCCACTAATCCAACTACCCACTCCCCTTCTAATTTTATGTTCTTATGTAATTTAGTTAGAAAATGTGCAGTCGTGTTGTCCGTATAGTAATCCGTTGAACTGTTGCTTAACAAAGTTAAATAAAAACTATTTTCATGCATATTTTTTTCAAGCTTGATGCGAGTATCCAAGAGTTAAATTTATTGGGATAACCTTGCCACTTCACTAGTATTTCCTTTATGCCTCTAATATGACGCGAACGTATTATTTTATCAATTTTATACTCGGTGGAAGGGAGGTAAGTCACTTTTTGTAACTCTTTAGAATAAAATGTACCAATGATGGGTTCGCCTTCCAAATCCTTTAACATATAAACAACTCGCGGTGATCTATTAATAATTGAATTAATTATAAATATTTCATCACTCCAGTTACTTTCATAACCCTTTTGAAATACATGTTTATATTTAGTTATTCTAACATGATCGCCTACATTCAATTTTGGGGTTTCCAATTAAATTTGTCTATCTTTTTTTCGATAATATAAATTATTCCAAACGGTCATAATATTACTAGAATTAACATCGATTGGTCGCATTTTAATGGTTGAATGATAGGTATGGTTGTAAGAATGAAGAAGATCTTGTAAAATATTAGTGTAATTATATGTATTATTATGAGTGAACTAACGCCACATTTTCATTTTAAGAGTTCTTTGAAACCTTTCTACTATACTTGCTTTAATGTCGGGATTATTAGTGGTGTAATAATTAATGTTTTTGCTCTTAAAATAATCTCTCACCACCTTTGAAACAAATTCTGTACCTTTATCAGATTGTATATGACGAGGAACAGAGTTGGCTTCAGTAAATATGCTTTCAAAACATTATTTAACTGTTGATGAATCTTTCTTTTTCATGGCTCTCGCAAAAGCATATTTACTGAACACATCAATAACACAAAGAATATATTTGTATCCATGATTATATTGACTATACGTACTCATGTCACTTAGATCAGCTTGCCAGAGTTCATCAAAGTTAGATAGGATATATCTATTTCTGGTGAATCGCTTATGAATAGGTTTATGTAGCGTGTACGTATCTTGAGATTGTAACCATTTTTTTACTTCCTCTTTGTTCATTTGTTCTTTCATTTCCTTCGCTATATTATTTAAACTACTATAACCAGCTGGATTCGAGATATCATAGTGGATCCTATTAATATCTAATAAGGAGTCCATTTTTCCCAATCAATTTTCTTATGATGATGCTTAAGTTGTCCTGTAGTAAGTGGTGTAGCTCTTTGTTTTTCTTCATCTGTTGACGATCTCGTACTTGTAGATGCAGTTAATGTAATGGGTTCAATCGATTGAGCTGTTTTAATAAATTCCAAGTTTGCAGGATTGCCTATGCAGCTTAAAGGAACTCTTATATCTTTTAAAAGTAATGCAAACTCTTCCCACCCTGTTGGTTTAGGACGTTTAAGAGATCTAACCGTGTCACTTACCAGATCAGTAATATTACTATTTGAAATGGTGCGGTTGTTTATTACAACTTCACCAGTTGGCTTCCACCAAATTTTTGGTTGACTTAAAACAATGCAATCCAACAAAGTTCGAGTTTTTTTCTCATATGATTTGGGCAATATATCTGTCGTAGCGTGCGCAGCGACATCTAGTAGAAATCATTAGAACTACGAAATGTCAAAGTAGGATGCTTGGTGTAGTGGCAACACTGTTTATAAATTTCTGTGTAACGTTTGAGGGTAGCACTTCCGCTGGGTCGGTTAGGTTGGCCATCTGGCGGAAACGGTTGGTACACCTGACATTTGATCAGACTTCCGGGGGCGACTTTGAGAGACGGAGGAGGAAACACGGTTAGCCATCTTCCACGACGAATTCACCGACATTTCGTAATCCCGGCTTGTTCTTATCTATTTTGAATTACGTTTAATTGTGAGTGATTAATAAAAGTGTGCACTATACGAATTACGTGTTATTTCGGAGTTTCACCTGCCATCCGACATGGAGAGGCCTCTTAATACCGGCCTACCTGACGACCCTCCGTTATCTGAAGCGGGATCAGAACGCGACGTCCCACAACGTGATTTACATGATTCTATTGATGAAAAATGGCGTCTGCTGCTAGAACAGCAGAATCGCAATTTTCTTACGCTCATCGAGGCTATGAAGAAACCATCTACATCCAGTGACCTGCGGCTACCTGAATTTGATCCTGATAGGCAAGAAGTGAACGCGCATGCCTGGCTAACTACCGCAGATATGTGTCTTACCGAGAAGCAGCTGCATGGCGCATCCCTCATGATCGCCTTGAGCCGAGCTTTAAAGGGGCAGGCAAGTACGTGGCTTTCTACAATATCCTATCCGGGAATGACATGGCGCGAGTTCAAGGACCTTTTTGAAGCAAGGTACGATTGCCCAGAGACTACAGCTTCTTTTTTAATTAATTTGCATGGTGGCAAACCTAGGGAAAATGAATCCCTATCTGCATACGCAGCTGCATTAATGACATCGATCATGTCGAAATGGAAGGGACTAGGTGCCGAAGAGATCGCCGTGTCTACCGTGCTAGCACACATCTCTCAGTTCGATTCCCGGGTGCAGCGGCTAGCTTTTACTACTGACATTAAGACCCGTAGTCATCTGCAGCAAGAATTGCAAGCTGTCTCTTTTTCTAAAAGAAAAATGCCACCCAGCGACAGAGAAGGACCTGAAATAAAGAAAAACCGGCCTAACACGCCCTTGAAGTGTTTCGATTGCGGAAGGTCGGGACACAAGTCATTTCAATGTTACAACCGACGCGATTTGAAGCCTGATGACAGAAATGTGACAAGAAGGCACTTCAGCGGTCCTAGTACTGGTAATCAACGTGCGCGAAGTCCTGTAATCAGCAAACCTGCCATGAAGAGTTCAGTGACCTGTTTCAACTGTCGAGGACTGGGCCACTACGCTTCCAGCTGCCCGGAGCCAAAGAACAAGGAGAGGAGCAACGCCGGAGGCGCGCCTGTTGAAAAGCGTGTCGACCTGTGCGTCGTGAATGCACCTACTGGATTGTTGAGGCATGGAGGTGAGCAGTTTTTATTTCATTACGATTCTGGGGCCGAGGTTTCATTAATTAAAGAATCTGTATCTAAAAAGTTTAGTGGTAAACGTATGTACAACACCGTGGTAATGACTGGGATAGGCCAGACTTCTGTGTTTTCTACTGAACAGGTACTGACTGTAGTAGAGGTTGATGATATAATGCTTGAACTTGAGTTTCATGTTTTACCAGACCGTTGTCTAAGCCATGATGTTGTGGTAGGCCGCGAGATATTGACTCAAGGCTTGACTGTAAATATGACTTCCGATAGTCTGAATTTCGCTAAAAATAAAATTGTAGAGCTGTGTGACGTGACAGAGACTGTTAATTTGAGTAGTGTTGACACTGACGTACCCAATGACAAGCGCGCGGAGTTGATGAACATTTTAAAATCTTTTGAGACTTCTTTTATTGTTGGTGTACCCACCTCATGTGCTAGTACTGAGCCTATGCGAATTCGACTTAAAGACCCTCACAAGACTGTAAACCGGCGACCATATAGACTAAGTCCTGAGGAGCGACAACTAGTGCGGAATAAAATTGGGGAGTTACTAAATGCGAACATCATTCGGCCTAGTGCATCACCTTTCGCTAGTCCCATACTTCTGGTCAAGAAAAAGGACGGCACAGATAGAATGTGTGTAGACTATCGCGAGTTTAATGATAATACCGTATCCGATAGGTTTCCACTTCCTCTCATTTCCGACCAGATTGCTAGGTTGTATTGTGGCCACTATTTTACTATACTAGATATGGCGTCTGGATTTTACCAGATCCCGATTGACCCGGAGTCAATTGAACGTACTGCTTTTGTAACCCCAGAAGGTCAGTTCGAATATTTGACGATGCCTTTTGGCCTTAAAAATGCCCCTTCTGTGTTTCAACGCGCCGTCATTAAGGCACTTGGTGATCTGGTGAATACTTACGTCGTAGTCTACATGGATGACATTTTGATAGTTGCGGGTAGCGTAGACGAAGCTTTAGAGCGGCTTAAAGTAGTTCTTGCAGTTCTCACTGAAAAAGGCTTTTCCTTGAATATTAAAAAGTGCTCTTTCCTTAAGAACAAGGTAGAATATTTAGGTTTCGAGGTCGCTAATGGAGAAGTCCGCCCAAATCCGCGCAAGATTGAGGCATTAACAGCTCTACCCCCACCTGAAACTGTAACGCAGTTACGACAGTTCATCGGTTTAGCCTCTTACTTTAGGCAGTTTGTGCCTAGTTTCTCCCAGATAATGGCTCCGTTGTACGCCCTTACTGCAGGTAACGGTAAGCTTAACTGGATGCCCGAGCACGAAGAAATTAGGCAGCAAATTATCTCTAGTTTGACGCGGGAGCCGGTTCTCATGATTTTCGATCCAGAGCTTGATGTAGAGCTCCACACAGATGCCAGCTCTATCGGCTATGGGGCGGTTTTAATGAAGAAAAGGGAAGATAAATTACATGCTGTAGCATACTTTAGCAAGCGCACGACAACCGCGGAGTCAAAATACCATTCTTATGAGCTCGAGACTCTTGAGGTTGTCAACGCAATAAGGCATTTCAGGCATTATTTACATGGCCGTAAATTTACCGTAGTTACAGACTGCAGTTCTCTTCAGTCTACACGCAAAAAGCTAGACCTTGCTCCTCGTGTTCACCGCTGGTGGGCTTTTCTTCAAAGCTTTAACTTTGAAATTATTCATCGTGAAGGAAAGCGCATGACTCATGCAGATTTCTTCTCTCGAAACCCGTTGCCTGAAGTCTCTGTAAATTCCAAAGTTGTTGAAAAAGTAGAGCCCAAATATGTTAACGTCGCTGAACTTACTGAAAATTGGCTTATGGCTGAACAACAACGCGATGGTGAGCTTCGGCAGCTCATGACAGAGTTGAATGAAGGCAAACTTGCTGAAAACATTGCTAAGACATACGACTTGAGGAAGGGTGTACTTCATCGCAATATTCAGCGTCATGGCAAGACTCGCTCCTTACCCATCATACCTCGTTCTTTGCGGTGGTCTGTGATTAGCAACGTTCATGATAGTTTAGTACACTTAGGATGGGAAAAAACGTTGGAAAAAGTATACGAGCTCTACTGGTTCGAAAATATGTCCAAGTACGTGAGGAAGTTTGTTGAGCATTGTGTTACATGCAAGGTGTCTAAATCTCACTCAGGTAAGATACAAGTCGAGATGCATCCTATTCCCAAAGTGGCAATCCCGTGGCATACAATTCACATCGACGCGACAGGGAAACTTAGCGGGAAAAGTGATAAAAAGGAGTATGTTTTTGTGTTAATAGACGCATTTACTAAGTATGTTTTCTCCACCATACTCTACGCATAGATACTGCAAGTAGCATCAGTGCTCTCAAAGCTAGTGTTTCTCTGTTTGGTGCACCGAGCCGAGTTATTGCAGATCAAGGTAGATGCTTTGCGAGTAGGGATTTTAAGGATTACTGTGACCGCTAGAAGTCCATTAGAACTCCTTATTGGTAAAGTGGCTAGGCCCCTAGAGATCATGTTAGCTGACGATACCGAGCCTGAAGTAAACCTAGAACAAGTTAGGAGTTTAGCAGTAGAGAATATAGAAAAAGGTGCGACCTACGACAAGACTCGATTTGACAGCACAAAAGCGACAGTGACCCCATTTTCCATTGGCAACTTTGTGTTATTACAGAACGAAGAAAGGAACCAGACCAAGTTAGACCCTAAATATAGAGGACCCTTTAGAGTTATTGAGGTATTAGAAGGAGACCGGTACATGCTTAAAGCTTTAAATTCTAACCGGACTTACAAATACTTGCATGACAGACTTAGGAGTATGCCTGACCAAGTTGATGACGTTGACATGGAAATTACCGATAGTGACTGATAAAACTGATTAGTAGAGTAGTAGATTTTAGTTTCGTTAAACAATACTCATCACCTGTAGAGCTTGCTGAGATTATACATGGCTGTAAAGATAATTTGTAGTTGGATAAAGATTTGAGGTTTAAAAAAAAAAGGGTAACCGGATGGAGGTTACTGTGTATGTGGCGGTCATCGGTTGGTGGTGACTGGTGGCATTCGGATGGAGGATGTCGTGTGTGTTGTAGTGGCATTCGGATGGAGAATGTCATGTGCTTTGCGGTGACATTCGGATGGAGAATGTCACGCGTTGTTGAGTGAGCACGACCGGATGGAGGTCGCTGTAGTTTTTATTATGTGATTGGAGGAAATCACGAAATGTAAATACTTAGAGCCATTAATTGTTTTGAGCCTTGTATATTTTTAATGTAACTTGATTTTACAAAATGCTGTGATGATTTGAGTATCGTTTGGCGATTCAATTTGTTTGTGAAATTGCTTTACCCTATGGATTGTAAACTTGAATAAAATTTAATTGTTTTTTAAAATAAATTGTAAGATTAGAGATGGTGACTATAAAGTTTATATGCGAAGTATAATATCTTTTCCTTTCATTTTCGTATGATTTCTGACTGAATTGGTCAGGTTGGCCGAAAGAGCATTTTACTTTGCGGAACTATTTCTTTTCTTGCAGGTATGCCACACGAGGACGTGTGAAATGTCATGATGGCCGTGTCGTAGCGTGCGCAGCGACATCTAGTAGAAATCATTAGAACTACGAAATGTCAAAGTAGGATGCTTGGTGTAGTCGTCGTAGAGGTTGGCAACACTGTTTATAAATTTCTGTGTAACGTTTGAGGGTAGCACTTCCGCTGGGTCGGTTAGGTTGGCCATCTGGCGGAAACGGTTGGTACACCTGACATTTGATCAGACTTCCGGGGGCGACAAAACGTCATTCTGATTTGAGAGACGGAGGAGGAAACACGGTTAGCCATCTTCCACGACGAATTCACCGACATTTCGTAATCCCGGCTTGTTCTTATCTATTTTGAATTACGTTTAATTGTGAGTGATTAATAAAAGTGTGCACTATACGAATTACGTGTTATTTCGGAGTTTCACCTGCCATGCGACATGGAGAGGCCTCTTAATACCGGCCTACCTGACGACCCTCCGTTATATCTATAATTTTTGATGGGCTAATTGGCATCGGTTCTGGATTTGTTTTACCAATCGGTGTAACTGCTGTAGTACCATCTCCTTCTGGTAAAGGTGGATTTGCAACTGACTCATTATATTCATTAACCTCCTTTTTGTTCACTTTTGACTTTAGATCATTACTTTCGTAGTTGAGTTGAAGCTCCCCCTCCGTTACGATTGGTATTCTAAATGGTTTTCGATCTGTTTCAATAAAATGTAAAAATCGCTGCAATGCTTGTGAATATAAGGTCCACTTTTCACGATCATTCATTTTACTTTTAAGGATTTTTTGCATCTCAGCATCTAGACGGGATGATGAATTTTCAGGTAGGCTCTCATTGCGTTTGAGTCTTTCAATAAAATCTGATTCTACTAATAGCATTTTTTTCGTGTTTTCCACTTTGTTTATGATAAAGAGTTAACTAAGGCACTTAAAACTGCTCCTAATATTATAGGTAGAAATGCACTTTCCTTTTGAATTATAACAGTTTTTCTTAAGTTTCTATGATGGCTACCTTTTGTGAAAATGTCAACTATTCGTCCATCTGATTCTCTCATCAGATCATCTTTTATAAGAAGCTTAGGTTTATTCCCATCAAATATTGAAAAATCTGGTATTCCCTGGCTATAATTTACATTTTCTAGATTGTACAGGGGTTGCATTTCATCAAAACACCAAATTATTTCATCAAATTCAACATTACATACTTCTTTGAAATTATTTAAAAAGTTTGTGACAAATTGAGTTTTGCCACATCCACTTGGACCAGTTACAATGGTTGTGAAAGGATGATAAAAATGTATCATAATTAAAACTCGTAATACGTGTTGATATGAAAACAGTTAAACTTGAAATTATACAATTTATGAACTCAATTACTTTTTAAATAAATCAACCAAAATAAGGATAAACACATTAAAAAAGACAAAGATATCATAGTCAAATATTTTTTATTTTCAAATTTACACTTTTTTGAGTATAATTTTTTAAAGAAACAGTGCAAAAAACTCAACATAAGTCTCTTTTCAAGTTACAATAAAAAACAAAAAACAAATATAGAGTACCACCACTTTAATTCACCTTCACCACTTTATATTTACAAAAAACTAAAATGTATTTACATTTTCTACAATTACAACAATTCACAATAAAATTCACAATTAAAAATTAAAAATATACAATGTACAAAAAATAAAGTTGAAATTTTTGAATGTTCTGTGATTATAAATTACGTGGAAAAATTATTTTGTGATGATCCATGGGGTATTTTATAATGCCCCCACGCTAGAGTGTCCGAAGAGTTTTCTAACAAATATCGTTTTGTATCGTTATGAGATAATGATACTTTATTTATATTTTCAGTAAATATTACATGTTTTATTGATTTAAATCTCAGCATTTGAGCATGTTGCATATTTTTTTCAAATAAACACTTTTTATAATCGTTGAGGGTCAATTTTTTAGTAACACATTTATTGACTCCTTTAGCTTTTGATATAAGACTATGATTCTCAACATCTAAGGCATACATTTTAGATCGTAGACCAACAAACTCTTTAAATATTTTACCGTTGTTTTCATCTTTGAAAAACCCCAACTGCTTTTTATTTATTAATGGTAAACCATATTCATTGTTAGGTGGATAGTCTGATGTGTCAAAATATAAATCGAGGTCTGATTTTATGTCCTCATAATAGTTTTCAGTGAATATTTGATATACTAAACTATCTGTATCTATATAAAGAAGCCTGAGATTTTCTTGATATTTCGTTTTCATGTAGTCGTAATGAAATTTATACATGAAAGTTTTCGATATATCTAAAATGCAAAATCCTAAGTAAATTGGTTTATTATAAAATATTTTAGTTTTATTCAATTGAACAGCAGCTAAGTTCTCTGAAAATATTGATAAACTGTGGAACTCAGGTTTCGCTATCATAATCATAATCATAATCATAATCATAATCATAATCATAATCATATTTATTCATAAATGTTATATTACATGTCAGCTTATTTGTATAATCGTATAAAAGAAATTCTTACTTAAAAAAAAAAAAATAGTAATAGGTAATAAAATTTCCATAATTTTGTTTACTTAATAATAATGTAATTAGTCAATATGAGCATCTTAAAAATTGTGATAATTTAATAATATAATTATAAAATGTGGGTATTGAGATATAAGTATAGCCGCCATTATTTGTGTGTAAATGTCAGGAACTCATAAAAATTGTGAAAAGTGTGCTCGAGAAGCCAAACTTTGAGTTTTCTCTTAAAAGAGTTCAGGGAGGGTGCCGAGTTGTTTGTATCGGCGAGCTGGTTGAAGACCGTCGGGCCCATGACGTGGGTGACTTTGTCGGACTTCGCGAGTCGCCGCTGCACCGGCAGGAGTCTGTTCGGATCGCGCAATAAGCGAGCCGAGATATCGCCACGCTTTTTATAACTGTCGAGGTGAACATACACGTATATTGCTACTTGTAGGATTACTACGGACGGTAACGTCAGTATACCAAGTTCTTTAAAAAAGGGTTTCGCTGACGTGTATTGGTTCACCTGTACAATAGATCGCACAGCCCTTTTTTGAGCACGAAATGCGCTGCTGAGTGGCAGCCAGCGCGGCCCCACAGTTCCGCGCCATATTGCAGGAGCGAGTGCACGGTTGCGAAGTAGCAGGACCTCGCCACGTCACGCGGCACGACCCGGGCCAGTCTACGCAGTGCAAAACATGCACAGCCTAGTCGACGACACAGCTTGTCAATGTGGGATTCCCACGTCAGATTCATGTCAATTTCGAACCCTAAGAATGTAGTAACTTCTACTTGCTCGATAGCGATTCCGTTGGCTCTATGTCTAAAACAGGATGGGTGACCGCTTAAACCATCGTGTTGATAATAAGTTTTGTCACATATTTGTAGAAGTTTTACTTAAGATTGCTATTTAGTCGTAAACAATGAAAATTAGACAACAATTTAAGCTTAAAGTAGCATTAAAATAAGAAGCCATTATAAAAATACAATCCGTATAAAATTGCTAAAAAAAAGATTTTTTTTTCATGTTTCTTGTATCGGGACCCCTCTTGGGATTTGATTTATTGTTCATTTCATAATTTTAAACGATAGATTTTATAATAACACGTATTCTGTGAAAATTTCAACTGGCTACTTATTACGGTTAAAAATATATAGCCCTGTAAACTTACTCGTTCATATAAGGGCGCGTACCGCTGTTAAACGATGACGTCATCATCCGTGAGCGCTAGCCGCCAAGTTTCGAGCGCCGCATACGAAGTTTAAAATTCAATATCTCGAAAACTATTTGACGTATCGAAATGATTTTTTTACAGCTATTTTTTGTTTTTAATGAAGAATACGGTAAGCCAAAAATCTAAACCGGCTGACATTATCTATTAACCCTGCTTCATTTATTGAATTTGAGATACTGCTAAATGGCGTTGAGAGTAGTATATAAATGTACGACTAATTTTCGTAACTCAGCGTTAAAAGTTAACGTTTCTTAATCTAGGTACAATATTTTTAAGAAACGCCCAAATGTCACTGAGTCGATGGAGCTACTTCTTGGTGCTATGGCAATTTGGGCCTTCTGGAAAACGAACATAACCTAAACCTATCTACCTATTTCGACTTAATAACAATGGGAAGTTTTGTGAGTGTGGAAAATCCTAAATGGAAAAATTTGCAATTGTTAAAAATGACTGGAAAGTTTGCTACTCGGAATTAATCAGATTGAGGAACCGATCTAACTATCCAACGATTTTTTTAAAATTCATAATCTGATTGATAATTGATAAACAACTAACACCCAAAAAAAAAATAGGTATTTGTGACATATGTTATAGATGGACATGATGACATTGTACGGTTTCTCTTTTCACTATAATCAAAATTGTAAACCCCAAGCTAAGTTAATAAAACAATGTTTTTAAGCAACAATTTGACACCGTTAGTTTCAATCACAACGTCGCTTCTATTGTAACGTTAATCTATGATCGCGTGTTTTTTGTCTTGATCGCTCCCGTTATGGGAGGAATATGGCTATCCCTTTCCTTGATGTCGCATCATCATGGCGTCACATTTGTTACAACAACAAACTGGAATAGTTTGTTTTGCTTCTTTATAGCATTTTGTACACTGAATTTTTAAAAATCCTTGATGTAATAAACGGAGAATAAAATTTTGATATTTGTAAACACGTAAAGTAATCGACAGCCCTCGAATAGGGTTTAAAAGAAATACTTATAATTGCCATAATTTGATAATTTCTTAGTTGTTTTAACTTTAATCGACAAATCCTTCAAAAGGTATAGTTTAATTTGTTACGAAAATTAATTATACAAAGTTTCAAGTGACCAGCTCAATCCGGTAACTTTTTTCCATACTAACTTTGACCCCTCTTCCCCCCCCCCCCTTAAATTATCATATCTTAATTTTTTATCATAAATAAACCTGGTCACCGTTTTTTGAAACGTTTTAATGAAAACCGCATCAATATTGGTTCAGTGGTTTTCTATTGATGCGAGAAGAAACAAAATCAAACAGACAAACAGACACCAACTCTAAAAATTTTAGAAACGTATTCTGCTGCTCATTCTGAGGACCCCTATAGTATTCTTACGTTCATATTTTGAATGTACAGATTTATTCCCTTCTACAACTTTATTAAATATATTTAAATAGCAGGTGGCGCCACTAGCGTCAACAGTCAAATTTAAACTGCTCATTATTTTAAATATTTTTTTATTGCATTTTAATACATTATTTGCCCTACAATTGAAATATTTATACATAACTTTATATAATTTACATTGTGAAGCATAAATATTAAGATGGCACCGACAAAAAGCAAAACCAACGTAAAAGAGGACCTGGACAAAAGGTTAGTGGATGTCATTTTGAATTTAGAAGGAGAAATAAAGGAAATGAAAGATAAACTGATCGATTGCTATGACCTGATCTTATCGCAAAAGCAAGAAATGACGTTACATAAGACACAAATTGAGAAATTAATAAAACAATTAAAAAATGTACCTGGCGACAAACAAAATTTACCACTACACACTGCACACGAGATTCCTCACATATTCCACTCCACAAATAAAAATGTTTCACTGAATGAGTCTGGTCCTCGAGGTCTTGCTTACATAGGCAGCACAAGTATTGAACACACTGCCATTAAACATCACACTCCTGATGAAATCGGCGAGCGGTACAAGATCAGCTGCGTTCCAAAGCCAACCACTTCGTCAACACCCTTGGCGCCGAAGGAGTCTGCTGACCCTGTACTCAAGCTGCGCCGCGGCCGGCCGCGCCGGGCTGCTGCACCACCAAAGCCTAGCGTGTGTCAAAATGTGGCTTTCACAAGCGATCGCGCTTCGCCGGTTTCCGTGGAGACGCTGACATCCAGTAGTTCACCGTGCGGGGCCCTCCGTGCTGCCGCGCCGCGCCTTGCAAGCCTGCACGTCTTCAACCTTAGCGAAGATACTTCTGCGGAAGACGTCCTCCAACATGTCCAGTCTGTTCTTGATGTGAAGAACGCACACTCCGAGCAGCTAGTGGTCACCAGAGGACACTATTCATCGTTTCGGCTTGACGTGCCTGCTGACCGGGCCAACTTCATAAGAAACACCAAGCATTGGCCTGACGGCGTGTCGATTAGGCATTTCAATATTGTACCGCCAAAAAACTCGACAGGTCCCGTCACGAAGTTAAAACCACACTAGCCTCTGACGTCTTCAAAATGTCCGCTCAATATGTGGTAAAACTTCGTTACTGGACTTGGTTTTGAGTGCTGAAAATCCTGATGTACTGGCCTGCAGCGAGACCTGGTGCAAACAATCTGAGATTAAGCGAGTTAGGTTATGTGGGTACAAGCTGGCAAATAGCTACTGCCGCACGCGCATTGCATTGTATTCAATATCGCCAGCGAAACGACTTACAAAGCCTGGCTGTTCAAATAAAAAAGATAAAAGATAAAAGATGTTTATTCAGTAAGTAGTCCGCACGGGCACTTTTACACGTCAATAATCTACCAGCGCTTCGCAAGAGACCACTGCTGAGAAGAAACGCCGCAAGAAACTCAACAGTCAGTCGTTTTTTAAACATTTCTTATGATATGATATTATACAACGAAAAAAAACTTAACCTAGTATTATATAAAACAATGAATGTAACAAAAATATGTCTACATATATCATGCGTAGTTGAGCAGGAAAATGTGTCAAAACTCAAAATTTCTACAAGAACTCATAAATCTATCTATTTATATATATAAAAGGCAATGTCCCGGGTGACATATCAACGCCCAGCCTAAACCGCTAAAGATACAAATTCGAAATTTTGAGGGGAAGTTGATTTTGTAATGGAGGCGTCGTTAAAGAAGGAATTTTTCGAAATTCAACCCCTAAAGGTATGAAAGGTTGCAAAGTTTGTATGGGAAAAAATATTTTAATTGTCTAATTTACTTGAAACTTGGTAGAAATGCTTTTCAATGCAAATAATGAGACACGTATTTCAGCAATTACTAAAATTCAACCCCTAGAGGGATGAAAGGGGGTTGCAAAGTGTGTATAGATAAAATATTTTAATGATCAAATTTACTTGAAACTTAGTAGGAATGCTCTTCAATGCAAATAATGAGACACGTATTTCAGCGATTACTAAAATTCAACCCCTATAGGGATGAAAAGGGGTTGCAAAGTATGTATAAATAAAATATTTTTATGATCAAATTTACTTGAAACTTGGTAGGAATACTCTTAAATGCAAATAAGGAGACACGTATTTCAGCGATTACTAAAATTCAACCCCTAGAGGGATGAAAGGTATGGGAAAATATACTTTTATGGTAAAATTTACTTGAAACTCGGTAGAAATGCTCTTCAAAATTATGTATATTTTTGAAGTGACAAACGTGGAAAATGTTGTAACGGCTACAGTAGTTATAAATTAAAAATATTGCTTTCGGCGATTTTGGAAAAACTTACGGGTAAATTGGCGGTAGAACTTTGTAAGGGATTATGATAATTTTTGAAGGAAAAAATGTGAAAATGTATATTTACGCTACCTACTGTTTTTATAAACAAAAAAAATGTTATTTTCGGCGATTTAGAAAAAACAATCCCAAAGGTGGTAGAAGTGGGGGTAGAAGTTTGGTAGAAAGTTGGTCATTTTTGAAGTGAGAAATGTGGAAATTGGTATTAAGATAACCTTATGTTTACCTTCCTATAAAAAACCTACCTACCTACAAATTAAAATTATGACTGAAGTTAGATACATGAAACTCGGTATCAACACCAATATAAATTAAATAATAACCATTTTTTAAAACAATCCCTGAACAGTGTGAAAAGCGGGTGAAAGTTTGAATAGGAGTTTTTTTTTTAGCCAGGTACATCTAAAACATTGCAATCTTCAGTGTTTTTAAACCTTTGCACTTTAAAGGAATAGTTAGTTAAGAGCAAATCCATTATCAATAAAAAATAACTGACAGTAAAGTTTGTATCGAAATTATGTTATATTCAAATTACTATTACTATTACATACAGAAAATATTCAGCTTCGGTGTTTTTCGAAAATCTTCTGCTAAGTGGGTTAATTGTTTGTAGAGAAATATGGCAAATTTGTCTAGAATCGTATTAAAATAACGTAATGGTGAAAGAGAGGCCGTGAATTTATTTTGTATGACAATTTTGTTGTATTAAAGGTTAGAGCCATGAAATTAAAGTTGTTTATGTGGACCGCTTACTTAAAATTCACGTTCTAGACTTTTTTTTAAAAAGCCTTTGAAGATGATGTAAACTATAACTGTACTTTTAACAGAGGTTCTGACTCCACAGACGAAGTCGCGGGCGGAAAGCTAGTATATTCTTCTATTATATATATATATAAAAGGCAATGTCCCGGGTGACATATCAACGCCCAGCCCAAACCGATAAAGATAAAAAGTTAGAATTTTGAAGGGAAGTTAGTTTTATAATGGAGGCGTCATTTAAGAAGGGATTTTTCGAAATTCAACCCCTAAAGATATGAAAGGGGGTTGCAAAGTTTGTATGGGAAAAATCATTTTTATGGTCCAATTTGCTTGAAACTCGGTAGAAATGCTCTTCAATGCAAATAATGAGACACGTATTTCAGCGAATACAAAAATTCAACCCCTAGAGGGATGAAAGGGGGTTGCAAAATGTGTATTGATAATATATTTTTATGATCAAATTTACTTGAAACTTGGTAGTAATTCTCTTAAATGCAAATAATAAGACACGTATTTCGGCGATTACTAGAATTCAACCCCTTGGGATAAAAGGGGGTTGCAAAGTTTGTTTAGGAAAAAATATTTAGTATGCTTAAATTTACTTTAAACTTGGTAGAAATGCTCTTCAATGCAAATAATGAGACACGTATTTCAGCGATTACTAAAATTCAACCCCTAGAGGGATGAAAAGGGGTTGCAAAGTTTTTAAAGATAAAATATTTTTATGATTAAATTAACTTGAAACTTGGTAAGAATACTCTTAAATGCAAATAAGGAGGTATGTATTTTAGCGATTACTAAAATTCAATCCCTAGAGGGATGAAAGGGGGTTGCAAAGTGTGTATAAATAAAATATTTTTATGAGCAAATTTACTTGAAACTTAGTGGAAATACTCTCTTATGCAAATAATGAAACACGTATTCCAACCCCTAGAGGGATGAAAGGGGATTGCAGAATTTGAATGGAAAAAATAATTTTGTGGTCAAATTTACTTGAAACTTGGTATAAATGCTCTTCAATGCAAATAATGGGGGTCCGTTCATTTGACCGAAATACGTTTGGCCGAATGAGTCGTTTGGCAACTGTTTCATTTCCCAACCCGCTTATATTTCTGTAACTGCAAATATTTCAGGATTTATTTTTGTACTATTGTGTAGACCCTATAGGTTAGGTTAGGTTAGTTTTTATAAAAAATCAGAAATATTTATAGTTACAGAAAATATAAGCGGGTTGGGAAATAAAGCAGTTGCCAAACGACTCCTTCGGTCAAACGTATTTCGGTGAAACATTAGTGAACCCAAATAATGAGACATATATTTGAGCGATTACTAAAATTCAATCCCTAGAGGGATGAAAGGGGGTTGCAGTTTGAATGGAAAAAAATACTTTTATGGACAAAAAAAAATATTTTTACTTGAAACTTGGTAGAAACGCTCTTCATTGAAAACAATGAGTCACGTGATAACTAAAATTCAAACCCTTGGGGGATGCAAAGTTTCTACAGGAACGAATACTTTTATGTTCTGATTTACTTGAAACTTGGTAGAAATGCTCGATTCAGGAAAAACTACCTCTAAGGAGGTAAAACGGGGGGTAGAAAATTTTATGGTATATTTTTGAAATGAGAAACGTGGATAAAAGCTGGTAATAGTTAGTTAAGGGCAAATCCAAAAAAACTTGGGATCTAA
This sequence comes from Acleris cristana, assembly GCA_948252455.1. Lineage (NCBI taxonomy): Eukaryota > Metazoa > Arthropoda > Insecta > Lepidoptera > Tortricidae > Acleris > Acleris cristana. The sequence continues at coordinate 32,283,602 of OX411771.1, forward strand.
GACGACTGTAAAGTTTGTATCGAAATTATGTAATATTCAAAGTTACGTACCTTCAAGATATGAAAATGGGTATTATTATTACATACAGAAAATATTCAGCTTCGGTGTTTTTCGAAAATCTTCTGCTAAGTGGGTTAATTGTTTGCATAGAAATGTGGCAAATTTATCTAGAATCGTATAAAAACACGTAATGGTGAAATAAAGGCAGTGAATTTATTTTGTATGTCAATTTTGTTGTTTTTAAGGTTAGCGCCATAAAATTAAAGCCGTTTATGTGGACTGCTTACTTAAAATTCACGCTCTAGACTTTTTTTTTATAAGCCTTAGAATGTGATGTAAACTATAAATGTACTTTCAACAGAAGTTCTGACTCTCCGCAGACGAAGTCGCGGGCGGAAAGCTAGTAGTAAATATGAGAAATAAATAAAAATTATACTTACCTATGACGGTGCAAAACAACACATAATTGTGACAGTCCACGGCAAAAGGTACCTTATGGCGGCTTTTAGTTTCGGAGATATTTAAATGTTTCGTAAAAATGGGTAAAATGTTGTTTATATTTTTATTAGCTTATCAAGAAATATAACATGCAAGAATTCTTTACCTGTTTTTATTTTCCGTATAAATGAGTTTAAAGTCACTTAATTATGGTTCTCAAGTTTAGTAGAAAAGGTACCTTATGGCGATTATAAGTTTAAAAATTATGCTTAGCTCTTAACAAGCTTAGCTTACTTACTTAGCTTAGAAGCAGCTGTAACAGCATGTCGAAAAACAAATTCGATTATTTCTGTGATGGTCGGGAACGAGTCTAGTGATACTATACATGTAAAAACCTATGACTGGGTAAAAATTTTTAAATCAAAGAATCTGTGCCAAAATTATTGTCATACAGTCATTTTAAAACGGACCAAATGTCAATCCGACAAGTTTTATGTAAAAAGTCTTCCACTACTGAAACTTGTGCTAAGCACGTTGTCTTTAACGATACATTTGTGAATGATGAAATGCCTGAAGTTTTTCAGCCACAAGGCCTGTCCTACGAGAGACAAAAGTATCCATAAAAAATTAGGCAATTCGTACCATATCTGAATCCCAAGACATACTTTACCCAACTCCCCAGCTAGCCGTATCTAAAGATAATGATCCCTTAGAAAGTCTTCCCGAATTACTACCTAGTCAGCCTCAGCCTGGTACCAGTGGTATTCAGCAGTTGCCAATCATAAAACGCAAAAAGCCTACATGCTCATATTGTGGTTAAGGGGGTCACAGAAACCAAGTTCGCGGTGGTGTATTTTTCTGTAAAAAAAGGCGTTTAGAGCAAGCAGATCGCTAAAATTACTAAACTCTGCCATAAGGCACCTTTTCTTTACATAAGATCAAATTTTAGTTTTAAAGTAGATTACGAAAAAGAACTGATCATAATTATGTGTGATAATTTAGTATAAAAATTTAATAAAAAGTAAACATGAATGAAAAGGGTTTCTAGGATGTACATTATCGTAATTTATCTAATTTGCATTGACATGTTTCCATAAGGTACCTTTTCATAAATGTATGGAACGAAGACTATTATTGTGATGTAACTTTAAGTGACTTAAAAAGTTAGGATTAATGATTGATAACGAAGTTAATAGTTATATTTGATGTGAATGAACAGATTTTGTTGATTTATGCAAAAGAAAAAAGATTATTGTTACATTAGAACTTAATTATGTTATGTTTGTGATTTCGCATGAAAATCAAAAAAAAAAGAATTCTGACTACTAATTTTCGTTTTTCTTGTTTATATTTTGTTAATAACTTGTTTTATAATAGATACATTTCAAATCTTGACTATCTACAGCTAAAATTGAGAAAATATAACACAACACCATTTCCTTGAAATAAATCGGCAGTCATATTTAATTGTCCGATTGTACAAGATTCGATTTGCAATTCTAAGATTTCCGGTATATATTTTGATGGACAGAAGCCCAATTAACCAGATTTCCTAGTCCACTATGTAACTTACATCAGTAACATAGTTTTTTAGAGACCTAAACTTAAACAGTCAGTTTCCTAAACTTTGCACATTTACAATACATTTTTCAAAAAATCATATCTCCGTAACTATAAAAATATTCTTAGGGCAATAATCTATTTTGATATCGATAGCTTAACAATTGCAGATTATTAAATTGCCCATAATTCCATACCGACCATAAAGTACTTTTATCCGTGGACTGTCACAATTAGTTTCGATACATTCTCCTACAGAAACCGTGTCCCCTAGACAATACACAATGTTTATATATTGGTATGATTAAGTTATTACTAAGATATTTAGGTGTTTAATTTGGTGTTTAATTTAGGCCAAGCACTTTTATCTGTTAGGTAGTCTTCGACCCTATAGTAAGCTTTAGACATCAACGACTTTTTCAAGTAATTTTTAAGTACTGGAAATGGTAACTTTAAAACTTCGTCAGGTAATTTATTATAGAAATGAATGCATTGACCTACAAATTTTAATGATTTATATACCTTACGGACACGAAATTTTTTAATAGCAATTTTATTTTTATTTCTTGTATTCAAATTATATATGTCATAATTCTTAATAAAAGAGTCTTGATTTTTAATGACATAAATAATATTCTCATAAATAAATTGTGATGCTACTGTCAAAATATTAATTTCTTTAAATAGTAATGTTAAGGAATCACGGGAGTTTAGGTTATATATAGAACGAATGGCTCTTTTTTGTAACACGAAAATAGTCTGTATGTCAGCAGCTTTTCCCCAAACAAGAATACCGTACGACATAACACTATGAAAATAACTATAATAAACTAAGCGAGCTGTCTCAACATTGGTAAGTTGTCTGATTTTCCTAACAGCATAAGCTGCCGAAGTTAATTTACCTGCTAGTACTGCTATATGGGGACTCCATTGCAAGTTTTTGTCTATAGTTATTCCTAAGAAAAGTGCCTTATCCACCATTTCCAAACACTCATCATTTAGAAAAATACTAGATTCTACCGGTCTAACATTAGGCAAAGCGAACCTAACACATTTAGTTTTCTTAGCATTAAGTAGCAAATTGTTACTAGTAAACCAATTAAGTACTTTACCTAGCGTCGCGTTTAACCTACTATAATCAACGGATTTTCGGTCTACCTTGAAGATCAATGATGTATCATCAGCAAATAGCACAATATCGCAAAGGTTAACTACCGCGGGTGGTAAGTCATTTATATAAACGAGAAATAAGAAAGGACCTAATATAGAGCCCTGTGGCACACCTAATTTAACAGCCGCTCCAATGGATTTTGTTTGGTTTACAACAACCGTTTGTGTTCTATCACTAAGATAACAGTTTCATTTTGAGTTCTCTGAGATTGAAATTTGTGTTTCTAATTTAATTATTATTGTTATGTACCGCACCGGTAATGGTGACTTTGACATTAGGTAGAATTACAGACGAAAATAAAAGATTTATTTTGGTTGGTGACCAAAACGTAGACTTTCTGTCCGAAAATAGTTCACGACAACGGGTAGACGAAATTTTAAAAAGCTACAATTGTACTAATTGTGTAAATTTTCCGACCCGCGTGTCCGCGCACAGCTCGAGCTCCATAGACTGCGGAGTTGTTCCCTGCGGCCGCGGTGACGTCACGGCGGCGCCTCTGGCAGCGGCGTGAGCGACCACAACGCTCAGCTGTTCACGTTAGCCATACTACCACCTAGCCGTGCCAAACAAAACTCTTTTGTACGGAAGAGATTATTTAAAGATGAATTTATATTCGCATTTCGTACTGACATCAATAATTATAATTGTTTTTTTTTTTATATTATTCAATATACTGACTCACTACATTGATATACATTTCCCAATTAAAAACTTATTATTAAAAAAGAAGAAACACATACCATGGTTGACAGACACCCTTTCGAATTATATCTTAATTTATAATGACTTAACTTAACTGAACTTGACTGAAACGTCAATGCCCCGATAACGCTGTGTCGAGAAACTCAATTACCTACTCGGTATTGTTCACTAATTAAATCCGAAACCTTAACTGCACGTCAAAATTATATCGAAAGGCGAATTATTAACAGTGCAAATCAGTCGAAAGAAATGTGGCGTGTAGTCAGCGAGGAGGTATCTGCAAAGCAAAGGAATACTTTTACTTATTTAAATGATGCAAATGGAAACAAAATACAACCTAGCAACATCCCTGAACACCTCAACCGGCACTTTCTTACGGTTGCGTCAAAGTTTGTCGTGCACACCGACAAATGTAGTAGTACGCGTTATCTTGAGAGCTTCCTACAAGACGCCGATGTTCCTGACCTCGAGCTGCCCACGGTCTCGCTCGCGGACCTGGATCGCGCGCTACGCTCCATGTTAAAGGCACGCTCCACGCTCGACGTGTACGATATGTCTCTCGACTTACTCATATGTGTCTGGCCAGTCTTGTCGGGTTTATTGGTCGAACTTATAAACTGCATGTTCACTACCGGCGTATATCCCGACGTACTGAAAAGTACACGGGTCTGTCCAATTTATAAGGAAAAAGGAGAAAGGGATTCTGTGGATAACTACAGACCTATAACTATAGTGCCAAACATTTCAAAGATTATTGAATCGATTTTATCAAACTGCTTAATGCAACATCTTGAGACAAATGACCTACTGACTGACAAACAATTTGCTTATAGGAAAAATAGATCTACTACAGCGGCAGCTTATGAAATTTATATCTGCATAGCAACGGCTTTGGATGATAAGTACAAGGTTGCAGGCATATTCTGTGACCTGTAAAAAGCGTTTGACGTTATTAATAATGACTTATTACTAGACAAGATTAAACACTACGATATCAACAAAACAGGTTTTCAGTTGTTTAAATCATTTTTAAGTTGCAGAAAACAAACCGTTCAAGTCAAAATCGAGGGAAAAACCTGGAAATCGGAAGCAGGGGATAAAGAAGTTGGCATTCCGCAAGGAAAATACTTGGAAATATCCTGTTTTCGATTTTTATTAATGACTTCCCATCTTCTGTCACCGAAGGTCTGACGGTGCTATTTGCCGACGACACCACGGTGGTCGTGGCCGCGTGTACAGAAAATTACTAACGTGTGCGCTCACCTCCTCAGTTGGTTCTCTGCGAACGGCCTCGTCCTCAACGTCGCGAAGTCTAACGAGATGATGTTCACAGCCGGAAACTCCACTGTCATCGCGCCAATACAAACCCCAATGCCACGTTGCGAGTCTTGCAGTTTTCTCGGGTTTTGGTTAGACGCTAAGCTTAATTGGAAAACCCACGTATCTAAGCTGTGTGGAAGTCTTAGTAGTGCGATATTCGCAAAACGCAAACTCAAGCCAATGATTACCGCCGATGATGCTCTGCTCCAAGTATATTATGCATATTTTCATTCAATTTTATCATATGGGATTATCCTATGGGGTAATTCCACGGACTCCAAACAAGTTTTCACTTTGCAAAAAAGAGCCCTTCGCACATTAGCAAGTGTAAAACCGAGGCACTCATGTAGGGAACTCTTCAAAAAATATGGTATTATGACGCATTATTCATAATATGTTTTCGCCATTATTATGTACACACGACACAATATACACCAGTTTAAACGTGTTAACATTCCCGGCAAACGGGCCACCTCCAGCGTGTGCCGCGGCGGTTGGCGCTGCTCGACAAAAACCCGCGCGTGATAGGGCCCGCTTTCTATGAGCGTCTACCCGCAGACCTAAAAAACGAATCTTCGGATGGAATATTTGGTCGCCGACTTCTTCTATTGACGCAATCACTATATTCCGTAAAAGAGTATAGTGATAACAAGGTTTAATTGATTTGTTGTTTTTGTTTTATTTATTATTGATCTGTTCTTTTTATTCATTATATTCTTTTGACATTTTGTGACTGTAGCTAATTAGCTGTTGTCGCTGGTTTTTCTTGCGCAGCAACACTGACTTTTGGAAGTGTCATTCAGCATCGTTGGCGCCAAGAAAAAGGGTGAAGCCAAAAAGAAACTTCTCGGAGCCTCTTGTTTGGATCAGAGATTAGGTGTTTATTTATCAACAGGACAACTCCAGACCTTCTAAATATTGAGTATTGTTACTCTTCTGCGGTAAATATGCTATCAATATAAACTTAAACCTTTCCCACTACTTTCAAGTGTAAATGCTGGGTATAAGTGAAACATATATAACAGCAATAGTTCGTACTAGAAACTGCATTATTTGTGAATAAGTCCCGTGTAATATATATCTTAAACGTGTTGTCTAGTTATAGACACGATAGGTAATAAATTGTTAACTATCGTGTGTTATGAGAGTTGTTACATTCAAAGAAAACCTATGCTTGTATATAGTTAGATTAGTGATTAACTGTCGGCCCCGTTATTAATATTAACCGTACTACCTTGAGAATTAAAGTGTGTTTACATATTGTAACTGTAGTGGTTTTTTCTATTATCAGAAGTGCTGAAAACACGCTCACAACCATGCCACGTAGCCGAAAGCGGAAGGGGTCGCGTCGTCGTCGGCGCCGAACCAGGGAGCCGTCGTCAACGTCTAGCTCGTCGTCGGAGACATCAGAGCTGTCGTCTAGCAGTAGCAGTAGCAGTAGCAATAGCAGTGGACAAACGCGGAAAAGGAAAAATACAAAACGACGTCGTAAAAATCAAAAGACCGTGAGTCAAAATGCAATATTAGCGTCAGTGATACCTGAATTCGACCCACTCGTGGACAATATCGATATGTGGCTTAATGTGGTAGAAGCAAATTCCCGTGCTTTTGGTTGGTCAGATAGTATGATAAAGTATCAAGCTTTGCAAAAATTGCGGAATACTGCCAAAACTTGGTTGGATGCGCTACAAAAAAATGAAACTAGATGGACCACGTGGAGGTGGAAGCAATGGCGTGATATGTTGTCTGACACATTTCAGGCTAAGCGTAATATGTATGTTTTAATTAAACAATTGATTGAAGCTAAACCGCTACCCGGTCAGTCATTGTACGAATTTTTTTTTGAACAAAAAGCCAAAATAGACCAGTTGCAGTTGTCTTTTAGGGATCAGGATATTATTTCAATTATAGTTGGAACTATCGGTGATAATAATAAATCTACCGCAGCAGAGGCGGGAAATTTTAAATATTGTGACGAGCTAGCCTCTTTCTTGCATAGCAAAGTTAATCCATTATCAGATAGACAGAATTCTCAAAAGAATTACTTAGTAAACAGATCAAATTCCCGACCACCTTATTACAGTAATGATAAGCGTGAGGGAAGTAACAAAGCAGATTTCCATTCAAACGCGGCTAGTAATGAACATAATTCCAGCTATATTTGCTATCGCTGTGGGGAAGAGGGTCACAGGAGAAACAACTGTACTGTTAAGGATAATGTTCGTTGCAATTCTTGTAACAAAACTGGACACTTGGAGGCTGCTTGTAAGTCCAAATCAAAACCTAAAGTAGAACAAAAAGCGGAAGTCAAAATGATAACTGAGTCTTTTTCGAAACAAAAATTTAACAAGCAAGTTATTATTAACAATGTCGAGAACAAGGCTTTTTTTGACATGGGAAGCGATTGTTCGTTAATAACTCGCGAACTCGTTGAACAACTTGAATTGCAAAGTTTTCAGTTGAATAGTACTATCAACTTGGTTGGATTTACAAGTGACTCCACTGTTACAGTAACCGAGGCTGTGGCTACGACTTTAAAAGTTGATTCCGTGGAACTATTTATAACGCTATATGTAGTAGATGCCCTGTGTGGCTGTGAAATATTGATAGGTCGGAATTTTACAGAGGACAGTAGTATAATGTATACTCGAGTAGGTGATTTCTTAACTTTTGATCCCGTGCAAGTATTAAATATCAACAAAATTGACCCGCTCGTGCTCAGTGAAGTACCTCATGATCATCAATTGCTATTAAACAATATTTTAGCAAAGTATTCGCATTGTTTCTCTCAGGATTTAACAACTCTCGGTAAAACTACATGTGTTGAGCTAGAAATAGAATTAACGTCAAATAAACCGGTTTGTTTACGACCGTATAGGATGTCCGAATCTGAACGAGCTACGACGCGCGAGTTGACTGACGAACTGTTAAAAAATGGCATTATCCATCACAGCTGTTCAGCTTATGCTAGTCCCGCCCTGCTTGTCGATAAAGCATCAGGATCGAAACGTCTTTGTGTAGATTATCGGCAATTAAATAAGATTACAGTCAAGGAAAAGTACCTGATGCCCGTTATAGAAGATCTCATTGATAGGTTACAGGGATGCAAATACTATACTTCCCTCGATTTAAAAAGTGGCTATCACCAAATTGGTATTAGATCCGAAGATATTCACAAAACGGCGTTCATAACACCGGATGGGCATTTTGAATTTGTTCGAATGCCTTTTGGGTTGTGTAATGGCCCGTCAGTTTATCAAAGATTAATGAACACCGTTTTGGGGAATTTACGGTTTGGAAGGCTCATTTGTTATATGGACGACTTGTTAATTGCTACTGAGACATTGGAGGAAAATATGGCCTGTTTAGAGATGGTGCTAGACCTTTTGTCACAAAATGGGTTAACAATTAACCTTGAAAAATGCACATTTAAAAAAAAAGATATAACTTTTTTGGGGTACGAAATCTCTGAACAAGGCATTAGTCCTAGTTCCAAGAAACTTAAAGCAGTAGCAGAGTATCCTACCCCAAAAACCGTACATCAGGTTCGTCAATTTTTAGGGTTGATTAATTACTTCCGGAAGTTTATTAAGGATTGTGCTGTTTTATGCAAACCATTAACAAATTTATTGAAAAAGGGCGTCACCTGGCAATGGAACCAAGAACATGAGCAAAGCGTAAACAATTTAAAACGAGCCTTAATCGAGAACGCTGTACTTAATATTTTTAACCCGAAATTGCCGATCAATCTTTATACAGACGCAAGCAGAGACGGAATAGCTTGTATATTGATGCAATTAACGGAAAATGGCGAAAGGCCTGTACATTTTTACAGCCGCCAAACTACCAGCGATGAAAAGAAATTTCACTCGTTTGAGTTAGAACTTCTCGCTATTGTGGCAGGGTTACAAAGGTTTAGACACTACTTAATAGGAACATCGTTTAAGATCACCACTGATTGTAACGCAGTCAAACATGCCTTAAGCAAGCAGGACATTATTCCGCGCATCAGCAGATGGGTATTATACGCGCAAGAGTTCACATACGAGGTAGTTCACAGAGCCGGCAGTCAAATGCAGCACGTGGACGCCTTGAGTAGAAATCCGATCTGTGATGACAATGTAGTAAAACTTGATTCTGTCATGTCAATAACTGAAGGCGATTGGTTGCTATCGGTTCAGTTGCAGGATTGTAGTATTTGTAGTATTCGCGAAATTTTGCTATCAGGTGAGGCCGAGGCGAATAAACGTATATTTCGGGATTATGAGTTGTTGGGGAATAAGGTATACCGACGGACAGATTACGGTAGACGATGGGTGGTGCCTAAACGTTGTATTTGGAATGTGATACGTGCTAATCACGATGATGTAGGACACTTTGCCGTAGACAAAACGATCGAACGAATTCGCGCTAAGTATTGGTTTCCGCGCCTAAAAAAGACTGTTTCAAAGTATATCAAAAACTGTTTAAAGATAAAGATAAAGATAAGATAAAGAAACCCGGCAAGTTATATCCCATTCCAAAAAACGCTAGGCCGTTCCATACACTTCATATCGATCATCTTGGGCCCTTCATAAAAACAACTCAACAAAATTGTTACCTGTTAGTTCTCGTTCGATTCATTTACGAAATTTGTCTTTATAGCGGCAGTAAAAAAATACGAAAAGTAAAGTAGTGATTAATGAATTGTTAAAAATATTTAAAGTATTTGGCAACCCAACACGGTTAATTTGTGACGCTGGAACTGCATTTACTTCAAAAATATTTACAGAGTTTTGTAATTCTAGAAATATTAGACAGCACATAATAGCGACAGCCGTACCTAGGTCAAATGGACAGGTAGAGCGCTACAATTTAACGATTTTGGAAGCTTTACGTAGCATGGGGGCAAATACAGACAACAACAAATGGGACCAGCGTGTTACAAATCGCCTAGTGCCTGCTATACGGGCACATCTCAAAAAACCAATATTAAGAGAAATCGCCGATCAAAGTTTTACGAGTTGAGTGTGCGGCAGAAAAAAGGGTCTAATTCCTTAAGTTTTGGGTCAATAACACTGTGGTTTAGGTTATTTTGTTGTTCATTATATAGAGCTTCAAATGAATGTGCATTTTTTTTTCAAGTATGCTTAGTTTTTAAAGTACTGGCCTTCAAATATAGGCACTTCGTGTTGTGGCCTTATCGCAGAAAGTATTTTACGGAATTTCGAGATGTGTCCAAAATCGCAAAAGAATTAAATGACGGTAATAAGCATACTATCATACAAAAATACATTTAAAAATAATAAAATAAATGAAAAACACGAAAAATAGTTATCAGATACCTTTATTAATCATCTTTGGCACAGTAAAACATTATTATATGCGATAATCAATGTCTCGAAGTATGCCTAACGCGTAAATTCTCTTGACAGATAGGTATATAATTTAAATAACCTATGTTTGAATATCTGCCCACCTAAAATCCAGTCTCCTTCTGTGTGCACGACAGGCACCGACCAGATGTTGCGCCAGAAATTAACCATAGCAGGAGCATCCGGTAGGTGTCCGTCGCTCACTCCTTGATCGGTTCCTTCCCACTTTCGGTACACCTTCCTCGGATCACTTTGGAAGAGGTGATTGTGCTGGTATCTATCTACACGCTCTCTATAGCGACGAATACGGCTTGCCCACGCGCAAACTTTCTGCTTCAGGAAGTCGATACGTTCCGTGACATAGGCCATAATAATGTTGGGGCCTTATTCCGGTCCAAGCAAAAGCCTGGTTCACGAAACGTATGACTCGGGGGCGTTCATTGCCCCCCTGAAGCAGACAAGCTTTCCTATGAGAGTCCTAAACTTATCAATACGCCGCTCAACTCGCACTTGCCAAGCGGGGACAGACCCGCGAGCGCGCGTCGCTCGGTCAGTGTCCGAAAACTTGACTCGAGCTACGCGGCATGCAGTGCTGGCCCCGCAGTACAAATTTGAGTGGGTATCGATAATATCCTCGCTGGCTTGTAAATATGACGCCAGCAAGGCGTTTAGGGCTCCCATAAGTGCTAAATTTCGTTTACTGCCAGGCAAGCGTGGTAAACGAGACCTAGAGTTGGGTGTGGACCGATACTGCGCGATCGCGTCTTCCAAAGCCCTCCTCAGTTGCTCATTCACCTGGCTAGTTACGCTTATATTCACACAATCCTCAACGTCGCTAACGGGATCATACTGCACTGATATCAGTGCGTGTTGGGCGACTGGCATCGAAGCCGATAACGCAGCAGGAGGGTCCCGTGATGAAGCGGAGGTTGTACGAATATGTAGCGATTCAAGGCGTAGCCGATCAAGGTACAGACTGATCCAGTCGCCGAAGCCGCTGAATGGCCCGCACCTGATCCGATAGTCATTGGGCGGTAACAGTGATGGCTGGTTCAAGAGTCTGAAACAGGAGCAGCATTCGATCACGGTACGCAGTGAGGTTAGTTCCTCCCTCTGTAGCCCCATATTATGGTCGCATGCAATTTTCATTATTCGATGTTGACCATCGCATGCGGTGCACTAAACCCAGCCGTGCGCAGAGCAGGATGCCCCGCAGGCCCCAAGCGTGCCGGCAGCGGTGGTCGCACGTCACGTAGGTGGTCGCGACGGCGGAGATCGCTCGACTCGCTGGTGTCGGGTGCAGTGGCGAACTCATCACCCAACAGCGATGGCGACATGAGCTGAACGAAGCGGGCTGGGGTGGAGGGCGTGCTATCGCAGTATCCGCTTCTGTTCTATTCGTTCTAGATCTTGTTATCATGGTTTTTGCATGACATGATATGATATTAAATGTCAACATTGTCACGGGGTAGTAAGGCGCGCCTTCAATGGTTGGGTGGTGCCGCTGCTCACATACTCCTTTGGCATACTAAGGTGGACTCAGACTGAGCTGGACGCCCTGAATAGGGAGATCCGTCTACTGCTTAAATCACATCGCATGTTGCACCCACGCTCATCTGTCATGAGATTGTACATCCCAAGGAAATGTGGAGGTCGAGGCATTTTAAATGCTAAGAATCTCCACAACCGCGAAGTGTGCGTGCAATCTTAGGGATTATTTCCTTGGCAATGAGTGTGGGATGCATCGTGGTTGCAGTAGACAGGAGCCTCACGCCTCTCTCCTTGGCAAACGAAAACTGGCGCAGACCAACGGTGTTGAGCACTGAAGACCGCAAGAACGTATGGAAAAGCAACGAGCTACACGGACGCTTCTACCTGGCCCTAACAAGGCCCGACGTAGACTTTTTAGCGTCCGTAAAAACCGAAATCTTTGGGGAACCGAAGGTTTTGTCTGTGCAATTGCTGACGAGATCATAATGACGAACAATTACCGGAAATATATTCTGAGGGATGGCACGGTCGACATTTGTCGAGCGTGCCGTTGCCCCGGCAAGTCCCTCAGACACATAATTTCGACGGCGAGTACTTGCTCATACATCCAGGATCATCCATCAGCAACTTGCTCTTCAATAATGGTCTTGTTGAGTCTGAAGTGCCGTACTATAAGTAAACACCGGCGCCAGTTCTCGAAAATGGTCGTGCTATGCTCTATTGGGATCGATTTGTCATCACGGACAGGACTATTGTCGCCAATAAGCCTGATACCGTATTGACAGATCGATCTCAATCGATCGATCTGCCCGGCGGCAGTGCTCGTCGACGCACAGTGATCCGCGTAGAACAAGCTAGGTGGACAAAATTATTTTTGTGCATTTCGCAGTTCATTTGTTATTTTTATGCATGATTACATGCAAAATTGTATATATATTTTTAAATTACTTATTATAAATAGGTTTGCAATAAAAAAAATAGTAAGGTCGTAAAATGTTTATAAAAATAATTTAAATTTATAAACGTTTGAAGGATAATCATATACAAAGCCTTAACTAATTAATATGCCACATCTACAAATTATTATAAGCCTAAAGTTAATTATCCTAGGCCTATTAACAAATGATTATAAACACTAAAGTAAATTATCCTACTCCTAGTTATAAATTATTCTAATCTTACAGCTAATTATTTTAAAGTTATTTACTAATGATTCTACCCTCATAAACTAATTATTATAAGATTATTCACTATCATCATCACTATCGTCAGTTGAATCATGGTCAAAAGCATTTTATGTTTGACTTGAATCTCGGTTCCCTTCACTTTACAAATCGTACGCAATAATCCATTTAACTCTTCCAAAACTGCATTACTTTCAGCAACAGTAATGTCTTTACTCTCTTTGGAAAAGATAAATTTTATAGGGCGACAAAGATTTGTAGAATATGGGCGAGGATTCTGCCAAACAATATTGCCATGTTCATCACATAATCGAATGGGAACGAATGAAAATACAAACAAATATTCATCTGTGTCATTACAATCAGTGAATTTTTGCTTGTATGTGCTATGACCTGAACTTCCGTCGCAACCCCACTTGCTGATAAGTATAAATGAAGTGCGAGGCAAAAGATTGCTGAAAACTTCTTCTTGAACTGAAACCAAACGTTCAGCAGTTTTATCTAAAACTGCTTGGACTTTGATCTCAGCTTGAGTTTCAGTGAAGACAATATTTTCTTCCGGAGGAAAACAAGCAATCTTAGACTTCCTAAGGTCATAGATGGAAATACCTTCGATCCTTTCTGCATACATACTTTTCGAGTTATCTTGTACGTCTGCGAGGTGGATTTGGAGTCGATGTAGTAGGCCAAAGCTTCGTCGCTGCTCAATTTGTCGCTTCTTTCTTCGTTCGCTTTTGTCGATTTGGGTTCAGTAATATTCTTGATAGCCTGAGCTACGGTCCTACTGCCTGAAGATCGAGCAGATACTTCAGCAGCGTACATAAGCTGGTTGGTACTTCTTGAGTGAACTAAATCATCCACTCTTCTCCGCTTTGTTTTCAGGCTTGACTCAGAAAACTCCTGCGGTCTACCAGGTCCAGGTTCTTGCGGGCTTTTTGTTGATGACGAAGGGACAGATGGTTCAGTTAATATGTCGAATGTAAATTCCGGACCTCGCAGCCACTCCGAAGTCCGTTTGAGGAAGTTTTCTCTTTTGCATCCTGCGGCTTTCCATCTCTCGTCAATTTTTGCAGACAATCTTGTAATATTGACCTTCAAATCTTTCAGGGAGTCTGCCGTTGCACCACTCAAGTCATGTTTTGATAGTATAAATCGAAACAATTCCTCATTCTTGGTTGGTTTTGAATGTTTGAGCCATTCTTCAAAATAATCCATTCTTGATACGCCAACAGTAACAACTGGAAAAAAATCGAAAAAAAAAATTGCGAACACTTGCGAGGTTTAAGACTAAATTTTTCAGAAAGTATATTAGTGAGAGATTAACATATAAAAAAACTGTACTGGAGTAACGTGGGGTAATATATTTTCAAGTCTGTTAAAGTTGAAAAAGAGGGAAAAAACGTAAAACTTTTAGAAACAAGGCATATTTTAAACATACAAGGTCAAATTAATCTAATGATATTTATGAAAATAAATAGTCCTTACCTTCTCGTTTCAACTCCATCACTAGAAGAAATCACTTTATTTACTAGACACACACAATATGTTAACAGCGGGAACGCAATTATGCAAATAAATACATGAAAGTTTTGCTTCACCTTTTATGCTGATGCTAATTACTCATCATTAGTAAGTTGCAGTGGAAAATAATTATATTCTTCCTTAATGACCATTTATTGATTATACCATGTGATAAGAATTTCACAGGAATCTAACATACCTTTTTGTCCACCTAGCTTGTTCTACGCGGATCACTGTGCGACGTCACCATCCCGCATGACAAGAACCTCGTGAAGGCCGAGAAGGGCAAGCTCAGCAAGTACCTTGACTTGGCTCACGAGGTGACCGCTATGTGGGATGTTGTTTCGACGATCTTTGTCCCAATAGTTGTTTCGGCAAACGGTCTTATAGCGAAGAGTCTCGACCAACACCTCAAGAGACTCTCGCTGGATTAAGGGCCAGATACAGAAGGTAGTACTCCTCGGCACGCATTGTGAGGAGGTTCCTCTCTCTGCAGCCCTAACCACCGGTAGCTTGAGCCCTGCCCCGCTGCCGGCGGCACTCATAGGTTAGGTTTTTTATAATGTATATTTTTTTGTGTTAGTATTTTATTTTACTTTTATATTTGAATATTTATCATACAAAACCTAGGTACAGAAAATTAAATAAATATCAAAATAATAATAAAACAATACATTATAATGAAAGGAGTTAATGATATAACTATAATTTTATAATAATTTCACTTCCAATAAGTCCCCAGATTTTATTTTATTTATTAAAATCTGAACAGTGGGCAACAGACAGAATTGTGTGTGTAAAAAAGTTGATTGACCCTTATATTGTTATATTACAATCTTTAGGTATATTAATCATAGGTAACGACTTATAACTATTATATAAAGGTACCTACTTACTGTAGTTGTCTTATCATCAAGTGATTTTTATTTCGTTTATATTTTGACGCGTTCATTGTAATCACGGTCTTATTTACTGTTGTGCGATGTGGACGTAACTCAAAAACTTGTTCCGAACGTTTGTGCTACACAGCCGCAACTCCGAAGTGTCTGAACAGCATGGTAGTTTTGCGTGCGATCGTCGCGGGCGCAAGCGGCGGACTGGCGAGTGGCCATATTGCAGGTAAGGGATAGTCGATTTTTGGAAATTTGCATAAGGCCACAAGTGCATTAAGAGGCTTTAGAGGATAGTTTTCCTTATTTTTTTGAGTTAAGGTGGTAAATTAAACCCTTCTGACCACGAATCTGCAATAATATCAAAAATGAAAAATTTTGAGTTGCGGCCGTATAGCAGGCACTAGGCGAAATATTCAACAGGGAATTAATAGCACGATAAATAAAACCACAGCCGCAGTCCCGAGTGAAGTCTTTTTTGGGTTCAGAATTCGCATGAACTCTGATGCTATTGCTGATGACGATAACAAGGATGATTTAGTTGACGTAACCTCTTTAAGACATACGGTAGATGCCAACATTAAAAAAAATGCAGAACGACAAAAAGCGTCTTTCGATGCAAAACGCAAAGACGCGCCCAAATACAGTGTCGACGACTTGGTAGTCTTGAAAATCCCAAGTCCTACTAACGATGGCAACAGCACGAAATTATTACCGCAATATAAGGGCCCATTTCAAATTACAGAAGTCTTAGGGCATGATCGTTACAAAGTGTCGGACTTGCGAGAGAAGTTCTAAACGCTACAATGGCACTGCTTGCGCTGAAAATATGAAACCTTGGATCCGTATAGCAGAAGAATAACGGTACTTATACCGGATGTTGTCCAATGTTTGAGGTACATTATTTTTATTAACTTTCTGATCTATTTAAGTTACCTAACTACTTTGCATTACAACTTATTATACTTACATGATTTCTGTTAGCGTTACTGGTTGAAACTATGCAAAATGGTTCTAATTTTATTGGGCTAATGCTTCAGCTTCGAACATAAACATTTGATGTGATGGGATGGATGACATGTAACAGGAATCTGTGGTGAACGCTGTTACATGGGACGGGGTACGGTGATACACAACTTGGTGATCCTGAACATCTCCAAGTTTAAGCCAGACATACCCAAAATTCCTATACATGCAAATAGAATTCGAAGTTACAGCTGGGCTAGCATATATGTGTTCATGATAAGACTTGTATTAAAAGGTATTTTATTTCCTATGTCCGCAGCTTCAGCACCAGTCCACAACGGTGGTCGAGGACAACCCCGTCAGCAGGACGGCCGGATGTTGTCGCTGGTTTTTCTTGCGCAGCAACACTGACTTTTGGAAGTGTCATTCAGCATCGTTGGCGCCAAGAAAAAGGGTGAAGCCAAAAAGAAACTTCTCGGAGCCTCTTGTTTGGATCAGAGATTCGGTGTTTGTTTATCAACAGGACAACTCCAGACCTTCTAAATATTGAGTATTGTTACTCTTCTGCGGTAAATATGCTATCAATATAAACTTAAACCTTTCCCACTACTTTCAAGTGTAAATGCTGGGTATAAGTGAAACATATATAACAGTAATAGTTCGTACTAGAAACTGCATTATTTGTGAATAAGTCCCGTGTAATATATATCTTAAACGTGTTGTCTAGTTATAGACACGATAGGTAATAAATTGTTAACTATCGTGTGTTATGAGAGTTGTTACATTCAAAGAAAACCTATGCTTGTATATAGTTAGATTAGTGATTAACTGTCGGCCCCGTTATTAATATTAACCGTACTACCTTGAGAATTAAAGTGTGTTTACATATTGTAACTGTAGTGGTTTTTTCTATTATAGCTATATTTTTATTTTGTTTAACTTAATTCTTATTTTTACATTTTGGCTGCGTTTGTTTATTTTATTGCATTATTATTATTATTATTATTATTTAAATTTTGACGATCTTATCGTGAATTCATTATGATTATGTGACATAGAATAATGTAATTTTCAATATGAAATAAATGCCTACCTACCTACCTTATATCCAGCCCTTACCGTACTTGCATCGCAGCGCGGCCGTGAGATGGGGCGCCTTCAAACAGATTAACAGTTGATGTGCTTCGGTGCGTAAGCGCTTACCGCGCTCTAGGACTTGTTTCCGAGGTTGGCCGATCCTGTACGATTTCCAGACGAGCGCTCGCGCAATCGTAGTTTTTGAACTGAGTAACGTTTAACACACTATTTATTTTTGTTTTGTTTTTACTATAATTGTACACACAATTTTTTTTTAGCCAGGTACAGTCACGAACCGGGATTGTTGAGCCACTTGCCATTGTTCGTAATTTAGCCGTGTATTCAATAACCGATGTCACCGACTGGCTGACAGCTATTCGATTTGCATTACACGGCCAAATTAGAAAATTGGGTAAGTGGCTCAACAATCGCGATTCGCGACTGTACATGAATTATAGCTTCTAAAACATTGCAATCTTCAGTGTTTTTTAAACATTTGCTCATTTAAGGAATAGTTAGTTAAGAGCAAATCCATTATCAATAAAAAATAACTAAAGGGAAAAACTTGGGATCTAAGATCACTGACTGTAAAGTGGGGTAATGGGTATTAAGACTACTATTACATAAAGAAAATATTCAGCTTTGGTATTTTTCGAAAATCTTCTGCTAAGTGTGTTAATTGTTTGTAAATAAATATGGCAAACTTATCTAGAATCCTATAAAAAAACGCACTTAATGGTGAAAGAGAGGCAGTGAGTTTATTTTGTATGCCAATTTTGTGGTTTTAAAGATTAGAGCCATGAAATTAAAGTTGTTTATGTGGACCACTTACTTAAAATTCACGTTCGAGACTTTTTTTTTTAAAGCGTTTGAATGTGATGTAAACTATAGCTGTACTTTTAACAGAAGTTCTGACTCTCCGCAGATGAAATCGCGGGCGGAAAGCTAGTAATAAATAAAACAGGAGATCATTCTAATTTGAATTTAGGAAATGAATAGATTTATTTCGTTATGTTAGTAAAATAAATTAAAGAGGGAAGGATTGCACAAATTCTTTTATAATGATGTACTGATCCCAACTCAGCGGGCATATGTATATATGCAAGTATATATGTGTATTATTATTTTTCGGTATTTCTTTCCCCTCTAGTCATAATCGCAATTTATATGTACTCATACATAATTATGAGTAAGGAGTTTAGTCCCGTTGGATTATCAGTAGGTACGTTGTTCGTCTAGGCTAACACCGGATTTTCTAGCTTCTTAGCAGATTACTTAATTCGAGTACGAATTTGTACCTATATAGACTCAAACTGGGAAATTATCTATGCATAATTTAAAACGCCTACAACAAAACAAATAGCAAATAGGAGGTATAAACGAATTATCATTTTCGTATTATCAGGAGTTTAAATTTTGGTTCGCTGTGGAACCTTGGCATAATGACAACGTCACATGATGAGATAGGAAATTACGTAGGAATTATTCGTTGATATTGTATGAAAGGGTTCTATGTGGGTTGAGGTTTGAAGTTCATGACCGAGTTTGAGATATATAGATAGTTTTGGGGAGGTCAAATACCAATATGAATATCTAAAAGGATATTATGGTGTATAAAGAAGCTAACAGTATGAATCCGCAATTACCGCAGTTAATGCTAATTATTTTTAGTGAGAACATGTAAGGTAGATTGATAAGTGAGGGTATTTGTTCGATTAGTGTTGGTAACATGGATATGCTTCGACCATTATTTCTTTTATAGTTGTTTATTACTATGTTTAATAAATGCTATATATTTAAATCATAGAAATTTTGAACTTGTAGCATTTGATTTTGGATGTTTTGCTGCGTAACCAATCAGAGATATATTAAAATAGATAAATTACAAATAAATTTATTTCACCTCTTTCTTTCGTTTTCATTTGTCTGTCTATTAGGATCAGATTCAATTACAAATTTAAACTAGGTAAATGGAAGATCAACACAATAAGAAGAAGAATTTTGGTTTAGACTTGGGTTGTTTTAAGAGGTAATGGAATAGGTTATTTAAAAGATCAAAATAACTGTTTTAATTAATTAATTTGTATGGAGAATTTGTTTGGGCTAGTCCATACTGTGTTTTCATTGTTGATCTAGAACGACCATTTTATAAAGAATTATCGAGTCGTTATTGCGAAATACCTCGTTATTACTTATATGAAAACTCGTTATTGCGGGTGTTAAATTCGTTATTGCGCATAAGGAGCCATATTGCTTATATGAGAATCCGTTATTGCGAGAGGGTCAAGATTACTGGTCGGGGCTTTGGAAGAAGAAATGGCAGGGGTATAAATAGGGAAACGGGGAAGACTCTGGGCTTTTTCTGAACGAGACTGAACGAGGGACGGAGCGCTGCCCAAGAGTAGTCCAAAGATTAATTTAGTAATTTAGTGTTTGGATGGAGAATCGGAATCCAATTGGTGAGTATAAATCCTAACCCGTAGGACGTTAAATTTATTTAACGTGACTTTAAGAATACATCAGCGTATTCTCGTCTCCCCCCTGTCGTGGTCAGGACACCTTTAACACCTGGTTTACCAGGCTGCGTGCTGAGTCCGGTTCGCAGGCGACGGGGTTATCCTATATTAATGCATGTAATTTGATCCCAACACCTACATACAAGCGTGTGGCTATTGCAGCAATGTGGTAGTCTACATGTTTGGCTAACGCCGAAAGGCGGTGTGTGATCTTCAAGCGGATCCACCAGTGACCTTCGGGTTGTTGAAATGCTTGTCCTTTCGCCGGTACGGTACACGTGGAAGGGGCTACAGGTTAGCACATGCGGCAAGGCTGTCCTGTCATGGGGATTCCAACAGACCTCTGTCCAAGAACGGAAGCGTGTACCTCAATGCCGGGAGGGTCCCCCTTCCATATCCTTTATCCTATTCTTGAACCGGCACCGACCGTAGGAACCTGGTTCAGGCAGATAGGGAGTCATTAGGCACGGGTAGGCAGGGTGTGCATGCAGCTTTATAATTGTATTTTAACACCGATTGTAGAAGTCTTCTTTAGGCACGGGTAGGTAGAATGTGTTTATTTCAACATCCAGTGATAAATGGAAAAATAGGATGTGCATGAAACTTATTACAGTACGTTCAGTTCTTAATAGTGCTCGGCTTATAATAAAAATCACATTAACGTTTGCAATTGATTATATATTTGATTGCCAAGAGCTATTGAGAATCTGGAAGTATTGTACTTAATTTATTTGTTTATTCGTTGAAACTATTTTGTTTCATGATGTGTTTATTTGCTGTGTTTCGCTATTTATTTCATGATGTGTTTATTTGCTGTGTTCTGCTTTTATTTCATGATGTGTTTATTTGCTGAATTTTGCTATTTATTTCATGTGTGTTTTCCTCTGATTTACTATATATTCAAATAATTAAATAAAAATAAAATTCAGGATGTGTCTTATTTTTGTACTTTGTAGTTAAAGGGTAATTATGCACGAATTCACATTGTAAAAATGATATAAATTATTCAATATGTTTTTAAAATTCATTAATTTTGAGGTGTTTTGATGAGGTTGAATAAGTTAGAACCTGCAATGCAAGTTAAGTCATACTATCCAACTTGCTTAAAATATTCAAACCTATGTAGTCAGGATGGATATTAAAAGAATTCAAAACTAATTTGTTCCTTAAAACTTACTCTTTTAACTTGTAAATAGTTAAATTTAAATTCGTGCATAAATCCTATAACTTTTCAGGAAATTTTACTCGTATAGCTGGCAGGCAGGTAAGTGTCTATTTTAATTTAATAATCCGTTTAGGATTTATAAACTTTATATTATATAAAACCCCTTATAAGCATTCTTTATCTTAAACGGTACCTCAATTAAGTTAGGACTATTTAATTTTATCTATAGTCTTACAATCTAGGTCAATTTAATTTGTTGAAGTATCAGCGGAGAGGTAACAGTGGTTTTTTTTTATGGGTAAAAGATAATGGAGGTAAAACTCAACTGAAGCTTCTATTTTATCCTTTTCCAATCAAAATAAGATAAAGACTATTTTGTGAATATTATCCATGTGACTTTTGACACACAGGTACCATAACTATTTACTTATAAAATCGCTAAAACCTACTATTTGTTTATTTTGTTACTTACTATAATAAATTAAAAATAAAGGACCGTTAAAATAAAAGCACACCTTTAGGATTCAATAAATTCAGCGAATGTTGCGATTATTATGGTGAGATGGCGATACTTTATCTAAGATTATTAATCTTTCTATGTTGGTTATAATTCAACAGCTATAGATAATGTAGATTACACTACTGTGCGATTTATAAAGCGAAACGTTCACGGTCCTGCAATATATTAAGGACATAGTTTTATAACCATTTAAATCAAGTACTTACCTATTTAGAGTGAATTCATACATTTAATAGCGTCTGAACTTTGACGCAATAGTCTTGCAACAATGTTTCTGTGATCGTAGACACCACGACATAGTTTGTTTCACGCTGTTTTACCTACTGGTTAAGAAAGAGAGAGACATTTAGCAATCTTAGAATTGAGAGAGCTTTAGACACCTATTCAGTATTAGGAATTAAGGAGGTTTACTGTTTGTATGAGTCTTGACTAATTATCAATAAGATAGTTCGAGTTGACATATTATTTAGGAAACACTAGAATTAGGATGCATATCCCGGGGTAAGGTTAATTTTGTTGTAATATTATGCCATTTGAAGCAATTTTACTAGTCGCTTGTTTGATAAAATGAATTATTTGTTCAATTTACTAAAATATTTTCAAATACTTTTGACTTTATTTAATTGAGAAAAGCAAAGGTAATTGGATTAATAATTCACCCGTTAAAGGTGTGACGATTTAGTGGCAATGTGTCGGCTCTTGGCTTGATTCTAGGTGCCCATGCGTGCATGGGTGATAGCACGGGCTATTCCAAGTGATTGGACTAGGTCGTTTCGCTGTGAACGTGGGTTCCATGAAAATCTCTACTTGAAGTGCTAGATCGAGTAGGAATGCTTACCTGGTGGACTGGAGACTCTTGGAGGCATTCATTTTTGATTAGACCTCTATTCTAAATCAGTCGAGATGACATTTTATTGAAAATGAAATGTCAATTTCACACAACTTTAACATATCTCGCACGTTACTTGATATCAAACGATTTGATAGTTGACGCTTAATCTAGTTGTCTCTGAATTTAAAAAAAAAACAACTTGTCAAATTTTGATTTGCCGCCATATTTAACGCTTATTTTGTCGGAAAAATAAGTTTGTTGTGTTGTTTTGTTCGTAAATAATTATTGTATTGTACGACTACTTAAAATGAGTGATCAAGATAGTGATCATGATCACGATATTTCGGAGACGCTGATATCAGGGATGGGTGATTCTTTGAGCGTTTCAACCGCCTCATTACCGTGGACATATTTTTAAAGAATTGGGCGTATATTTTGATGCCGTTTTCGGATATTTGTTAGATGTCCGGTAAACTCAGATACCTAACCAGAAACGAAATCGGAATCCGCAGCCACTTCTTCAAAAATGTGTCCCGAAAAATGAGGCGGTTTAAATGCTCGAAGAATCACCCGGATAAAGCAATGAGCGTCGAAAATATGTTGTTGCCGTCAATATCCAAGAACATGATTCTACTGTCAAAACTGGAAAAGTGGAATACAACCACCGCAAAACTAAATAATAATTATTACAACAAAATTAATTGTCTCTGTTATCACATTTATTTTTTGTATTATTTTACTAATATATATAATGAAGGATAGGGTGCGGCATTGTAATGAAAAGTAAGATTCTAATAGGATAACATATGATTTAAATATTCAGAAACTCGATGCTGAGATAAGTTAGTTAAAGGATCAGCTTGAAGTAACTTCTTTAAAGTATGTAACCACTCAGAAGGAAGTCAAGGAGCATATCCTGGCTTTCACTCAATTGGTAGAAGAAAGTAGATTAAATGAAGAGCGTTTTAACTCTTTAATAAACAGTGGTTATGGTAATTGTGATAGATTACGAACTTCACCAACCGCTGTGATTCAGTCAGATATGGCTCTTCATACTAAGGAGTCCCCTAGACAAATTATAAGTAGGAATAAAACTATTATTTTTTCTGACCAGCTTGGATCTGGACTAGGTTTATTGTTCAATAATAAGTTGAAACAAAATGTTACAAATTACTGTTACCATAATGCATCTCTTATGCAATTATGTAATTTACTTTCAAACGGAAGGTTTGACAGGTTCACCACTTTAGTGATTTTAATAGGAAATAGTCTTAGTGTGGATAAATCCAGTGTTGATAAATTAATATCAACACTAAATATTATTGAAGAGAGCGGCATAGGTAAAATTATACTGTGTGCGCTACCATACTCACAAAGTATGCCATTTAGTTATAATAATAGAATAGCACACATTAATTCAATAATGTATAACGCTATATCTTGCAATAATAAATTCCATTTTTTTAATTTAAACAAATTTTTAAAGCCCATCACCCTAACATCAGGAAAAATTCATGTGCCAAGGAAATATATTTGGACCTTGGTTGACCTATTAGCTTTTAATATAGAACCAAATAAATACAATAGTACCCAGCCCCAGCAAGCCAATATCGGCAATAATGACTTGCCTCGTGATTTAAACTAAATTATAGGACAGCGGAAACACCCTTGAGTATAAATTTAATTCATCAGAATATTCAAGTTTTTTCCAGCAAAGAACTAGAAATAGGGTTGTTCTTAGATAATGAAAATGTACAAATTATGTGCATTACTGAACATTGGCTTAAACAAGACCAATTAATTTTTGATTTTGTAAATTTTAAATTAGTTAGTTATTTTGCTAGAAAATGTGCCATTCATGGTGGCTCTTTTATAATAGTTAAAAATACTCTTAAATCCAAGGAAAGGAAGGATATTTTCAAGTTATCGATAGAAAGGATTATAGAAATTTCATGCGCAGAACTAGAAAGTTATATAATAATATGTGTTTACAGACCACCGTTGGCTGATTTTTGCACATTTGAATCTACTATGGAACATGTGTTAAAATTAGCATGTAATAGCCAGAAGCATATTATAGTTTGTGGAGATTTTAATATTAACTTACTTGAAACGTCAAATAATACCACTAGGTTTTAATTTAGGTAATCTGTTCCTTGAACCTACACGGATAGGTATTAGTAGTGCAACCTGCTTAGATAATATTTTTTGTAATTGTGAATGTTTGGGTAAAGAAATATTTAATTGTTTTAATTCTGACCATAGTGGTCAGAAGGCTTCTTTCATCAATGATTTTTATCAAAAATCTCAGACAATAACATACCGACCTATAACTAGTAATCGTATGGAATTATTCAAAAATAAAGTTCAGAGTAATCTTTCAGTGTTACCTTTTTTACAGAATGAGTGTAATAGTATTTAAAATGACTTGTTTGGCGTAATTCTGCATCAATTTAATAACAATTTTAAAATGAAAACTATTACTAGGTCGAAAACCAAATTTAGTGAATGGGCTACTGCAGGCATTCATAAAAGTAGAAATAGGCTTTATGACCTATATAGAGAGAGGGAGGACAATAAGAACGCTGACTTCCTAAATTATGTTAAGAATTATTCGAGGACTTTTAATCAAGTTTGTTTAACTGCTAAGGCAAATTTTCTTAGTCTTAAACTCAAATCATCTGACAATAACGTAAAAACTGTATGGGATATTATAAATGGAGAAACGGGAAAATCAAAAACTCGTCATAATCAAATCACCCTAAACACAGGTGACAAACAAATCACGTCAAATAAAGACGTCGCCTTAGCTTTCGAACATTATTTTTCCAACATAGCCATTAATACTACGAAATGTATTAAATCATCCGCGGTTGAAGCTAAATCATTACTTTGCACTAATGTCAGTAAATGTAATATAAACTTTGAATTCATCCCCGTTGATTCAGATTCAATAGTCAAGGTATTTAAATCACTTAGTTTAAAAAAGACTGAGGATTTGTGGGGCACATCAGTTAAAGTAGTCTTTCATATCATAGATGTAATTGCACCCCATCTAGCATTAATTTACAATAATTGCATATCAGAGGGGATCTTTCCAGATCTCATGAAATATAGCAAAGTCATACCTCTTTTTAAATCGGGCGAGATGAGTGATTTAACGAACTTCCGTCCCATTTCCATACTACCAGTTCTAAGTAAAGTCTTTGAGAAATTAATGCTAAATGATATGTTAGGTCACTTTAATAGAAATAAACTACTTAGCAATAACCAGTTCGGCTTTACCAGAGGTCCATCAACAATTGATGCGGCATCTGTACTCGTTAAATATATATATAACAGTTGGGAGACATCTTGCGATGCAGTAGGAATATTTTGTGATCTTTCTAAAGCATTTGATTGCGTAGATCATGCGACCCTTATTTTAAAATTAGAACATTATGGATTGTCCAATAAAGCTTTAAATCTTATGTCTTCTTATCTAAGTGATAGAACTCAAACAGTTGTTGTAAACAAAACGCAATCTGTTGGAGCTACAGTAAAAGTAGGAGTGCCTCAAGGCTCTATTTTAGGTCCTTTTTTATTTTTGGGTTTTATAAATGACTTACCACCAACAGTAGATAAACTTTGTGACATTGTACTTTTTGCTGATGATACTTCACTTATTTTCAAGGTAGATAGAAAATCCGTAGACTACAGTAGGATAAACGCCACACTAGATAAAGTACTTAATTGGTTTACTAGCAACAATTTGCTATTAAATGCTAAGAAAACTAACTGTGTTAGGTTCGCTTTGCCTAATGTTAAATCGGTAGATTCAAGTATTTTTTTAAATGACGAGTGTCTGCAAATGGTAGATAAGGCAGTTTTCCTAGGCATAACAATAGATAAAAATTTGCAATGGAGTCCCCATATAGCTGTGCTGGCAGGTAAACTAAGTTCGGCTGCTTACGCCGTTAGGAAAATTAGACAACTAACTAATGTTGAGACAGCTCGCTTAGTTTATTGTACTTATTTCCATAGTGTTACGTCGTACGGTATTCTGGTTTGGGGTAAGGCAGCTGACATACAAACTATATTTGTGATACAAAAAAGGGCCATTCGTTCTATGTACAACTTAAATTCCCGTGACTCCTTAAGAGAACTTTTTAAAGAAATTAATATCTTAACTGTAGCGTCTCAATTTATTTATGAGAATATGATTTATGTTATTAAGAATTTAGATTTTTTCACCAAAAATTCTGATATACATAATTTAAATACTAGAAATAAAAATAAAATCGCTATTCGAAAATTCCGTGTCCGTAAAGTATATAAATCATTTGTTGGTCAATGCATTCATTTCTATAATAAATTACCTGACGTAGTTTTAAAGTTACCCTTTTCAGCACTTAAAAATTACTTGAAAAAGTCGTTAATGTCTAAAGCGTATTATAGGGTCGAGGATTATCTAGCAGACAAAAATGCATGGCCTAAACTCGAAACTTAGTCAATAATAATTTGTTCAGATGTAAAACCTTTATCTTGTCTAGGGGACACTGTTGATGTAGGAAAACATGTCGAAACTTTTATGTGGTCGTCTTGTTGTTTTTTGTTTTTTGCCTTTTTCTCCCTCTATATCTCTCCTAATATTTTTGTCATGTTTTCCTGCTGAACTACGCATGATATTTGATATTATATTTAAATTAATATTTATAGCTTTATATAATACTAGACTAAGTTGTATCATTGTAATAAGAAATATGGTTAAAAAAATGACTGACTGCTGAGTTTCTTGCGGCGTATCTTCTCGGCAGTGGTCTCCTCTTGGGAAGCGCTGGTAGACTCCTGACGTGTAAAAGTGCCCGTGCGGCCTACTTACTGAATAAATGTCTTTTATGTTTTTATCTTATCTTTTAATAGCTCTAATCAATGCTGCAATGCCGGTCATTACATGCGATTTCTGAACACATCATAGAGAGCTTTTATGATATGTGTGTAGATAAAGCAGTGTATGTACATAATAACTGTACATAATAAGCATTAAAATACTCGTGAGATGCTATTATGAAACTCGCCTTCGGCTCGTTTCATAAACACTCACTCGAATTTTAATGCCCCTTATTATGCAACAGTCACATAAACTACTATTAACGCATTTGACATCACGCTCACAATCTTTGTTAACAACATTATCATCAACATCCTTATCACTTTGTATTAAATATGCATACATTTTAGAACGTAAAGCTATAAATTCCTTAATATTTTTTCCATTACATTCGTCTTTCATTACACCCACTACCTTTTTATTGATTCTGGGTAAGTTGTAAATGTTGCTGGAGGGTAAATCTGAGGTGTCAAATCTTGAGGGTAAATCATGTTTGATATCTTCGTAAAAATTAACAGTTTTGATTTGGTAAATAAATGAATCTGTATCGGTGTATAGTAATTTAACATGAGATTTGTACTTTGGTTTGATGTAGGAGTAGTGAAAGTCGTACATGACATATTTAGATAGTTCTAAGACAGCAAAGCCTAAAGTCAAAGTCAAAGTCAAAGTCAAAGTCAAAGTCAAAGTTTATTTGCCAGAATTGTGGTACATGGTTGGTAGCAATTACAGAACAGTATAGTACAGCACAATTCGCCATTAAGCAGGCATGCAAAATATTATTATTTATGTAAGAATTAAATTATCTTCACTAATTTACACACGAATACTTCATACACGAATAAATAATTTAAATTTAAAGCAATTCATACATTTTTAAATTTATTTGAAATTATATTACTCAATATCAATCAATAGTATTGTAACAACATTAGAAATAATTTTATCGCGAAGTCATAAATTCATTTACAGTGTAAAAACATTTTTCTTTGAGCCATGCTTTTAATTTAATTAAAAATAGTTTACAAGGTAAGACCCTCAATTCCGAAGGTATATTATTATAATTTTTTCCTGACATTTTAAAACAATTTCTATTATGTAGTGGGCCTTAGGATGAACATGTCCAAGACGAAGATCATGACGAGCTTCCCGGTTCAAGTACCAAATATTAACGTTGGTAATGAAGCCGTAGAACTGGTCCAGGACTACGTCTACCTTGGACACTGCTTAACTTTTGGCCCAAATAGGCAAGCAAAGGAGATTGCGAGACGGGTTCAGCTGGGATGGGCGGCTTTTAATAAACTAGAAATAGTATTAAGAGCTAATCTCCCGCAATGCCTAAAAACCAAAGTTTTTGACCAAAGTGTCCTCCCCGTCCTCACGTACGGATCGGAAACATGGACGCTCACAAAGGCAAGTATGCACCAAATTAAAGTTGCACAAAGAGCTATGGAGCGTTCCATGTTGGGAATTTCTCCTCTGGATCACGTACCGAATGGTGAGATTAGGCGCAGGACTAAAGTTGCGGATGTTGGCAAAAGGATAACGCAACTGAAATGGAGATGGGCGGGACACTTGGCTAGGCGAAACGATGGCAGGTGGTCTAGGGCGCTAACGGAGTGGTGGCCGAGATTAGGTCACAGGTCAGTGGGCAGATCATCAGCTCGTTGGTCTGATGATATTTGGCAGACAGTTGGGAAGGGATGGATGGCGTTAGCACGAAATCGGGCAACATGGCGTGAAAATGAAGAGGCCTTTACCCTGCAGTGGGTGGATGTGGGCTGAAATGATGAGTGCTGATTTTGAAACAGGTAATTTAACACGAAGCAAGTCTCTCCCACGTAACATTGGATTCTGAACCGGTTTAGCAAACATCTCCTGGTTACTTTTTACAAATTTTGCATGTTCGTATATATAAATCATTATATGTCCTTAAATAGTGGTCTACACGAGACCTTCGGACCGACTCCACATACTGCACGAAGACACCTCTTTTGAGTCAAAAATGCTTTGTGAACATCTGTCGAGTTCCCCCAAATTATAATGCCATACCGAAGAAGAGATGCAACGTGACCATGATATGCTAACAGAGCGGTCGATTTTCCTGCTACACTTCTTAACCTTTTTAACGCGAAAACAAACCTATTGAGTTTATAGCATATATTGTTAATTTGAGCCTTCCAGCTACATGTTTTATCAAGAATAATGCCCAAGAATTTTACTTCATCACTGGTATGTATAGTTTGTCCTTTATAATTAACATTTAATGGTGAACGTTGTGTCCTGGTATTGGAAAATTGCACCTAGTTGGTTTTTTCTACATTCGATTTTAAATTATTATTACATATCCATTGACCAATATCACTAATTGCATTATTCACTAAATTGTCTTGTGTTATAGACTTATCACCATCTGCTATCACAATTGATAAATCGTCAGCAAACATGACGATTTGATGTTTAGTAATATACGGTATATCGTTGATATATAATACAAATAGCAATGGTCCTAAAACACTTCCTTGGGGTACTCCCCGTGCGTTAATTTGAAACGTTGATCTATACTGAGTGAATTCTCTATATTCATTAAGCCTACCTATTTCAACACACTGGCTGCGGTTAGTTAAATAACTTTCAATCCATTTAGATGCTGTACCTCTGATACCATAGTTTTCACATTTCCTTAGAAGTATTGAGTGATCTACAAGATCGAATGCCTGCGAAATATCGAAGATTATTGCAGCTATGGGATTAGACTTATCTATGTTTTCAGTAACACTTCGTATCAGTGTGTATGCAGCATATCTTTTACAAACCCGTTTTGCTCCTTTGCTATGATGTTATGTTTTTCGACAAAGTTAACGATCCTACATTTCATGATATTTTCGAAAAAAATTGATAGAACCGGAACTAGAGCTATTGGGCGGTAGTTGTTGAGAAGAGATCGTAAATTTTTTTTGAATAGAGGTTTCACAACTGATTTCTTAAGTTTATCGGGAAAAATACCTTGAGAAAGGGATTGATTCACGAGATGAGTCAGTACCCTGACAAGCCCTTTTGCGGCACGTTTTATAATGTGAGTAGATATTTGATCCATGCCAACAGCATATGTATTTCTCAGTAATTTTATTATTGTTTCAATTTCTTTTTCAGTATACGGCCCCAAACACAAAGAGTTGCAAACGCGACCTTCTTTAAAAATAAAGTTTGTGTTATTCGTGTTATTAGTATCGCCAGCGTCAGCCACTTTGATAAAGAAGTTATTGAATGCTTTAGCTATATCCTGAGATTTCACAATCTTTATTTAATCTGATTCGATGCATTCTATACTATCTAATACTTTGACACTGTCATGTTTATCATTAATTAAATCCCAAGAAGCTTTGCACTTATTTTTAGCAGTTTTAATAAATTTTGAGTTATTATTTATTTTTGCTTGTGTGATGCATTTTCAATAGTTTTGAGTAAGAGTTATAGCGCGATCTCCTTTCTAACGTTTTGGAGTTGTTAATAAAACAAAGTGATCTGAGGAATCTTTTGCGCTTACTCGAATTCATTATACCTTTAGTAATCCACTTTGCCTTAGAACTGTTTGATTTAATTTTTATTCTTTTATTGGGGAAGCATAATTCATAAAAAAGACAAAATTCATCATAAAACATATTAAAGGAATTGTTGAAATCAGATTCATTTAAAACTTCATTCCTTTCCAAGTATTTTGTAAATTTATCGATATTCTCTTGACTGTAGTCTTTAACAGTTTTATACCAATACTCTATTTTTGTTTTTTTATTTTCAGTTGTATATTTTTACATTTGGCAAGTATCGTGATCTGAAAGATGACGAGTAAATACTAAACCTACTGCATCCTTTATATTACTAGCAAAAAGACCAAGACACGAATTCAATCTGGTAGGAACATTAATATTTAATTTCAAATTAAAATTTTGTTGCAGATTTACTAGAGACTTTTTGGTATTATCATCGTTTAGCACATTTATATTTAGATCACCAGTAATTTTTTTTTCTTAGGTGAAATTTTGTGTAATAGGTATTCTAGACTTTCAAAAAATATACGAAGATTATTACTTGTATGAGTAGGAATACGATATATACATATAATTATACTTTTTAAGCTTGGTATTTCTATACCACAACACTCAAAGACCTTTTCCTTGGACAGTTCATTACGAATTAGAATCGACCTATAATCTAAGTGCTTTTGTACTAGGATGCATACCCCGCCACGCTTTTTACTATCCCTGCTAAACGCGGAAGCCAAATTAAAACCTTTAATTAAAACATTTGCTTCGCATCCTCGTTTGATAAAAGTTTCTGACAAACATATCACATCTAAGGACGTGTTATTCTCAGCGAATTCATTCACACAAAGACCTAATAAACTAAGTTTGTTTTGGATACCCTGAATATTCTGATGCATAATTGTAACTATATCTCTATCACCATTAGGCACGAAAAAAACTTTGATTCATTTTATTTCTAGTCACTTCAACTTTGTTGCTTATTGGAAAATAGTACGGTATAGTTCCCTTTTTCTAAGATGGATCGAAGATGGATCCTGAGGGGTGGGTATTATACTATTATTCTTCAACTGATGCTGATAAGGCCTAAAAATCTTACGTTTTAAAAACAAATATTTTTTATCATAATCATGGGAATCGATAATCAAATTAATTCTATTACATAGTTTTCTCAAGTACTGATCAGGCGTTTGCCAACCTATAGCGACATCGAGGTATGTACAGTTTCTTAAATTATAGCAAGCCGTCTTTAGAATGTGATTTAACTTTTTTACATTTAATTTCTTGTTATCATACACAGGCATTATGATAACATTACATGTATTTAGTTGTTTAAGTGTCGCATAAAGTTCATATTCAAAGATGAAAGGATTTAAATCATTTTCTCCTATACCTAGTACTACAAAATCTTCAGCCGTCACATTAATTTTGCTGCAGTCACCTAATATTTCCTTGGTCGACGCCATTGGCCTGCATACAGCTGAAAACTATATTCGTCGTAATTGGTAGAAAATCTAGAATAAGTTAGTTGTGATGCTAGTCCCGAACATTGTTGACCACCAAATAAATAAATTTTCTTGTCATATTTCGTGTTTGAGCTACTGTCCTGTTTTGAGGAGCCAACATCTTTATATGAGATTTTATCTGCTGACCTTCAAAAGTATTAGTCTGAGGCACCGTACTTAACTTCGAATTTTCTCCAAATTGTTCTTCAAGTCTAGCAATAACTTCATTCAGTTTAATAATTTCCTCTAAAGCTTGATTAAGCTCAAGTTGTAGGTTACGTATTTCCTTTTCTAGATCAAAAATACTTAAATTAGAGGGTCGACTTGGCGTAGTTTCTGAAGATATAAACGCGAGGTTTGATTGCCCCACGCATGGCGAATGTGACAAGCTGCAGGATTCGCTTGTATTAAGACCTCCACCTACCTAAGACCTATGTAAATGGGTTTATCATACATCACTACAGTGGAGAGCATTTGGATAGCAATGAAATCATCTGAGAAAACGGTGGTGCTGTGAAAGTTGAGTCTGGCTATATAACGTTCAGCTTCAAATTGACGTTTGGTCCGATTCTTTGGACCATCCTCCCATCTATTAAGAAGCTTGACTGTTTTTCGCTTATCAACATTTTCTATTGTTTTACCAAATATGGCATTGTTCTTGAGTTCGTCAAGGTTTTTTTCAAATGTGTTGGTGGCAAGCATAAGTTTGTTAGTGTTGAAGTCAATGTACGTTTTAAGCCGAGCCGATTGGTTGAACGTTAATACTCTATGGATTTTTTTACAAATCATTCCGTTTTGCAAGCATTGCTTTAGATTAACCAAGTGAGTGATGTAATTATTTTTACCGTTAAGCGTGAGCATTAGTTTTTTCTGTTTACCACCGGGTGGGGGCTTTGTCTCAGCACAAAACGGATATTCATTATGAGCATCATGCAAGTGATTTGGATAAACTAAATCCACCTCCAGAAAGTAGCCTATATCCGCATCCGTACGTTGGTAATCAATATCAAAGTTTTCAATTTCACTCTTTGACAACCATTTAAAATTTCCAGTGGGAAGTTTTTGACACATGGCATGCCCATATAAATTGTTAACGTCTAGATATGTAATAAATGATGACTCATAATTCGGGTTGTAATCCTCCATAAATTTATTGTTAGCTTTAGCATGTCTACACATTGATAAAAAGATAAAGATAAAAGACATTTATTCAGTAAGTAGGCCGCACGGGCACTTTTACACGTCAGGAGTCTACCAGCGCTTCCCAAGAGGAGACCACTGCCGAGAAGAAACGCTGCAAGAAACTCAGCAGTCAGACATTTTTTAACCATATTTCTTATTACAATGATACAACTTAGTCTAGTATTATATAAAGCTATAAATATTAATTTAAATATAATATCAAATATCATGCGTAGTTCAGCAGGAAAACATGACAAAAATATTAGGAGCGATATAGAGGTAGAAAAAGGCAAAAACAAAAAACAACAAGACGACCACATAAAAGTTTCGACATGTTTTCCTACATCAATAGTGTCCCCTAGACAAGATAAAGGTTTTACATTTAAACAAATTATTATTGACTAAGTTTCGAGTTTAGGCCATGCATTTTTGTCTGCTAGATAATCCTCGACCCTATAATACGCTTTAGACATTAACGACTTTTTCAAGTAATTTTTAAGTGCTGAAAAGGGTAACTTTAAAACTACGTCAGGTAATTTATTATAGAAATGAATGCATTGACCAACAAATGATTTATATACTTTACGGACACGGAATTTTCGAATAGCGATTTTATTTTTATTTCTAGTATTTAAATTATGTATATCAGAATTTTTGGTGAATAAATCTAAATTCTTAATAACATAAATAATATTCTCATAAATAAATTGAGACGCTACAGTTAAGATATTAATTTCTTTAAAAATTTATCTTAAGGAGTCACGTGAATTTAAGTTGTACATAGAACGAATGGCCCTTTTTTGTATCACAAATATAGTTTGTATGTAAGCTGCCTTACCCCAAACCAGAATACCGTACGACATAACACTATGGAAATAAGTATAATAAACTAAGCGAGCTGTCTCAACATTAGTTAGTTGTCTAATTTTCCTAACGGCGTAAGCAGCCGAACTTGTTTACCTGCCAGTACAGCTATATGGGGACTCCATTGCAAATTGTGATCTTTTGTTATGCCTAGGAAAACTGCCTTTTCTACCATTTGCAGACACTCGTCATTTAGAAAAATACTTGAATCTACCGATTTAACATTAGGGCAAAGCGAACCTAACACATTTAGTTTTCTTAGCATTTAGTAGCAAATTGTTGCTAGTAAACCAATTAAGTACTTTATCTAGTGTGGCGTTTATCCTACTGTAGTCTACGGATTTTCTATCTACCTTGAAAATAAGTGAAGTATCATCAGCAAAAAGTACAATGTCACAAAGTTTATCTACTGTTGGTGGTAAGTCATTTATAAAACCCAAAAATAAAAAAGGACCTAAAATAGAGCCTTGAGGCACTCCTACTTTTACTGTAGCTCCAACAGATTGCGTTTTGTTTACAACAACTGTTTGAGTTCTATCACTTAGATAAGAAGACATAAGATTTAAAGCTTTATTGGACAATCCATAATGTTCTAATTTTAAAATAAGGGTCGCATGATCTACGCAATCAAATGCTTTAGAAAGATCACAAAATATTCCTACTGCATCGCAAGATGTCTCCTAACTGTTATATATATATATTTAACGAGTACAGATGCCGCATCAATTGTTGATGGACCTCTGGTAAAGCCGAACTGGTTATTGCTAAGTAGTTTACTTCTATTAAAGTGACCTAACATATCATTCAGCATTAATTGCTCAAAGACTTTACTTAGAACTGGTAGTATGGAAATGGGACGGAAGTTCGTTAAATCACTTATCTCGCCCGATTTAAAAAGAGGTATGACTTTGCTATATTTCATGAGATCTGGAAAGATCCCCTCTAATATGCAATTATTGTAAATTAATGCTAGATGGGGTGCAATTACATCTATGATATAAAAGACTACTTTAACTGATGTGCCCCACAAATCCTCAGTCTTTTTTAAACTAAGTGATTTAAATACCTTGACTATTGAATCTGAATCAACGGGAATGAATTCAAAGTTTATATTACATTTACTGACATTAGTGCAAAGTAATGATTAAGCTTCAACCGCGGATGATTTAAGACATTTCGTAGTATTAAGGCTATGTTGGAAAAATAATGTTCGAAAGCTAAGGCGACGTCTTTATTTGACGTGATTTGTTTGTCACCTGTGTTTAGGGTGATTTGATTATCACGAGTTTTTGATTTTCCCGTTCTCTATTTATAATGTTCCATACAGTTTTCACCATATTGTCAGATGATTTGAGTTTAAGACTAAGAAAATTTGCCTTAGCAGTTAAACAAACCTACTGTAGCGACACAGCTGCATAGCTAGCTATAGAGTATGCGCTATATACGTTAGCTATGCAGTCGGGCGCGTCAGTAGTTCCGTGCCCATAGGACGTTGTAGTCGTCTGAAATAAATAGTTAAGTATTTAACTTGAGCAGTTTGAATTATCTTATCCTCAACATTAATACTCCAAAGTGGTGACCCCTATGAACTGTAAGTGAACACAATACGTGACTGGGCAGCTAACTACGGGCTAAAAATCAACGCGAGAAAATCGCAAGCAATTGTTATCGGTAGTCCACATTTTATCGCAAAGTTGTCTGACCTTGTGTGTCCGAATTTGGTATTCGACGGTACTATCATTCCTTTTTCAACCACTGTCAAAAATTTGGGTCTCACAATGGATCAGACGCTTTCCTGGTCGGCTCATGTTTCTGAAGTTAGCCGTAAACTCTTTAGATCTCTCCATTCTCTTAGGCGCCTGCAGAATTTTCTACCCCTTCGCACCAAGATTATTCTTGCGCAATCTCTTCTTCTCCCTTTATTCGACTATGGTGACATCGCATATATTGACGCTACTGAAGAGCTGCTCAATAAGCTGGAACGGCTTCAGAACGTGTGCATTCGGTACATATTTGGCTTGCGGAAATTTGACCATGTGTCTGATTTCCGTACTCAGCTAAAATGGTTGCCCATTAGGTCGCGTAGAAATGTCCATATCCTGTCGTTGCTATTTAATATCCTTTTCAATCCTCAATCCCCTCCTTACCTTGTCGAACGGTTCTCTTTCTTAGCTACCGGCTCCCAGAACCGCTTACGCTCGAGTGCCAACCTACTCCTTGCTTTTCCTGCTAGCAAATCCAAATGTTACTCTAAATCCTTCTCGGTACATTCTGTTCGTTTATGGAATAGTCTTCCAACTGACATCAGGCAATCACAATCTGTTGCTTCACTTAAATCTAGGCTTAAGAAGTACTGGCTTGACTCTTGTTCCTGATCTAAGACTGCATGTCCTTTCTACCTTTCATACTTATATTATATATATATATATTTTATATTTATTTATTTAATTATGTATTTATTTATATTTATTTAAGTATATTCATTTATTTATTATTTATTTATTTGCTATTATTATTTTAGTCTTCTGTATCTTTAATTGTTGTACGTTTAGCCATCCGTTGTTTTTATTAATATCCCAATCGCTCAAAGGTTAACTGGAAGAGATCCCTTAAAGGGATAAGTTCGCCTTTGTACATACCTTTTGTGTTTCTGTTTCTTTTTGATTTGTTTTTTTTTCTGTTTGTACAATAAAGAGTTTACATACATACATACATACATACAATAGTATTTGTTTTGGGCACGGGCTACTCCTTTCCGTCGAGTGCCACGCGGAAAGAGCGTCAGCGGCACGTGGCGTGTTAGCCGTTTAGGAGAGCGAAGATGTACTCGAATCCACCAGTTGGCCAGCCTCCAGCGCAACCCCCGTTCCAGCAAGCCGGAGGGAGTTCGTCCGGTCCTGTTAAATCGGATGTGGACCCGCCTTTCACGGATGCTAATGGAGTCGGTGAGTTGGCAGCGGTGACGCTGTCAAGCAAGATACCAGATTTTTGGACGGATCAACCCAGGCTCTGGTATGCTCAGTTGGAGGCGAGTAGTAGGGATTCGCCGGTTCTGGCCCCGCCACTACTCGGCCGAAAAAAATGGTGCTCTGACGAGCGAGAGGTGGGTTTCGCTCCTAAAAAAAAAATAAAAAAATTTAATATTTTTTTCGGTGTTTATCCCCCCATTTAGAGCGTTTGGGAAGGGTCCCGAGACTCCCAGATCACTCCTTCCCATAGCTTGCAATAGTCCATGTACTCAATACAAAAGGTTATCAACTACCTGGGCACCCTTTTTTGTGTCTATTGTTTGCGCGTGCGCCAACCCCTTTGTTCTCGGGGCGCCCAACACCATTGTCTTGCATCGCACGCGTTCATACCTTTTTTTTACATATTACCTGATTGCGCTATTAACTGTTGTAATGTGATTTTTAATGTTATCTATGTTTTTCTCATATCATTTAATTAAGTTACCATAGTGGTTTTTATAACATACTGTTTTTAAGGATCATAGTTCTAACCTAACCTAACCTACCTTGTTGAAGTTAACCTAAAACCGTGAAACCTGTCCTAGCTTAAAATACCTACTGTTTTTAAGGGTTACAGTTCTAACCTAACCTAACCTACCTTACTGAAGTTAACCTAACATTATACAACCTAATGTAACTTAACATACCTACTGTTTTTTAAGGGTTACAGTTCTAACCTAACCTAACCTACCTTACTGAAGTTAACCTAACATTATACAACCGAATCTAACTTAACATACCTACTGTTTTTAATACTTACCTAACCTAGCTTGGTGAAGTTAACCTAACATTATACAACCTAATCTAACTTAAAATACTTACTGTTTTTAATACTTTCAAGAAAATAAAGATGAATCAACCAACAAAGAAGTTACGAGTGGTTTTAAATTTTAACACCCCATGGTCGGCTGTTATTAAGGATCGCCTAACTTTACATGAGCTTAACCTAAGCTAAGAACTGATTTAAATGTAGCTTAAGTCCTAATTTTCACTTAATTGAATTTACCTAAGTTAATGTTAGTAAATCTAGGTAATCGTAGTATTCGTAGTATTATCTTAAGTCGTTGTTACTTAGAGCCTATTCTAAACAACTATCAAAACCAAATATTGTATATACGTATTTCTAAATGAATTACCTACACTTAGCTTATTAAAAATATAGTGGTTAAATGCAATCTAACCTACGTACGGGTATGTACCTACGAATATGTATCCTTGACTAATATTAGCTATAACATTA
This sequence comes from Acleris cristana, assembly GCA_948252455.1. NCBI lineage: Eukaryota > Metazoa > Arthropoda > Insecta > Lepidoptera > Tortricidae > Acleris > Acleris cristana. The sequence goes on from OX411771.1 coordinate 32,322,520, forward strand.
TCTATCTAGTACGTATATGGGGTTCACCTCCACATACATTTTAATTTTATTGTAACACACTAGTATGTAAAACTAAAACGAAGCAAGTAAACTGGTTCTGACTTGATTCAAAGCGCTATGGAGTAGGTATATCAATAAAAAAGCCTGTATCGACAAGTTTCGTGTACCGGAGTGCATTGTTATAACGGTTTAATTGTTTTATTGGTAGCCGCCTATTATCTTTTATGGTCACAACGGATGCGATTGTTACTTGTGCGTTTTATTATTTTGGGTGTTGTTGAATAAATCGGCGTCTGTGTTAGATGAACTACAAGTTCAAACATGTTTTTAGGAAGACGCTTAACTTACGGAGCGTATAAAAGCGGTGGGGTATTGTGTCTGAACAACTATTAGCCACGCAACAGTCTTCGTTACCGGAGCTCCCTGTACTTAAAGCAGTATATAGACATAATAGTCTTGTGTCGTGCAGTGAAGTGTTTATAAAAAGGCCTAATAATGGATGTGAGTATGTACAAATATTTTAACTTAATTGTGTGTTTTTTTAGCATTTGTGCACCGTGTTTTTGTTAAGCAGGTGTGTAATTTATTGTTTGATATTGTTTCAGTTCTCTGAAAATACTTTCAAGAACTATTACTACCCGGAAAATAAAGATGAATCAACCGATGAAGAAGGCACGCCTGGTTTTAAAGTTAAGCAGGCCATGGCAAAAAAGCGTTCAGTAAATAACATCGACAGCTTTTTTGAACGTCCCAAGAAGAAAACTAAAGTATTGAAGCGCTCTTCCAATGTCAGTCAAAGTTCTCCTGACGGGGTGGGCTATATATCAACCGGACAAGACGACGGGGCATACGCTTCTCACTTGATTAAAATCGAGATATATGATTTGCAAAAAATTAAAAACATTCCACCCACTGAGCACTGGAAACACGCAGATGTGAGATTAAAATTCTACGCGCCTTCTGAAGAAGACACTCAGCTCCAAACTACACGTGATGTTATATTTAACATCACAAAGCAAGTAGCTTCTAAAGACAGTTGTATGAAATATTTTATTGACAATAAGAAACAGTGATAAAAAGTGTTTGTGTAGGTTAAACAAAAGCTTGTTATTGTATTACATGTAAAAACCTTACCTTTTAAGAATTCAAGACCTTTTCCAGTCTAAACAATTATCTTTTCTTTGTAAAATTAAATTGTGCGAAATACTTTATTTACTATAGGATGCAGTGATAAAAAGTGTTTGTGTAGATTAAACAAAATGGATAGTTTGAACTGTGACATCTACGATGCCCAACTCATCAGACTCTGTGAAGAGCTTGAAGAAGATCAAGAATTACTTGATATCGGGGAATTCATAAGCCAACTTCATCGTGATGCGTAAGTTATATTTTTAATTCTTAATATTCCTGTTGTAACCTGTGTAAAAGCGCTTGACCAGTACTTACCTGACAAAGGATGGGTTTCTGACTTGTAGTAACTTGATCCTATTGTTATGGAAGCAGTTAGGTGGGGCGCTCCTATATAAGTGAGGTATTCGATGTTGAAATTATTCATTGTTTGCGTTACTGTGTTTGAGTTACTAAGGTGTCGGTTTATTCCATCATGGTGTTCATCATAATCCATTTGGTTCGTGATCAAATTGAGTGTTTAAGTAAACAGTTTATTATAACTAACTTTCATAGAAGTATACGACTGTGGTTTATATCAAACCAATTACCCATCACACTATTAGAAGATTCTGATGTAAGACCATATTTTACACTATGTGATGGTCATATTAAGGACAAACAAAATAGTTCGTGCTCAGATGTGATTGATGGAGTTTTAACAATGCAAGCATACTGCCAACAATGTAGAGAAGATTTGAGTTAGTATAATATCCCATTCAATTAATTAAAAACTTTGTATTTGTTATTAAGTCGTACATTATGTTTAATTTCATGTTTTCTTATTTTTACAGATCTTCCCAAGTCAGAGGTGGAGTAAAGAGGACAGCTGCAGTTTCGAAGTCAGAAGAAGTGCTGGCAAAGAAAAACCGCCCTTCAACTAGTCGCGATGCAGTATCAACATCATCCGAACCAATCTTAGATGAGAATGTGAGTACAAAAAATAATGATAATGTTGAATGTTCTGTGTGTAGTAAGTTTGTATCCAAAAGATATTTCACCAACCATTTGAATAGTAATATCCATAAAAATAATGTCTTAAGGTCTGATATTCAATGGGTTAATGTACAGTTAATTGAAAACGCATTTAGGAATAGGGTGGCTACTTATAGAATATTGCTTAATGAAAATATTCGCAACCCATTTACCCCCGAAACAATTTTACAAAAAAATAAAGAAAAAATCTTTACATTATTGGATCGATCACTTACTGATCATTGTGCTTTAAAAGTAAATTTCATTCTTAATGCAGATTTTACTCAAGATACCAAACAGCTAAATAATACGTTTGACTTTCAATTCAGTAACAATGTGGTGAATCTTAGCAGCGACAAAAATGATATTTTTATAACTATAGTTAACGAAATTTTAACAAGATTATCTAACTTTGAGAGGAAAGATAGTGGATGGAGCTTAGTAAAATTTAACTATCTAGATGTGAATGTAAATAAATTTAACCCATTACGTGGTTCTTCCTATATAAAATTGCCTAGAGATATAATGAATAAAAAGGCAGTTGTTAATGTAAAAAACAATGATCATTAATGTTTTAGATGGGCTGTATTGTCAGGGTTATACCCACCTACAAACCATCATTCAAATACATGGAATTCATATATAGCGCATAAACATAAACTAAACTTTGAAAATTTGACTTTCCCATTTAAATTAGGGGATGTTCATAAATTTGAAAAAATGAATGATATAAGTATTAATATTTTTGGACTCGAGTACAATTCACAAAGTAAAAAACATGATGTGATAGGGCCATTTCACTTAACTAAATGTAAAAAAGCTACCCACTTAAACTTATTATATATAACCAAAGGTAGTAAAGCACATTATTGCTTGATCAAAAATTTATCTAGATTAGTATCTAAACAATTATCCAATACACAACATGCTACACATATTTGTGATGGTTGCCTAACAAGCTTTACATCACATGAAAATTTAATGAATCATCAAAGAAACGACTGTTTCCATGTTTGCACGAATTTACCTTCAGAACAGGATAAAAAGAAAAACTGGTTCAATGAAAATGTCCCATCAAACCAACTTAGCTTCAATAATTATGAACGTAAATTAAGGGTGCCTTTTGTTGTTTATGCCGATTTTGAGGCTTTTTTAAACCCAATTCCATCATGTTTCAACAATCCTAGTACATCCTCTACAACAAATATACAAAAACATGAGGTATATAGTTTTGGATACTACATTAAGTGTTCTTATGATGATAAGTTGTCAATGTATAGAACATACAAAGGTCAAGATTGTGCACAGACATTTATGAAATACATTAAAAAAGATTTAGATAACATTTGTAGGAGTAATACTTTTGGCAAAACCCCTTTGCCTTTATCTGATGCAAATAATTTAGACATTGCTCAGAGTAGTACATGTTACATTTGCGATAAAAAATTAAATGGTGATTCTTCTATTTCTTATAATCATCATACAGGTTTTTATGAAGGAGTAGCACATCAATTTTGTTCTGAAAAATACAGGGCACCTAATTTTGTACCTGTATTTTTTCATAATTTGAGCAACTATGATAGTCATTTTATAGTACATGGGCTTGGATTTGAGGAAGGGGACATTGAACTGATACCAGAGAACAAAGAGAAATATATTTCCTTTTCTAAATGTTTGCAAGTGAATAATCGCACAATGAAATTGAAGTTTGTTGATTCACTAAAATTTATGAGCTGCAGTCTTGAAAAATTAGCCAAAACCTTGACAGCTGAACAATTTCGTGAATTAAAATTGAGTTTTCCATGTGAAGAGGATTTTAAACGATTAATACGAAAGGGTATCTATCCCTATGAGCACATGACATCATATGAAACGTTACAATTGACTTCTCTTCCCTCTCAAGATAAATTCTACAGTTCTTTGACTGATTGCAACATATCAGACGACGATTATGAACATGCGAAAGATGTTTGGACTCATTTTCATTTTCAAAATATGGGGGATTATTCTGATTTATATTTAAAAACAGATGTTTTGTTACTTACTGATGTATTTGAAAATTTTAGAAATGTATGCCTTAGGACATATGGATTAGACCCAGCTCATTATTATACTGCTCCAGGATTAAGTTGGGATGCGATGTTAAAAACTACAAAAATAAATCTAGAGCTCTTAACCGACATTGATAAAATTGCTTTCATAACTAAAAATATTCGAGGTGGCATATCGCAATGTAGTAAAAGACATGCAAAAGCTAATAATAAATTTATGCCAGAATATGATCAAAATATTCCTTCTTCATTTCTTATGTACTTGGATGCAAATAATCTTTATGGGTGGGCTATGTCTCAATGCCTCCCTACAGGTAAATTTGAATGGGTGAATGAAGATACTGATTTTAATGTTTCTGATGATGCTGAACACGGGTTCATTTTAGAAGTCGATCTAGAATACCCACACGAATTGCATGACTCTCATTCGGATTTACCATTCTGTCCTGAAAATATTTGTTTAGGGAATTCCAAAGAAAAAAAATTAATTCCCAATTTAAATAGGAAAACGAATTATGTTCTACATTACAGAAATCTAAAACAATGTTTGAAGAATGGTTTGCAATTAGTTAAAATCCATCGTATTTTGAGATTTGAACAATCTAAGTGGTTAAAAAGTTACATAGACTTAAACACACGCATGCGATCGCAGGCAACGTGTGATTCTGATAAAGATCACTATAAAAGTATGAATAATTCAATGTTCGGTAAAACCATGGAAAATGTTTTGAAATATGTGAATGTCAAATTGTTAAATCACTGGGAAAATCATGGGAAATTACAGGGAGTTGAAACTATGATAGCGAAACCTGAGTTCCACAGTTTATTAATATTTTCAGAGAACTTAGCTGCTGTTCAATTGAATAAAACTAAAATCTTTTATAATAAACCAATTTACTTAGGATTTTGCATTTTAGATATATCGAAAACTTTCATGTATAAATTTCATTACGACTACATGAAAACCAAATATCAAGAAAATCTCAGGCTTCTTTATACAGATACAGATAGTTTAGTATATCAAATATTCACTGAAAACTATTATGAGGACATAAAATCAGAGCTCGATTTATATTTTGACACATCAGACTATCCACCTAACAATGAATATGGTTTACCATTAATAAATAAAAAGCGGTTGGGATTTTTCAAAGATGAAAATAATGGTAAAATATTTAAAGAGTTTGTTGGTCTACGATCTAAAATGTATGCCATAGATGTTGAGAATATGAGTCTTATATCAAAAGCTAAAGGAGTCAATAAATGTGCTACTAAAAAACTGACCCTCAACGATTATAAAAAGTGTTTATTTGAAAAAAATATGCAACATGCTCAAATGCTGAGATTTAAATCAATAAAACATGTAATATTTACTCAAAATATAAATAAAGTATCATTATCTCATAACGATACAAAACGGTATTTGTTAGAAAACTCTTCGGACACTCTAGCGTGGGGGCATTATAAAATACCCCATGGATCATCACAAAATAATTTTTCCATGTAATTTATAATCACAGAACATTCAAAAATTTCAACTTTATTTTTTGTACATTGTATATTTTTAATTTTTAATTGTGAATTTTATTGTGAATTGTTATAATTGTAGAAAATGTAAATACATTTTAGTTTTTTTGTAAATATAAATTGGTGAAGGTGAATTAAAGTGGTGGTACTCTGTATTTGATTTTTATTAATTTTTTTATTGTAACTTGAAAAGAGACTTATGTTGAGTTTTTTGCACTGTTTCTTTAAAAAATTATACTCAAAAAAGTGTAAATTTGAAAATAAAAAATATTTGACTATGATATCTTTGTTTTTTTAATGTGTTTATCCTTATTTTGGTTGATTTATTTAAAAAGTAATTGAGTTCATAAATTGTATCATTTCAAGTTTAACTGTTTTCATATCAACACGTATTACGAGTTTTAATTATGATACATTTTTATCATCCTTTCACAACCATTGTAGCTGGTCCAAGTGGATGTGGCAAAACTCAATTTGTCACAAACTTTTTAAATAATTTCAAAGAAGTATGTAATGTTGAATTTGATTAAATAATTTGGTGTTATGATGAAATGCAACCCCTGTACAATCTAGAAAATGTAAATTATAGTCAGGGAATACCAGATTTTTCAATATTTGATGGGAAGAAACCTAAGCTTCTTATAATAGATGATCTGATGAGAGAATCAGATGGACGAATAGTTGACATTTTCACAAAAGGTAGTCATCATAGAAACTTAAGTGTTTTTTATATTACTCAAAACATATTTCATCAGGGGAGAGGCCAACGAGATATTTCACTAAATACAAGCTACATTGTATATTTTAAGAATCCCAGGGACAAAACCCAAATACGCTACTTGTCACGACAAGTTTACCCGGAAAACCCAAAATTTGTAGATGAAGCCTACAAAGATGCTACTAAAGAACCACATGGTTACCTCATGATTGATTTGAAACAAAATACAAATGACATATGTCGTTTTAAAACAAAAATATTTCCGTTTGATGGACATTGCACGGTGTATGTTCCTAAAAAGGGGTTTAAATACGACAAAAATCAACAAATTTTAGTGAGTTCTACATGATGCATGCGAGAGTAAACACATATAAACATTTACTTGAAGCATTGCAGTTGCTTAAACCAAAATATCGCACGGCGTTACTTAAATCTTGTGATGATGATGAGATCAACATTATTTGTGAGTGCATTTATAACGTCCTAAATGGAAAAATTCCTTTAGAAAAAAAAGAAAAATCTAAATTAAAAAAATATAAAGATATCTTACGGAAATTAGTTTCAAAAGGAAAACATAAAATAAGAAAAACTGTTATAATTCAAAAGGGAGGTGCATTTCTACCTATTATATTAGGAGCAGTTTTAAGTGCCTTAGTTAACTCTTTATCATAAACAAAATGGAAAACACGAAAAAAATGCTATTAGTAGAATCAGATTTTATTGAAAGACTCAAACGCAATGAGAGCCTACCTGAAAATTCATCATCCCGTCTAGATGCTGAGATGCAAAAAATCCTTAAAAGTAAATTGAATGATCGTGAAAAGTGGACCTTATATTCACAAGCATTGCAGCGATTTTTACATTTTATTGAAACAGATCGAAAACCATTTAGAATACCAATCGTAACGGAGGGGGAGCTTCAACTCAACTACGAAAGTAATGATCTAAAGTCAAAAGTGAACAAAAAGGAGGTTAATGAATATAATGAGTCAGTTGCAAATCCACCTTAACAAGAAGGAGATGGTACTACAGCAGTTACACCGATTGGTAAAACAAATCCAGAACCGATGCCAATTAGCCCATCAAAAATTATAGTTATATTACCCAAATCATATGAGAAAAAAACTCGAACTTTGTTGGATTGCATTGTTTTAAGTAAACCAAAAATTTGGTGGAAGCCAACTGGTGAAGTTGTAATAAACAACCGCACCATTTCAAATAGTAATATTACTGATCTGGTAAGTGACACGGTTAGATCTCTTAAACGTCCTAAACCAACAGGGTGGGAAGAGTTTGCATTACTTTTAAGAGATATAAGAGTTCCTTTAAGCTGCATAGGCAATCCTGCAAACTTGGAATTTATTAAAACAGCTCAAGCGAATGAACCAATTACATTAACTGCATCTACAAGTACGAGATCGTCAACAGATAAAGAAAAACAAAGAGCTACACCACTTACTACAGGACAACTTAAGCGTCATCATAAGAAAATTGATTAGGAAAAATGGACTCCTTATTAGATATTAATAGGATCTACTATGATATCTCGAATCCAGCTGGTTATAGTAGTTTAAATAATATAGCGAAGGAAATGAAAGAACAAATGAACAAAGAGGAAGTAAAAAAATGGTTACAATCTCAAGATACGTACACGCTACATAAACCTATTCATAAGCGATTCACCAGAAATAGATATATCCTATCTAACTTTAATGAACTCTGGCAAGCTGATCTAAGTGACATGAGTACGTTTAGTCAATATAATCATGGATATAAATATATTCTTTGTGTTATTGATGTGTTCAGTAAATATGCTTTTGCGAGAGCCATGAAAAAGAAAGATTCATCAACAGTTAAAGAATGTTTTGAAAGCATATTTACTGAAGCCAACTCTGTTCCTCGTCATATACAATCTGATAAAGGTACAGAATTTGTTTCAAAGGTGGTGAGAGATTTTTTTAAGAGCAAAAACATTAATTATTACACCACTAATAATCCCGACATTAAAGCAAGTATAGTAGAAAGGTTTCAAAGAACTCTTAAAATGAAAATGTGGCGTTACTTCACTCAAAATAATACATATAATTACATTAATATTTTACAAGATCTTCTTCATTCTTACAACCATACCTATCATTCAACCATTAAAATGCGACCAATCGATGTTAATTCTAGTAATATTATGACCGTTTGGAATAATTTATATTATCGAAAAAAAGATAGACAAATTTCATTAGAAACCCCAAAATTGAATGTAGGCGATCATGTTAGAATAACTAAATATAAACATGTATTTCAAAAGGGTTATGAAAGTAACTGGAGTGATGAAATATTTATAATTAATTCAATTATTAATAGATCACCGCGAGTTGTTTATATGTTAAAGGATTTGGAAGGCGAGCCCATCATTGGTACATTTTATTCTAAAGAGTTACAAAAAGTGACTTACCTCCCCTCCACCGAGCATAAAATTGATAAAATAATACGTTCGCGTCATATTAGAGGCATAAAGGAAATACTAGTGAAGTGGCAAGGTTATCCCAATAAATTTAACTCTTGGATACTCGCATCAAGCTTGAAAAAAATATGAATGAAAATAGTTTTTATTTAACTTTGTTAAGCAACAGTTCAACGGATTACTATACGGACAACACGACTGCACATTTTCTAACTAAATTACCTAAGAACATAAAATTAGAAGGGGACTGGGTAGTTGGATTAGTGGAATTTCAATACCCGTGTTCCATGTATAATGTCCAAGATGATGAAAATATAATTTACATAAAGAAAAAGGTGGTGTCACCCGCAAACAAGTCAACGAAAATTGTTGATATAAAAACTCATATACCTGCCACTACATACGATAATATTGATCATTTCCTTCAAGCGTTTAATGAGAACCCTCAATTAAAAAATAATGTCAAATTTAGGTATGATACATTGACAAAAATGGTTGGAGTAAGAACAACAAATAATGAAATAACCTCTATCATAACAACCCCGATACTAAGTCTCCAGCTGGGTTTCAAACCGAGATCAAATTTGAAACAAGTTACATATGGAAAAAACCCTGCCAATTTATATTTAGGGTTACCACCACAAATATTTGTTTACACCGATATAATTCATCCGCAAGTAGTTGGAGATGTTATAACAGCATTGCTTAGAATAATACCACTAGATCCAACTAAGTTTATTTATGGTGCATATAAAACTCACATTTTCTCACCTGCTCACTATGTACCGGTTTTACGTAGGGAGTTCGATACTATTGAAATAGATATAAGAACAACTACCGGTGTTAATGTACCATTCCAATTTGGTAGCGCTTGCGTGAAGCTACACTTTCAACGAGTAAAATGAATTATAACAGATCGTCAGTCTCTTGCCCTTACCAGCATTATTATTCGCATCAAGCCGGCTCTGGTGTAGGAATTGTCTATAAAGGAGTTCCATTTCAACGAGGGCATGGTATAGGGAGTTTTTTGGGAGGGCTATTTAGATCAGTGCTCCCTTTGTTATCTAGTGGTTTGAAAACCATTGGAAAAGAAACGTTAGGTGCAGGGGTTGGTTTGTTATCTGATATGGTAAATTCACGCCCTATGGATAGTTCAATTAGATCACGATTCAAGGAGGCAAGTGCTAATTTAAAAAGAAAAGCCGATGAAAAAATTGATTCCCTCATGTCGGGATCTGGGTATAAAATGACATCTAAAAGAAGGGAACCGCTCATTACATTGAAAGCATCGAGACGAAGAGGAAGTAAAAAAAATAAAAACAAAACTCTTGAGGATATATTTACAAACTAAATAATGTCATTCCTACATAGTCATTCTTGTGAATGTGCGAAATCTGAATTAGATATATTTGCCCTTCCAACAACTCAAACAAGTATTGAAAGTGGACAGTGGGTTCATTACAAACCAATTTCATCTTTAAGTGATGACGCTCCTATCGAATTCCAAGTTCCCGGATCAGGAGATGACTATGTTGATCTATCCCACACAATGTTACATATTAATGCTAAAATATTGAATCAGGATGGCACAAAATTAAAACCAGATACCCTGGTTGCACCCGTCAATAACTGGTTACATTCCCTTTTCAGTCAACTAGATGTATATTTAAATCAAAAACTCATATCACCCCCAAACAATACATATGCTTACCGTGCTTATATGGAAAATCTTCTAAACTATGGACCAGCAGCCAAAGAAACTCATCTTACTTGTGGATTGTGGTATGCTGATACTGCAAATCATATGGATACTATTGATGCAAATAACAAAGGGTTTCACAAAAGACTAGAATTTGTCAAAGAGAGTAAAGAAGTGGAAATGATGGGCCATTTACATGCCGACATATTTAACCGAGAGAAATTCTTAATAAATGGTGTCGAAATACGCATTAAGTTAGTACGTTCGAAGGAGTAATTTAATCTAATTTGTCACCAAGATAAAAAATTCAAAGTCCAAATAATGGATGCCAGTCTCATTATAAGAAGGGCACGAATTAATCCTAGCGTTTTGTTAGCACATCAAAAAGTATTGGCAACAACGACTGCAAAATATCCTATCACAAGAGCAGAAGTTAAGGTTCTTACATTACCGTCGGGGATACAGGGTAAAACATTGGATAATATATTTCTCGGGCAAATTCCTAAAAGATGTATTATTGGTTTTGTATCAAATTCAGGGTTTAATGGCAATTTAGCTATGAATCCATTTAATTTTCAACACTATAATATGAATTCGTTTAGTTTATATGTTGATGGTCATGAAATTCCTTCTAAAACATTACAACCATCATTTGGTTCTGGTTCTGGGTTAATAGCATCATCATATCACACTTTATTTTTCGGAACTGGTATTCATTTTCACAACGAAGGTAATGATATAAGCAGAACGGATTATGGAGCAGGTTTTTGTTTGTTATGTTTTGATTTAACCCCCGATTTATCTGCTAGTTCAACTTCACACTGGAATCTTGTACGGCATGGGAGTGTTCGCTTAGAAATTCGCTTTGATGCTGCTCTACCCTGCACCATTAATTGTATTGTGTATGCAGAATTTGATAACGTTATTGAAATAAACAAAAATCGTGATATATCTGTAGATTACAATAGTTAGTAAACATATAAATACAATGTTTTAATCAATTTAGTTTATTTCATTGTAGCCATTGTTGACAACATCATCAAATTATTCATATTTTTTTATTAAAAATGGATACAAATGAAATTCAATTTTGTATGAAAAAAATCAGCCCTTCGTTTGAATTAAACGTTTTTGCTGCTAACAAAATTCCTATTTGGGTTAATCTTCCCGTCTTTATTGTAAGTAATTTGGACCCAGACTCGAAACCGGGCTCCCACTGGGTTGCTATACATATTGACATTAATGGCATAGGGGAATACTTTGACTCCTTTGCTCGGAAACCTTCAGGTTATCATAAGTTATTTTTAAAAAGGAATACCAAGCGCTGGTCTTATAACTATAAACCACTTCAAAACCATTTTACCTCTGTTTGTGGGGAATATTGTTTAGTTTATTTGTATTTTAAATTTCATGGAAAAACTATGAAAGATTTGCTAAGTTTGTTTTCTGCAAATTCATTATGTAATGATCTTATATTAAGAAATATGTTTAAGACTTTTTTTTTTTGTGAAATAAAAGAATATGTGAACTAAAATATGATTTTTATTTTCACATGTAATACAATAATAACCTTTTGTTTAATCTACACAAACACTTTTTATCACTGCATCCTATAGTAAATAAAGTATTTCGCACAATTTAATTTTACAAAGAAAAGATAATTGTTTAGACTGGAAAAGGTCTTGAATTCTTAAAAGGTAAGGTTTTTACATGTAATACAATAACAAGCTTTTGTTTAACCTACACAAACACTTTTTATCACTGTTTCTTATTGTCAATAAAATATTTCATACAACTGTCTTTAGAAGCTACTTGCTTTGTGATGTTAAATATAACATCACGTGTAGTTTGGAGCTGAGTGTCTTCTTCAGAAGGCGCGTAGAATTTTAATCTCACATCTGCGTGTTTCCAGTGCTCAGTGGGTGGAATGTTTTTAATTTTTTGCAAATCATATATCTCGATTTTAATCAAGTGAGAAGCGTATGCCCCGTCGTCTTGTCCGGTTAATATATAGCCCACCCCGTCAGGAGAACTTTGACTGACATTGGAAGAGCGCTTCAATACTTTAGTTTTCTTCTTGGGACGTTCAAAAAAGCTGTCGATGTTATTTACTGAACGCTTTTTTGCCATGGCCTGCTTAACTTTAAAACCAGGCGTGCCTTCTTCATCGGTTGATTCATCTTTATTTTCCGGGTAGTAATAGTTCTTGAAAGTATTTTCAGAGAACTGAAACAATATCAAACAATAAATTACACACCTGCTTAACAAAAACACGGTGCACAAATGCTAAAAAAACACACAATTAAGTTAAAATATTTGTACATACTCACATCCATTATTAGGCCTTTTTATAAACACTTCACTGCACGACACAAGACTATTATGTCTATATACTGCTTTAAGTACAGGGAGCTCCGGTAACGAAGACTGTTGCGTGGCTAATAGTTGTTCAGACACAATACCCCACCGCTTTTATACGCTCCGTAAGTTAAGCGTCTTCCTAAAAACATGTTTGAACTTGTAGTTCATCTAACACAGACGCCGATTTATTCAACAACACCCAAAATAATAAAACGCACAAGTAACAATCGCATCCGTTGTGACCATAAAAGATAATAGGCGGCTACCAATAAAACAATTAAACCGTTATAACAATGCACTCCGGTACACGAAACTTGTCGATACAGGCTTTTTTATTGATATACCTACTCCATAGCGCTTTGAATCAAGTCAGAACCAGTTTACTTGCTTCGTTTTAGTTTTACATACTAGTGTGTTACAATAAAATTAAAATGTATGTGGAGGTGAACCCCATATACGTACTAGATAGATAATGTTATAGCTAATATTAGTCAAGGATACATATTCGTAGGTACATACCCGTACGTAGGTTAGATTGCATTTAACCACTATATTTTTAATAAGCTAAGTGTAGGTAATTCATTTAGAAATACGTATATACAATATTTGGTTTTGATAGTTGTTTAGAATAGGCTCTAAGTAACAACGACTTAAGATAATACTACGAATACTACGATTACCTAGATTTACTAACATTAACTTAGGTAAATTCAATTAAGTGAAAATTAGGACTTAAGCTACATTTAAATCAGTTCTTAGCTTAGGTTAAGCTCATGTAAAGTTAGGCGATCCTTAATAACAGCCGACCATGGGGTGTTAAAATTTAAAACCACTCGTAACTTCTTTGTTGGTTGATTCATCTTTATTTTCTTGAAAGTATTAAAAACAGTAAGTATTTTAAGTTAGATTAGGTTGTATAATGTTAGGTTAACTTCACCAAGCTAGGTTAGGTAAGTATTAAAAACAGTAGGTATGTTAAGTTAGATTCGGTTGTATAATGTTAGGTTAACTTCAGTAAGGTAGGTTAGGTTAGGTTAGAACTGTAACCCTTAAAAAACAGTAGGTATGTTAAGTTACATTAGGTTGTATAATGTTAGGTTAACTTCAGTAAGGTAGGTTAGGTTAGGTTAGAACTGTAACCCTTAAAAACAGTAGGTATTTTAAGCTAGGACAGGTTTCACGGTTTTAGGTTGTAATAAACCGAGCATGAGAACAGGCCGTGTGATTCGCAGGTGACCAGAGCAGTAGACTCATCAAATTTATACTTATGAGCGCAAGATGAGTTTACCGACAAAATGAGAATTGGCTAAACAAAAATCAATAGACAGTATTAGATAAATATTTATTTCAACAAAAGTTACACAATGCCCCTTACTTCCTTCTTTTCTTTTTGTAGATACTTTATAGGCTAAGTATTGGTGGTGAAAATACCTTGGTACATATCGTCACACCCATATACCAACAGTAGGTAACCTTAAATTTACATTACACGAGTTAAGAATGAGGCCTATTTCGGTTGCTTTGGTACTTGTAGAATTTAATAGAAAAGGTTAGAATTTACCAGTTTTGAAGTAAGAGTTTTACGTGCTGATCGACGTGAACCATGGAGTTTTCCCGGAGAACATCACCCGCAGGATCCCGAACACGAGGAGGTCGGACACAGCTTGGCTACAGGTCGAACAGCGCCCGCCGTTACCATCAATCGTAGCAGTATCCGCCTTGGGGATCGCGGCACCCGATGTACTCGCAGTTGGACCCCGTTATTTGAGGTTAAGTTTGGTTCCAGAAATGAACCGTCGAACATCCACGCACCCGAGCAGATACGGGGTCGCCGTGAAAGAGTGAAGCGGCGTAGTAAGTTGGAAAGTAACTTAGTAAATTTTCACATGGGAGTAACTGCGTAAATTTTCACATGGAAGTAACTGCGTAAATTTTCACATGGAAGTAACTGAAATTAAAATAAATAATGTGAGAAACATCAACACAAAACGATGTCACCGTTTCCACCTAGACACGATAAATAGGCTTAGAACACTCACCTGAGTAGTGGATAGACATAACACAGAAGAATAAGTATTGATTTCCCTTAGGACCTCATGTCGAGAAGTTAAGTTATGAAAAGCTGGGCCGAACGCTGAAAAGAATGAAACAGATTTATTATAATGTCAGAATACTAGACATTAAAAGACACCTCTTCGACCCAAAACTCACCCCGAAGCGAGAAAATTGATCCGGAAATATAAATATTATGTGTTCACATTGCAATGAATAATCCGAATGAGGTCGATCGACCAGAAAGATCGAAAATACCCATAGTCATGCGATCCGTTTCATCATGAGAATTAGTGATGCATTTGGGACATGACTGACCGAAATCAAGGATTTATATTTTTGAAAAACATGACACAAAAAGGATTAGGGAATAGAAGGAAAACTCCAGACTTCTTCCTATTTTTACCGTGAAGCATTACTATAATAAAAAGCGAAAGAGGATGACATTTATCTATATAATTAAACGAAACTTGCCTGAAACGAAACCAAAATGCTGCGTTTTGTTCGCCACTGAAGACCAATAATGATTTGCCAAATTTTAAGTATTTTGAATTATATATTTTAGGATTTAGTGAATATTTACGATTAAATATCCTACGTAATACTCAGGGTTAGAATAGATTCATGTGGAAGCTGAAACGGGTTTATCGTAAGAAAATTATATGGACGACTGTCAAATATGACAGCCGCGGAAGACATTCAGAAAAGGCTAGCAATGAAGTATCGAAACGTTACATTTGACAGTAGATCTTTTACGAAAACAATGTCGGTTTGTTGTTGAAAGTTATTTGGGTAATAATCAGAGTAATTAAGTACTAAAGTGTTGTGAAAGTGATGAGGAAGGAGTGTACCGAAGTCACGGCATGTATTTCTTCCACAACCGCTGGCATTACAGCCCAAAAGAAAGTTATAAACTGACTTTGAAAGTTGCAGTCTCGTCTGAAGTTTAAGTAAGTTTTTTAGGTAGTAAAAGTTAACAAAATCTATGAACTCTAGACTAGAAAGTGTTACAAGGTTAACTTCAACAAGGTAGGTTAGGTTAGGTTAGAACTATGATCCTTAAAAACAGTATGTTATAAAAACCACTATGGTAACTTAATTAAATGATATGAGAAAAACATAGATAACATTAAAAATCACATTACAACAGTTAATAGCGCAATCAGGTAATATGTAAAAAAAAGGTATGAACGCGTGCGATTCAAGACAATGGTGTTGGGCGCCCCGAGAACAAAGGGGTTGGCGCACGCGCAAACAATAGGCACAAAAAAGGGTGCCCAGGTAGTTGATAACCTTTTGTATTGAGTACATGGACTATTGCAAGCTATGGGAAGGAGTGATCTGGGAGTCTCGGGACCCTTCCCAAACGCTCTAAATGGGGGGATAAACACCGAAAAAAATATTAATTTTTTTTTTTTTTTTAGGAGCGAAACCCCACCTCTCGCTCGTCAGAGCACCATTTTTTTCGGCCGAGTAGAGGCGGGGCCAGAACCGGCGAATCCCTACTACTGAGGCGGTCTTAGAGCCTCAACGCTTGGGAGATGTGCAGAAGTTTAACGTCGTAGTCACAAAGCTGGGGAAGACAACAGTTGAGGCGGCCAGCGACATTATTTTTGCACCACCAGCGGCCGGGAGATACGAGGTTCTTAAGGAAAGGCTGTTGTCGGTTTTCCAAGAGTCTGAGCAAAAGAGGCAATACAGGTTGTTCCATGAAATGGAACTAGGGGACCAGAGGCCCTCGCAGCTTATGAGGCGGATGAAAAGCTTGGCCGACGGGAAATTTCCAGATTCGACCATTCGGATGCTGTGGATCGGGCACATGCCCCCAGCAGTTAAAGCAGTGTTGGCAGGAAGCGAGATCACCGATCTTCAGAAATTGGCTGAGTTGGCCGACAGGATCGTTGAAGCGACGGGAATTGGGGCTACCGTGGCGGAAGTTGCAACGGACCCGGCCCATTCCTCGGAGGACAGATGGCTGGCGGAAATAGCCAAGATCTCCACGCGACTGAAAAATTTGGAGCACGGACAGTCGTCAGGCAGGAGCGGCGCGCCAGAGGGCAGACCAAACCAGCCTCAGAGGAGAGAGCGTCAGTCAAGGAGGCGCAACGATCCAGACTGGGTTTGCTTCTATCATTTCCGATATGGTGAGAAGGCCACCAGGTGCACCAAACCTTGCAATTGGAAGGCGGTAAACTGAGAGCGATACAGCCAAGGGTGGTGTACTGTGTCGACTCCAACAACCACCGCCTCAGTGTGACGGACATGAACTCGGGGTTACGTTTCTTAGTGGACACTGGTGCCAATATTTCAGTGATACCGAGGTTCAGTAAAACTGTGAGTACTAATCTAGAATTAGAGTATAAGTTGTACGCAGCTAATGGCACCTCCATTAAAACCTACGGTGTTAAGTCACTAGTATTAGATTTTAAGATGAAACGGGTCTTTCGATGGATGTTCGTTATTGCTGACGTTAGCCAGCCCATTTTGGGGGCAGATTTTTTAAGTTTTTACGCTTTGAATGTAGATCTTAGGGCTAGAAAACTCGTCGACACAATCACGGATGATGGCGTTGTCGCAACTGTAGTTAACTTTCGAGAAAACTCAGTGAATACAGTTAGCACAGACCATCCGTTTTACGACCTCTTGAGTAGATTTCCGGATATAACTATGCCAGTTAGTTTCAAGGAAACGCCCAAGCATAATGTGTGCCATCACATAGAGACGTCGGGCCCCCCCGTACATGCGCGAGCTCGTCCTCTACCCCCGGAGAGGTACAGAAAGGTTAAAGAGGAATTTGAGTTCATGCAACAGATAGGAATTTGTAGGCCGTCCAAGAGTGCATGGGCGAGCCCGCTGCATGTGGTACCTAAAAAGGATGGCAGCTTACGTCCTTGCGGCGATTATAGGCAACTCAATGCTTGTACTAAGCCGGACCGATATCCTATTCCGCGTTTACAGGATTTTACATATATTCTAGCTAAAAAAAAAATTTTTAGTAGGATAGATGTAAACAGGGCGTACCACTTCATTCCGGTCGCGCAGGAGGATATTGAGAAAACGGCTATTATTACGCCATTTGGACTGTTTGAGTTTCCTAGGATGACGTTTGGTCTGCGTAATGCAGCTCAGACATTCCAGAGGTTCATGAACCATACGGTTTTAACGGACCTAGGGTTTGTGTTCGGATACTTAGATGACGTAATAATAGCCAGTGATAACGTTCAACAACATAGGGAACACCTTGAACAGTTGTTTAGTAGGCTAAACAAGTATGGGTTGACAATTAACATCTCTAAGTGCGCTTTCGGGCAGCCTAAGGTAGATTTTTTAGGTTACGAAGTTAGCACGGAAGGCATTAAGCCATTGCCTGAGAAAGTAAAAGCGATAACAGAATTCCCAAAGCCACAAACAGTCGAACAACTCAGGCGGTTTCTTGGTATGGTAAATTTTTATAGACCTCATTTAAAGAATGCAGTTAGATATCAAGCAGTGTTAAATAGGTATCTAGTTAATTCTACTAAGAAAGACAAAACAATAATACAGTGGAACGTCGAAGCTGACGAGGCTTTCTTGGAATGTAAGAACAGTTTGCTTAGCGCGGCGTTATTAGTCCATCCAGTGGAAGGTGCGAAAATGGCCCTTATGGTCGACGCATCGGATACCTGTGCAGGTGGTGTGTTGCAACAATGCATTAAAGGTAAATGGAAACCGTTAGGTTATTTTTCAAAAAGTTTTACGTTGACGCAACGTAAATATAGTGCTTATGATCGAGAATTATTGGCCATATATCTAGCAATGGTGCATTTCAGAAACTGGTTCGAAGGCAGGCCCCTAACAATTCTAACCGATCATAAACCCTTAATTTACGCGTCTTAAGAGGATCGCATTACCGAGTTCCAACAACCGCGTTTTCTGTGATGTGTCGACGGGCAGACTTCGACCTTATTTACCACTAGGTTTGCGGAAAAAAGCGTTTGATATTACGCATGGCTTAAGTCATCCGGGTATTCGCGCGTCGCGTTCATTGGTAAAGAGAAATTTTTATTGGCCATATATGAATCGCGATGTAGGGGTTTGGGCCAAAACTTGCGTACAATGTCAGCGAGCAAAAGTGCATAGGCATAGCCGTTCGGACTTAGGGCAGTTTCCTCACGTGGGCCGTTTCGAGCACATTCACGTGGATATTGTAGGCCCGTTATCAACATCGGCGGACGGCCATAGGTACTTAGTTACGGTAATAGATAGGGTTACGGGTTGGCCAGAAGCTTTCCCAGTATGTGACATTACAGCTGAAACCGTAGCTAAAGTTATCACCGAAGGGTGGATTGCGCGTTACGGCTGCCCTGCTAAGCTTACGAGCGACCAGGGTAGGCAATTCGAAAGTACCATTTTTACAGAGCTGATGCGACATCTAGGGGTAGAAAAGTTGAGAACTACCCCATACCATCCGCAGAGTAATGGCACGGTCGAACATTGGCATCGTAGTTTAAAAGCGGCCCTTAAGGCAAAATTAAATTCATCGTGGTTACAAGAGCTACCGGCTATCATGCTGGGACTCAGGACTGTACCACGAAATGACACGGGAGTCAGTGCCGCAGAGCTAACGTTCGGTCGTGCATTGCGGATTCCGGGAGAATTTTTTGACACGAGGGAATATCATAGTTTCAAGGCTTCAAACTACGTTAGGGCATTAAAAGACGCCATTAGCGGTTTAAGACCCAAACCTCTAGAGCAGCGCGATTCTCGGACGGTATTCGTACACCCGGACCTTAAGTCATGCGATAAGGTTTTTGTTCGGGTAGACGCCGTTAGAAGACCTCTCCAGCCGCCTTACGATGGTCCTTTTAGAGTCATTAAGAGAGGTGAGAAAACGTTTACGGTACAATTACCGGAGAGACAGTCACAAATTTCCATTGACAGACTCAAGCCAGCATACGTGTTAAGTGAGGATTTAACGTGTTTAGATAAGCCGATAATTTTATGTAGTAGTAAGACTAACATACACAAAGCTATCGTTGACACACATCGGAACACGAGCCAGCAGAATAGCGCAAACTCGGCACCCATTACGCGAACCACGCGTAGAGGCCGGGTGATTAACCGGCCAGCGCGTTATCAGCAATAGCTTTGTTACTAATTAGAATTTACATAAGTGTCTACATGCAAATTGTTAGTTTAAGCAATAATTTAATTAAGTTTGCGGGATTACGCAAATCTATTTGGTAATTGTTTGTGTAATTTAAATAGCATTTAAGGCAGTCATTAGTTACTCGACTCAGAGACATCGGACAACATGCGTTTTAACCACAGTAAACAAAAACAAGACGAGGTCGAAGCCGGGATAATTGCGAAACATACGGAATTTGAGAGTCGTGTAACTAGTTACGGCATCCTGCTTATCGTACTTGTGGCGATAGTCATAGCTGCTATTGTGTGCATGTTCGGAAGAAGTTGTAAGAAGTCAGTGAAGGGTTGGATATGGAAACAGGCGAGCGCGCCGCCTAACGCCGCTGCCCGCGCGTTCCCCGCGCAGCAAGCGCACGCGCCGGCGGCCGGTTACGTGTAGTTTCAGTGTTAGGCCGCTTCCTGACTTGGCGGTATGCGTGCAGTAAAATTTACTGTCGGCATAAACGCTGCGCGTTTATTGGTAGATGCCACTAGTTGCCTAGCAACCCTTACCGATTCCGTGTTTTACTGCAAGTATACCGACAAGTCAGGAAGCGGCCTTAGTATAAAAAGTGAACTAAGTTAAGTAACTTTTTTTGTTTGTAAGGTGGGGGCTACTGTAGCGACACAGCTGCATAGCTAGCTATAGAGTATGCGATATATACGTTAGCTATGCAGTCGGGCGCGTCAGTAGTTCCGTGCCCATAGGACGTTGTAGTCGTCTGAAATAAATAGTTAAGTATTTAACTTGAGCAGTTTGAATTATCTTATCCTCAACATTAATACTCCAAACTACTTAAAAGTCCTCGAATAATTCTTAACTTAATTATTGCTTGAGTGGTACCCCCCGTATTCCTCCCT
Organism: Acleris cristana; assembly: GCA_948252455.1. NCBI lineage: Eukaryota > Metazoa > Arthropoda > Insecta > Lepidoptera > Tortricidae > Acleris > Acleris cristana. The sequence continues at coordinate 32,343,555 of OX411771.1, forward strand.
TAACAAACTGCACCATTTCATAGTCGGTGAGAAGTTCTAATTTGATTCCAGTCATCAATAACATTGCATTCCAGGATAAAGAGGGTGCTGTGAGATATTGACAAGGGTCTAAGGAGTAGTTAGATTGACAAAGTTGACGGAAATTTTCAAACACATCCGCCAGTAATAAGACATCTGTTTTCACATATAAAATCACAATATTCGCCTATCGTGTACACATTAAAAGAACGCCATACTGCTTCTGCATACTTGTAATCGTCGTCTGAGATGTGTGAGTCGTGTTAAGTGCTGTAGAACGAGTCTTTATCCGGTAAATGTGTTTCATCAAGTCTCTCCCAAGAATTAACATACTCGTAGGGGTACCTTTTCGATGTAACATCTTCATATCAGTCGGTGTAAAATATTGCATAGTTATTTTTAAATCTTCAAAGGATAGGTTTTTAACTAGGCTGTCTAAGGAGGAAGCCATAAATTTATAAGAGTCTATAAATCTTAAATGTGTTATTGGAGGAGGCGTGTCTACGGCGCCTTTTTTAAAATATAATTTCTTACTGAAAGAAATGTATTTTTCTTTTGTTTGAGGTATACATGTGATTTCACCCCTAGCCTCTGCCAGTTTTTTTATAAATAAATGTGTGTCATAACCGCTGAGATTATGAAAAACTACAGGTATAAAGCGTGCTAAATTTATGATTTATATTGCATTTTCCATTTGCCTTACCCCTCACATCACCTGTCAGATGACAGTGATCAACCACCTCATCATCGTTAGGTTCAAATGTCTTTTTACAAATATGACAAACTGTGCATGATGTCACTTTTTCCATTTCAGATAAGCTCCGCCACCTTATTGGTGCCTTTGCATACAAAATTTCATTAATTCTCTCCGCTTCAGCATTGATGCTTTCTACGAATCTCTCAAAACAATCTTTACCGCGATAAGAATTAAATTGAGACAATGTGGTGGGTTTTAAAATTGATTCAAAATCAGCGTAGATAACAAAAGGAACTTTTAACATGTGATGGTAATTTTTAAATTCTATGGTACTATTACTTTCATCAGGTAGCTGTATAGCTTTCTTCATACACCCCATTCTTAAATGTAGGTATAGTAAGCTTATCCTCACTAATAAAATGATGTAAACATGTATCACAAAAGTAATGTCTCCGGTTATTACCGCTTATCTGTTTTCTTATTAATCTAGATAAATTTTTATTCCAACAATAACGACTCTTACCTCCACATTCATAATAAAGTATATTCACATGTTTCCTTTTTTCAACTTTCTGCGATAGATAAAGCGGTGTAATGAGACATTTCGATTTAGACTCTATACCATACACGTTAATACTTAGATTATTTAAATTCTCAAACCTCTTCAAGTCCTTAAAACTTACAGGGCATTCCAAGTCTTTTATATTGAGCACTGATTCATACGGGGGATAAGAACTGACACGATCGCTATGCGTCTTCACAGGATATAGAGCACTTGTCACCGCCCACAAGAAACATGCATTGTCCGCATCTTTACATTTACACAAGCCTTTTTTAAAGCTACCACTTTGGGGAGGGGGAGGTAGGATGATGCCTTCAGCGGGTTGTATTTATTAATATTAATATCTAAAAATTCAATTCTTTCCAACGCCCACCCACTGTCTCTTTCTTGGAAATCTTCACATTTTTTTAATAAACTTGACATCATTTTACTATAATATTCAGATAAATCTGATTCTTTAGTTAAGCACTTGTTTACAGTGTTAAAGGACTTCAAGTCTCGAATAACTTCCTCCACCTCCTCCCCCTCCACCTTCCCTGCATTCTTGGTTTGAATGTACGTGCAATACAATTGTAAATTCACCTTCACACAGGTATGCTCTTTTAGTTCTGTTTGAATTATTTTAAGAACACTCACGTTGACTGTATTTAAGAACATTTGTGGATTCAAGTCTTTCGGTGATCCATTGATGCGGTAGGTGATGATTCGACATTTAAATGCACTGTCAATTACATACACTGCATATTTTTCATCCTTGTCTTGCACACACAATAACTTATGACGCTTTGTTTTCGAGTGGGATATTAATTGATTGTTGGGTACGTGTGTTTTACAAAAATGACAAAAATAAACCATAATTATCAAAGCTCCCTCAGCTCCTGCTGGAGGTGTGTCTCGATAACTACTACAGTCGAATGATTGAATAAAAATTATTAACCTCATTTATACATTTATAGTTTATAGGTATAGGTGCCTATTAGTTCAAATTGTAAGTAAAAGAGGAAGTGGTGGTGGTGGTTGTGGTGAGGTTTAAGATAAGAAAAAAATAAACGATACATATTTATTTATCATTACATTTATTATACTCATCATGTTAGAAAATAGGTATTACCTACATAGAAAATGAATAGCATAACACTTAATTTCACTATCTACAATATCATCCTCATCACACAATCTGCTGAGAATATGATGAGCCTCCTGCAGACCGGTGGGGCGGTATGTCTTGAAATGTTTCTTGAAAAAGTTGAGACGGTTTTCATAGGTGGACTTTTTCTTATTCAGGTACTTAATGCGCGCGTTAATACACTCCATAATACATTGTATATTACTCCATTCCAAATGATTTATCACCATGGGGTTATTATAGGGAGATTTCTCGAGGTGTTCACCGGGGGTAGTGGTGGTGGTGGTAGAGTTGGGGGGGAGAAGAAGAAGTAGTTATGAGGATGGTTCAGGAGTCATATGCACATGGAGGCGGTCGCAGGCGATCTTCAGCGGTGTAGAGATTAATGGGTTACGAAAAACGTTTCTAATGTAATCAACCTTCTCCACAAACATTGTATGCCATTCCTCCCAAGTGAGTTCATGTTTCCCATCAAAACTTACGTATGTATGCAACTCGATGTTTGATTCAACTAATTGCAGCTTCAAAATATACGTAGACATTCTTAATGAGGGCGGGGTAGCAGTTGATTTCAAGACTGTATATGTTTTTACTCAACACACATCCACTCCTACTACCATCATGATCACCATCACCCCAATCCGTCGATGGTGTGTAAGAAGGTAAAAAAGTATTTAATTAATTCATTTTTTTATTTTATTTATCCAACACACTTGACCTCAAAGGTAGTCGAAGTTTTACTGAATAATTTTACGTGCAGTACTAGTCGTGACGTTGTACTCAAATAATGAGTCATTAATGACTAGGCAGTATGCTGCGGTGTTGCCAGGTACATTATTTTTAAATTCCATTTCAACTTTAATGTCAACAGCACCACCTCCCGGGTTGTAACTGTCCCATTGTCTCGATGTATCAATGACAATTAAGGGTGTGCGAGTTTTGTAGTGAGGGTGATTTACTTGGGGACTAGCCTGCTCACGTTCATAGTATATCCGTTGAAAATTTGAAAAAATATCATACAACAATGCATAGTTGTTATTTTCAAAGTCTGCTGAAAACGAATCGTAGGGATAATACCATAGTATAAAAAGACAAGTAGCTCGACTCCGGCCCTTTAGGAGATTCTGATACCTATTGCCGCTCGAGCGTCAGGGTGGTCCAAACTTGTTTTAAAATTTTAGTCACCTACTTGGCCCTACTTTGATCTATAATCATAGTAATTTTCATACATTACACAAACCTAAAGTAAGTATTAATATTGTTAGGTACCTAAGTACGAAATTTAAATATTATTTTACTTACATACTTTTATCAGTTGACACTAAATATTAATTATGTTTAAAGGTATGTGATGTGATATGTAAATTCCTTTTCGACCTTTTGATAATGCCGCTTTCGCGCAAGGCGGCTTCCTTTGACTAGGTACTTACCTATGCGCGCGGCTTTCTTTGAGCATTGGCAGCTCGCGCCGCGCGGTATTACACAAGTACATTGAATAAATATCTGAATAATAATGTCACGGGACAATCTTACACAAATTGAACTAGGTGGTCCCAAACTAGGTTCTAGGCTTGTACTTATAGTGCGACCAAAAAGAGTAGAAATTAAATGAGGGCGCCACTTTCTACGTAACTGTCACATTTTTGACGTAAAATGCTTGAACATGGCAACAATTTAGTATAGAATTTTTTTAGTTCCATTTTATTTAATTTCTACTCTTTTTGGTCGCACTGTACTTATAGTAATAATAGTGACAAATACATACTTAATATTACTATATAGGTACATAATAATATAAAACACCTAAGACTCAGAAACAAATACCTACTCGCACTCATCACACGAATATTTGCCCTGACCGGGAATCGAACCCAGGTCCGCTAGCTTCGTAAACAGTACTTAGTCACTAGGTCACTACCAACTACCTAGGCCATCCACGTCGTCACATGTTAACTGACACGTCACACTCAATAACTTAAATTACCTACTTAATACGTATTTATTTCACCTAAGTAGGTATCTATAGGTATCTATAGGCAGGCCGGTACGAAATACCTAATTAATTGAGTAGTTATTTACATTAATCACTAGCAGCTTTTATTAAATCTGGATAGTTGTACCTACCTAAGCTAGGTTTAGGGCACAGTTTTGGCGTTTTGAAACGAATGAAAATGTCACGCTGACAATAAAATAGATTTAACAAAAGCTGCAAGTGGGCTATAAGCTATAGGTAAATATCAAAAAATAAACAGCATTCTTCACAACACAAACTCTAAATAGGTTCGCTGCTTATCGATGATAGTGTCATAACACGAAATACTACGTTTTTGAGATAAGTATAACGCGACGCGTGAAATATTCAAAAGTTTATGATGACTAAGACACCCATTGCATTATCTCCAAAAACAGCCACGTGGCAGCACTGTGCCCTTATGCCATTGGTCCAATTGTGACGCCATATTGTGGGCAACAGCGTAGGTAAGCCAGTTGAGCCGCAACTACCAACAAAGAAGCTAAATTTTTATCATGACTACAGGCACACCCCAAAATAATTCAGAAAAAAATGCTGATTATATTTGTAACATTGATACATTACAAAATAGTTTGTGCAATAGTGATTAATTTTTAGTTGCAACTTTATCATCCAGAAAGTAAGTATATTTTTTTTGTAACATGTCAAAATAAGCTCTTAGTCATGAAAAAATAGTCGATAAGGTACATAATGTTTTCGGTATATGCCTATATTCAATATTTATATGTAAATAAAATTGTGACCTATAACTTAAAAAATCTTTATGCACGATACATTTCGATCCATTTTATGAAAAATAATTTGATCGGAAACCAAAAGTTACCTTGTTAGTGAAAAAATCTAAATAAGAAGTAGATTAAAAGTATTTCAAAAAGATTATTTGCGCATGAAGCTAATTTTTAAAGACCTTTTATTCAGTTAACTTGTATGTTAGTATTTAAGTATATTATTGTAAAATGCCTAGCAACAGTGCTAGGCATTTTTTAACCAGTTTTCGTTATTTAAATGGGATGAAATGCAAATTACCGTCAATTATGCTGATGAATTATCTATACCTACTAATATTATAAATGCGAAAGTGTGTCTGTTTGATACGCTTTCAAAACCGCTTACGTTACGGCCAAACCGCTTAACTGATTTCGATGAAATTTGGTATGGAGATTGCTTGAGTCTCGAGAAATGACATAGGATACTGTTTAATTGCGGGAGCAGCGATAGACGACTTCTACACGGGTGGAGTCGGGTAAAAGCTAATTTATAATATAGGTAGCGAATTAGTCCGGCGGGGCGCTGGCATGTTTTGAGGTCATAAGTTACAAAAACTCTAAAGTCGCTTATTTTTTGCATGTGGATACAGTGTGTACTTGTGAGGCTTATATTGCGTTTTGTGTCACATCTTGCCATTGCATATTCAGCAATTCGATGTTTTGTGGCAAAAAAATCATTTCAATTTAGAACGATCAAAAAATAAAATTAAAGTTAAAAAATATATCAGTATCCTATCTAGGTAGAATAACTAGGGGGCATTCGTATTCCTTTCCGTACCGCTGGTGGCGGAGTCTTCAACCTTGCAATACTAAAAGCTGGCACCAAGGTGTCTCACGGAACTATTACGGAGTTGATCTATGCTCTTTATGAGGTTTTGTGGCGGAATTCCCAGAGGATCTACAAAGGCTTATGACGAGTCTCGATGAGTGATGTCGCAAATTTGGCCTGAAAATCAGTGTGAAAAAGACCGAAGTAATGGTTCTTGACACGCTAAATGGGGCCCAGGTTGACATCAAACTCGGTGATAACTCGCTTAAGCAGATGGCGGTGCCTCCTTGAGAACGAAATCAACGGCAGAATTGGAGCAGCTGCCGCAGCCTTCGGCAAACTTCGTTCCAAGGTGTTTCGCTCACACTACATAAAAGCTCTAATAAAATAGCTGTTTACATGGCGATAGTTCTACCGCAAGCATATTCGAACATAAGATAGATTCCACCTAGAATGCCTACGCGACATTATGAACATTCGTTGGTCTGACCGTGTTCGTCAGTGCCGGATTAAGATAAGTAGTAGGGAATCCCCTGTACTGCCCCCGACTCTGCTCCCCCGAAAAAAATGGTGCTCTGACGAGCGAGAGGCGGGGTTTCGCTCCTAAAAAAAAAAAAAAAAAAATTAGTATTTTTTTCGGTGTTTATCCCCCCATTTAGAGCGTTTGGGGCGGGTCCCGAGACTCCCAGATCACTCCTTCCCATAGCTTGCAATAGTCCATGTACTCAATACAAAAGGTTATCAACTACCTGGGTACCCTTCTGTCCCTTTGCTCGCCCACCCTATTGTTCGCCCGAACGTCAGCCCGTTTGTTCTCGGTGGCGTCCAACACCATTGTCTTGCATTGGGCGCGTTCCTACCTTTTATTACATATTACCTGATTGCGCTATTAATTGTTGTAATGCGATTTTTAATTTTACCTACGTGTTTCTCATATTATTTAATTAAGTAACCATAGTGGTTTTCTTAACATACTGTTTTTAAGGGTCATAGTTCTAACCTAACCTAACCTAGCTTGTTGAAGTTAGCCTAACATCGTGAAACCTGTCCTAGCTTAACATACCTACTGTTTTTTAAGGGTTACAGTTCTAACCTAACCTAACCTACGTTACTGAACATACCTACTGTTTTTAAGGGTTACAGTTCTAACCTAACCTAACCTACCTTACTGAAGTTAACCTAAAATTATACAACCTAATCTAACTTAACATACCTACTGTTTTTAATACTTACCTAACCTAGCTTGGTGAAGTTGACCTAACATTATACAACCTAATCTAACTTAAAATACTTACTGTTTTTAATACTTTGAAGAAAATAAAGATGAACCAACCAACAAAGAAGTTACGAGTGGTTTTAATTTTTAACACCCCATGGTCGACTATTTTGAAGGATCACCTAACTTTACATGAGCTTAACCTAAGCTAAGAGCTGATTTAAATCTAGCTTTAGTCCTAAGTTTCACTTAATTGAATTTACCTAAGTTAATTTTAGTAAATCTAGCTAATCGTAGTATTCGTAGTATTATCTTAAGCTGTTGTTACTTAGAGTGTATTCTAAACAACTATCAAAACCATATATTGCATATAGGTATTTCTAAATGAATTACCTTCACTTAGGTTGTTAAAAATATAGTGGTTAAATGCAATCTAACCTACGTACGGGTATGTATCTACGAGCATGTATCTGCGGCTAACATTGGGTATGACATTATCTATCTAGTACGTATATGTGGTTTACCTTCACATACATTTTAATTTTATTGTAACACACTAGTATGTAAAACTTAAACGGAGCATGTAAACTGGTTCTGACTTGATTCAAAGTGCTATGGAGTAGGTGTATCAATCAAAAAAGCCTGTATCGACAAGTTTTGTGTACCCGAGTGCACTGTTATAACGGTTTAATTGTTTTATTGGTAGCCGCCTATTATGTTTTATGGTCACAACGGGTGCGATTGTTACTTGTGCGTTTTATTATTTTGGGTGTTGCTGAATAAGCGTCGTCTGTGTTAGATGAACTACAAGTTCAAACACGTTTTTAGGAAGACGCTTAACTTACGGAGCGTATAAAAGCGGTGGGGTATTGTGTCTGAACAACTATTAGCCGCGCAACAGTCTTCGTTACCGGAGCTCCCTGTACTTAAAGTAGTATATAGACATAATAGTGTTGTGTCGTGCAGTGAAGTGTTTATAAAAAGGTCTAATAATGGATGTGAGTATGTACAAATATTTTAACTTAATTGTGTGTTTTTTAGCATTTGTTCACCGTGTTTTTGTTAAGAGTATTGTATTTAAACAGTTGTGTAATTTATTGTTTGATATTGTTTCAGTTCTCTGAAAATACTTTCAAGAACTATTACTACCCGGAAAATAAAGATGAATCAACCGACGAAGAAGGCACGCCTGGTTTTAAAGTTAAGCAGGCCATGGCAAAAAAGCGTTCAGTAAATAACATCGACAGCTTTTTTGAAGCTCCCAAGAAGAAAACTAAAGTATTGAAGCGCTCTTCCAATGTCAGCCAAAGTTCTCCTGACGGGGTGGGCTATATATCAACCGGACAAGACGACGGGGCATACGCTTCTCACTTGATTAAAATCGAGATATATGATTTGCAAAAAATTAAAAACATTCCGCCCACTGAGCACTGGAAACACGCAGATGTGAGATTAAAATTCTACGCGCCTTCTGAAGAAGACACTCAGCTCCAAACTACACGTGATGTTATATTTAACATCACAAAGCAAGTAGCTTCTAAAGACAGTTGTATGAAATATTTTATTGACAATAAGAAACAGTGATAAAAAGTGTTTGTGTAGGTTAAACAAAAGCTTGTTATTGTATTACATGTAAAAACCTTACCTTTTAAGAATTCAAGACCTTTTCCAGTCTAAACAATTATCTTTTCTTTGTAAAATTAAATTGTGCGAAATACTTTATTTACTATAAGATGCAGTGATAAAAAGTGTTTGTGTAGATTAAACAAAATGGATAGTTTGAACTGTGACATCTATGATGCCCAACTCATCAGACTCTGTGAAGAGCTTGAAGAAGATCAAGAATTATACGCCATTGGGGAATTTATAAGCCAACTTCATCGTGACGCGTAAGTAATATTTTTGATTCCTAATATTCCTGTTCTAACCTGTTTATAAGTTCTTGAGCAATACTTGACGAAGGATGGGTTTCCGACTCGTTGAGACTTGATCTTATTGTTATGGAAACAATTAGGAGGGGGCGCTCCTATATAACCGAGGTACCCGATGTTGATATCATTCACTGTTTTGGTTGCTGTGTTTGAGTTACTAAGTGCCTGTTTATTCCATCATGGTGTTCGTCATAATCCATTTAGTCCGTGATCAAATTGAGTGTTTAAGTAAACAGTTTATTATAGCTAATTTCCATAGAAGCATACGGTTGTGGTTTATATCAAATCAATTACCAGCCACTCTATTAGAAGATCCTGATATAAGACCATATTTTACACCATGTGATGGACATATTAAAGGCAAACAGAATAGTTCATCATCAGATGTGATTGATGGAGTTTTAACAATGCAAGCATACTGCCAACAATGTACCCAAGATTTAGGTTAGTATAGTATCCCAACCAATTAATCCATAAGTCTGTATTTGTTATTAACACATACATTATGTTTAATTTCATGTTTTCTTATGTTTATAGATCTTCTCAAGTCGGGCGTGGAGTAAAGAGGACAGCTTCGGAGTCAGAAGACGTGCTGACAAAGAAAAACCGTCCTTCAACCAGTCACGATGCAGAATCAATATCACCCGAATTTTTTTTAGATAAAAATGTGAGTACAGAAAATAATGATAATGTTGAATGTTCTGTGTGCAGTAAGTTTGTATCCAAAAGATATTTTACCAACCATTTGAATAGTAACATGCACAAAAATAATGTCTTAAGGTCCGACGATCAGTGGGTTAATGTACAGTTAATTGAAAACGCATTTAGGAATAGGGTGGCTACGTATAGAATATTGCTTAATGAAAATGTTCACAATCCATTTACCCCCGAAACAATTTTACAAAACAATAAAGAAAAAATCTTTACATTATTGGATCGATCACTTGCTGATCATTGTGCCTTAAAAGTAAATTTTATTCTCAATGCAGATTTTACTCAAGATAGCAAACAACTGAATAATACGTTTGACTTTCAATTTAGCAACAATGTAGTGAATCATAGCAGCGACAAAAATGATATTTTTGTAACTATAGTTAACGAAATTTTGACAAGATTATCTAACTTTGAGAGAAAAGATAGTGGTTGGAGTTTAGTAAAATTCAACTATCTAGATGTGAATGTAAATAAATTTAACCCATTACGTGGTTCTTCCTATATAGAATTACCGCGAGATATAATGAATAAAAAGGCAGTTATTAACGTGAAAAACAATGACCATGAATGTTTTAGATGGGCTGTATTGTCGGGGTTATATCCACCTACTAACCATCATACAAATACAACGAATTCATATATATTGCATAAAAATAAATTAAATGTTGAAAATTTTACTTTCCCATTTAAATTAACTGATATTCATAAATTTGAAAAAATAAATGATATAAGCATAAATGTTTTTGGACTCGAGTACAATTTACAAAGTAAAAAACATGATGTGATAGGACCATTACACTTTACTAAATGTAAAAAAGCTAGGCACTTAAACTTATTATATTTAACCAAAGGTAGCGAAGCACATTATTGCTTTATCAAAAATTTATCTAGATTAGTATCTACACAACTGAATAATACACAACATGCTGTACATATTTGCGATGGTTGTCTAACAAGCTTTACATCAAATGAAAATTTATTGAATCATCAAAGAAATGACTGTTTCCATGTTTGTACAAATTTACCTTCAGAACAGGATAAAAGGAAAAACTGGTTCAATGAAAACGTGTCATCTAACCAACTTACCTTCAATAATTATGATCGTAAATTAAGGGTGCCTTTTGTTGTTTATGCCGATTTTGAGGCTTTTTTAAATCCAATTCCTTCCTGTTTCAATAATCCTAGTACATCCTCTACAACAAATATACAAAAACATGAGGTATATAGTTTTGGATACTACATTAAGTGTTCTTATGATGATAAGTTGTCAATATATAGAACATATAAAGGTAAAGATTGTGCCGAGACATTTATGAAATACATTAAAAAAGATTTAGAAAACATTTGTAGGAGTAATACTTTTGCCAAAACTCCTTTACCTTTGTCTGATGCAAATAATTTAGATGTTGCTCAGAGTATCACATGTTACATTTGTGATGAAAAATTAAAAGGTGAATCCACTATTTCTTATAATCATCATACAGGTTTTTATGAAGGAGTAGCACATCAAATTTGTTCTGAAAAATACAGGCCACCTAATTTTGTACCTGTATTTTTCCATAATTTGAGCAACTATGATAGTCATGTTATAGTACATGGTCTTGGATTTGAGGAAGGAAACATTGAATTGATACCAGAGAACAAAGAGAAATACATTTCCTTTACTAAATCCTTGAAAGTGAATAATCGCACAATAAAATTGAAATTTCTTGATTCACTTAAATTTATGAGTTGTAGTCTTGAAAAATTAGCCAAAACCTTGACACCCGAACAATTTCGTGAATTAAAATTGAGTTTCCCATGTGAAGAGGATTTTAAACGATTAATACGAAAGGGTATCTATCCCTATGAACACATGACATCATATGACTCGTTAAAGTTAACTTCTCTTCCCTCTCAAGATAAATTCTACAGTTCTCTGACTGATTGCAACATTTCAGAAGACGATTATAAACATGCGAAAGATGTTTGGTCTCATTTTCATTGTGAAAATATGGGGGATTATTCTGATTTGTATTTAAAAACAGATGTTTTGTTACTAACAGATGTATTTGAAAATTTTAGAAATGTATGTCTTAGAACTTATGGGTTAGATCCAGCCCATTACTATACTGCTCCGGGATTAAGTTGGGACGCGATGCTCAAAACTACAAAAATAAATCTAGAACTCTTAACCGACATTGATAAAATAGCTTTCATAACTAAAAATATTCGAGGTGGCATATCACAATGCAGTAAAAGACACGCAAAAGCTAATAATAAATTTATGTCAGAATATGATCAAAATATTCCTTCTTCATATCTTATGTATTTGGATGCAAATAATCTTTATGGTTGGGCTATGTCCCAATGTCTCCCTACTGGTAAATTTGAATGGGTAAATGTAGATACTGATTTTAATGTTTCTGATGATGCTGAACATGGATTCATTTTAGAAGTCGATCTAGAATACCCTAATGAATTGCATGACTCTCATTCGGATTTACCATTCTGTCCTGAAAATGTTTATTTAGGGAATTCCAAAGAAAAAAAATTGATACCTAATTTAAATAGGAAAATGAATTATGTTCTACATTACAGAAATCTTAAACAATGTTTGAAGAATGGTTTGCAATTACTTAAAATCCATCGCATTTTGAGATTCGAACAATCTAAGTGGTTAAAAAGTTACATAGATTTAAACACACGCATGCGATCGCAGGCAACTTGTGATTCTGATAAAGATCACTATAAAAGTATGAATAATTCAATGTTCGGTAAGACCATGGAAAATGTTTTGAAATATGTTAACGTTAAATTGTTAAATCATTGGAAAAATCATGGGAAATCACAGGGGGTTGAATCCATGATAGCGAAACCTGAGTTCCACAGTTTATCAGTATTTTCGGAGAACTTAGTTGCTATTCAATTGAATAAAACTAAAATCTTTTATAATAAACCAATTTACTTAGGATTTTGTATTTTAGATATATCTAAAACTTTCATGTATAAATTTCATTACGATTACATGAAAACCAAATATCAAGAAAATCTCAGGCTTCTTTATACAGATACCGATAGTTTAGTATATCAAATATTCACTGAAAACTATTATGAGGACATAAAATCAGACCTCGATTTATATTTTGATACATCAGACTATCCATCTAACAATCAATATGGTTTACCATTAATAAATAAAAAGCGGTTAGGGTTTTTCAAAGATGAAAACAATGGTAAAATTTTTAAAGAGTTTGTTGGCCTACGATCTAAAATGTATGCCTTAGATGTTGAGAATCATAGTCTTATATCAAAAGCTAAAGGAGTCAATAAATGTGTTACTAAAAAACTGACCCTCAACGATTATAAAAAGTGTTTATTTGAAAAAAATATGCAACATGCTCAAATGCTGAGATTTAAATCAATAAAACATGTAATATTTACTCAAAATATAAATAAAGTATCATTATCTCATAACGATACAAAACGGTACTTGTTAGAAAACTCTTCGGACACTCTAGCGTGGGGACATTATAAAATACCCCATGGATCATCACAAAATAATTATTCCATGTAATTTATAATCACAGAACATTCAAAAATTTCAACTTTATTTTTTGTACATTGTGTATTTTTAATTTTTAATTGTGAATTGTGAATTGTAATAATTGTAGAAAATGTAAATACATTTTAGTTTTTTGTAAATATAAATTGGTGAAGGTGAATTAAAATAAAGTGGTTGTACTCTGTATTTGTTTTTTAGTTATTATTTTATAGTAACTTGAAAAGAGACTTATGTTGAGTTTTTGTACTGGTTCTTTAAAAAAAAATGATACTCAGAAAAGTGTAAATTTCAAAATAAAAAAAAAATTTGACTATGATATCTTTGTTTTGTTTAATGTGTTTACCCTTATTTTGGTGGATTTATTTAAAAAGTAATTGAGTTCATAAATTGTGTCATTTCAAGTTTATCTGTTTTCATATCAACACGTATTACGAGTTTTAATTATGATACATTTTTATCATCCTTTCACAACCATTGTAGCTGGTCCAAGTGGATGTGGCAAAACTCAATTTGTCACAAACTTTTTAAATAATTTCAAAGATGTATGTAATGTTGAATTCGATGAAATTATTTGGTGTTATGATGAAATGCAACCCCTGTACAATCTGGAAAATGTAAATTATAGTCAGGGAATACCAGATTTTTCAATGTTTGATGGGAAGAAACCTAAGCTTCTTATAATAGATGACCTGATGAGAGAATCAGATGGACGAATAGTTGACATTTTCACAAAAGGTAGCCATCATAGAAACTTAAGTGTTTTTTATATTACTCAAAACATATTTCATCAGGGGAGAGGCCAACGAGATATTTCACTAAATACAAGTTATATTGTATATTTTAAGAATCCCAGGGACAAAACCCAAATACGCTACTTGTCACGACAAGTTTACCCGG
>OX411771.1:32358027-32477131 GCA_948252455.1 Acleris cristana
ATTCTTGGAAAATTAACGACCCTACGTAACATAAATCATTAACCACAACTGCCAAATAATTTTATGAATAACATGTTATCTAATATTAAATTTGGAACTATGAATCAAAAGGATTTTTAAAAAATCGCGTAGTTTAGACGCCATGCTACTTTAACCTAAACTAAGTATGTAGGACTTTTCGGTGAAACTGACCTATTTGAGCATTTGTTTTATAATTAGCACTAGCTTTCCGCCCGCGACTTCGTCCGCGGACAATCAATATTTTGGTTAAAAATAAAAAAGGACAGTTCTTTTCAAGTTTCCAATATTTATTCACACGGCTATTTACCTAACATTATTAAGCCATTTTAAATATAAAAAAAAACCCTATAAAAGAGTACCACAACAAAAAATCCATGAAGGTTTTGAAAAAAGTATAAAAATCCAAACATCTCGTAAACCTTATTTTGCATTGTTATAACGACCTAAGTGTCCTTTATCAGCAGATCACCTATTATCCACTAATCACCTATCCCCGTGTTGTTGCCTGGTTAGAATAAACTACAATAACACGAACGTTTTGATGCAAGTGTTGTCTAACAGCATAATTTTTTAACATTCACGTTCCAATGTCTACAAAGCTTTTAGTTGCATAAGGACTTAATAAAGCACATCTTTGTATACCACGTTGGTGTTGTACTGTCTGGCACTAAATTAACCATGCTGCTGCCTGAACTAACCCCGGAACATGCCACGTAGAACTGCCCGTGTGAGAAGCAATCCTCCCTTAAGTCGATGCCTGCCACCTTTAACAACTGACCCCGAGATTTGTTAATTGTTATAGCAAAGCAGACTTTAAGGGGGAATGCAGTCGCTTAAATTCAAAGGTATAATCAGAGGGTATAAGTGGTAGTCGCGGTACAAATACCGATTCACCCCTAGCACATTCGGTAAATACAGTAGCCTCAATAACATTTTTGTGAAGATCTTTTACTCGCAGTCTTGTTGCTTTGCGTAGCTTAGGGGGGTTAAGGTTTCGCAATAGCATGACAGGGGCACCAAATTTCTGTCTTTTCAAAGGACATGAGGAGGATATCATTAATGGTGGCAGCAACATTATTCTTGGGAGTCAGTATAGCGCGTTCACACAGCCAATTCATCGACTTCATTTGTAAATTAGAAATATCAAGATAGATTTTAGACATTAAATCTGTTATCGTTGAAACTATTGTGGCCGGGTGAGTAGGGAATACATATTTTTCCATAAGATTCGGCAGAATCTCCGTTTTCTATTTTGAGCAGTAGTTCAGAAAACTCTCCGGCAGAAACGTCGCCCCTTAAATGAACTCTCATACTTCTCCATAGGGAGAGTTTTTTTATATTGGGCCACAGATGTGAGGATCTTAAACATGCTTTAACCTCGTCAGCCCGAATCCCTCTAGCGACAACAGGAAGAGTGATGAAAATTCCCAGCTAACAACACAGTAACTCCACCCATCCCTCCGTCATTACCTCTGATATCTTTAAGGCCATACTGCTCTCATCCCATACCCCCCAGAACCAAACCCCCAACCCATCCAGAACCCGGAGAACTTGGGCCATGTCACTCTGTTTAGAGATATTGCAGAGAGGGGTTTCAACTCAGGTGAGATTGACCGGGAGTTTAAAAGCAGCGTGAGCTGTTTTACCACCTTCCAATAGGGCAGCAGTGATGCCAGACGATGCAACAGCTAAGGCAATGCAATTGTTGTTATTCGCATAAAAACAAAGCGCAATAAAGTGCAAAAAAGCACATTTCTACAAAGTTTCAAGTAAATTTGAGCATACAAAATATTTTTTCCTACACAAACTTTACAACCCCCTTTCATCCCTCTAGGGGTTGAATTTTAGTAATCGCTGAAATACGTGTCTCATTATTTGCATTGAAGAGCATTTCTACCAAGTTTCAAGTAAATTGGACCATAAAAACATTTTTTCCCATACAAACTTGGCAACCCCTTTTTTTCCCTTTAGGTAAATTTCGAAAAATCCCTTCTTAAAGGACGCCTAAGTTATAAAATCAACTTTCCCTCAAAATTCCAAATCTTTATCTTAAGCGGTTTAGGCTGGGCCTTGATGAGTCAGTCGGTCAGGACATCCTCTTTTATATATATAGATTATAATTATGTCGTTGAGTGGCGGGTAATAGTGGATATTCAAACAGCTCCCACGTGCGGAATGATATTGGAATAGGTATATTGCTTTCAGCGTACGTCATCAAACGCAGCTTCTCCTTATCAGACACTTTTAAAACAGGCACACACCATAAAATACGAGTTACTTCAACGCCCACATCTTTTGTAACGTCCTTGACCTCTATACAATTGATATCAGTGCTGGCGTGGTTAAGTATCAACTCGTGTTTTGCATTCATTATAACTTTCTTATAGTCCTCCGCAAATCCCAATAAATGTGAGAGGGGTATGGCATAACTAAAGTCAGTCTGTTCCTTTTCAACACCCACATTCCAGCCAGCATTCTCCAAAGCAAAGGCCATTTCCTTGCCATAGGAGACGGTGCCCTTCATGGTGGAGGTAATACCACAATTTTTTATTCGGTCAATCTCCACACCATTCAATTCATAACGAATGTCTTGAAATAAAAATGCTGGTCCATTTTTAACTATGCTACTATTAGTTAGCTTACCCTCCACCAGTATATGACTTTGACTCGGTAATACAATCAAATCTTGACGGTTAATACAAATGTGGATACTATCATTGTTTTTGAAGGTAAGAACCCGCGCGTCATCGGTCCCACGTACTACGAGCGTCTACCCACCGAACTGAAACGCGAACCATCTGACGAAACGTTTAGGCGCCGGCTTAGGAATCTTTTGTTGGATAACCCAGTTTATTCCGTAAATGAGTATATGGAACTTGACTTATAAAATAAGATTGACTTTTAATTTTTATTGTAATTTATATTTGTGTTGACTTTTACTATTTTTATTATTATAATTTAATTCTATTTTCTGACGACCTCAATGTAACTGCATATAATTTGACATGTAATGTAATTTATACTGTGTTATATTGAGTAATAAAATCTGAATCTGAATCTGAAGGAGTCATTGTATGGGGTGTAAGGATGGACTTCTATACTCTCTATGCTATCATCAAACACCACCTTTTCACCAATATCTAAGACAGATGATGTGGACATATTTTAAAGCCAATACTTTGTAAGAAATTAATATTTTCTCTAGTCAATTTCTTTGAATGGTGCTGTCGTTGAGTACTTTGCTCTACGAGATCAAGACCTTGACTAATAGAAAATCAAACGAACTTACCTGTAAGTGACGTTCGATGACTATTAAACGAGGTGATTTGCCCGAGAGATTACATTATATTTGCCTTGTAGTAGCACGAGTGTGTACTGCCATCATACACAATTTTAAAGCAACCACCCTAGACCAAAAAATATGCTAGCAACACTGAGGGTGGCTAACTTCATACACGATTTACCCCTAAAGGCCATGAGAGTTGTGTGCTGTTTTGTGTTACAAGGGTAATGATCTGGACTCTGTCCAGTCAGGGTATTTTTGGGAGGGTTGTAATCTCTCGGGCGAATCACCTCGTTTAATAGTCATCGAACGTCACTTACAGGTAAGTTCGTTTGATTTTCTATTAAACTTCAGTGATTCGCCCTTCGAGATTACATTATATTTGACTTGTAGATGTTTAGAGTATCACGAAACAGCACTGGGAAAAAATAATTCTGAAGACTAATTTCAAAATAAAAAGTTTAATCCTTCTTCTAATCATAGAAAACAACTTAAGTGCACAGGCACTGACAAAACATAAGAAAAGTACTTAATCTTAGTAAACTACCTTTTAACTATCAAGGCTACCCTGTAAAAGAGAGTGGGCAAATATTTCAGTGGAGTCCTCTAGCACCTCTCTATTATAAAATTTCGGGAAAGCGTGCGAATTTCCTGACCAACCAGCAGTCTTTTTAATTAAGTCTATACTTACACCGAGCCTATTAGCTGCGGATGTGCTTGCATGTCTTGTACTGTGTGCTCTAAAGACCGACGTGTCAATCCCGCTCTCCGCCAGGGTGGCCTTAATCCATCTACTTACAGATTGAGAACACACCTGTCTATAAGGTTTCTTATAACTAATTAACAAAAAATCACAGCTACTTGGACGTTTCATTAGTGAGCGAGATAGATAACAATCTAATGTTCTCGCTGGACAAATAGACGGTCTATGATCAAAATACGGTAGACATAATGTAGGCTGTGAGCGGTTCACAGCGGAAGTCTTAATCTGATCGGTTATAGAAATAATAAACTTCTGATCCAATTTGTGAATATTACTTAACCTTGTTAGTGAAAAAGTCTGCACACGATGTGCAGTGACAAGAGCTAAAATCGTAGTTAGCTTTTTAGAAAATAATTCCAAAGAAAGATTTTCATTAGGGTACCAACTACTTAAGTAATCGAGAACAATCGTTGGGTCCCAAGTACAATTATATCGCGGTGGCGGCGTCCGGAGCTTATAAACACCACTCATAAATCGTTTAATTTGAGTGCTATTCACAACCATAGAATCAAGAATTAATGATAGCGCCGACTTAGCAGTGTTAATAGTTCCATATTTATTGCCCTGATCAAAAAATTTCATTAAAAATTCGAGTATGTTTGCTACCGAAACTTTAAATATATGGCAATGTTTCTCCTGGCAAAAGGAAAACCATTGTTTTAAATATGTGTTATATTGTTTTAAGGTACTTTCCGTTAAAGATGCTAGCATAATATCTGCGGCACTTGGAGGAGCACCCTGCCTCACGAACGCCGCCCTGACAATCTCCCGGCAACCAGGGTAAGGCTCTGGTGCATCTTGTGTAGATTGCTGTAAGAGGAGGACACTAAATTAGGATTAGGTTCGAATTCAATCCAGTCAGACACTAACATCTTTTTATAAAGAGGAAACCAAGGTTGTGTACGCCATAATGGCACCACCACAATGCCCTCCGCTCCTTCTGATAATATTTTCTGTTAGACCTTTAATATTAAACAAAAAGGCGGGAACGCGTAGAAAAAATACCCCGACCAAGATATTGTAAAAGCGTCAACCCTGAATGCCTCATGGTCACGATGCCAAGACACAAATTTGGAACATTTTTTGTTTATACGGCTCGCGAATAGATCAATATTGGGGTGTCCGAATACGTGGCAGATCTGGGTATAAGCGTTATGTGCCAGCTCCCATTCTATGTCGGCATGATTACGACGGGACTCAGCATCCGCAATATAATTATCACCTGAACTAATATACGAGGCAAAAATGAATAAACCCCGGCATTCGCACCACTTCCAAATTTCTCTGCTTAAATTACTCAACTCAAATGGGGGAATTGAATACCCCCCATTCGATTTATGTAGGAAATTGCAGTGGAATTATCAATTCTCAAAAGTATTTCAGAGTTCCTACAATTTTTGGCAAATATTTTCAAACTAAAGAAGGCGGCATTTAGTTCTAAATAATTTATATGCTGAGCTAGTTCCTCATCAGACCACTGACCACTGGCAGTCTCGTTTCCACAACAAGCTCCCCAGCCAGTCCGAGAGGCGTCTGAAAAAATCTCTAATTTATAATTGCCAGAGCGGATGAGATTGCCACAAACATTTATATTACAAAGCCACCAATCGAAATCTTCATTTAAATCATCAGGGATATTAAAAAACTGGTCATAATCGTCATTGTCTCTTAAATATTAAAATTTAGCTCTCTCAATTTTTTTTGTATACATCCAACTATATGGTACCGCTGGGCAAACTGACACTAATAATCCTATCATATGAGCGAACTCACGGAGTTTACATCTTTTAATGCAAGAAAAAAGTTTAAGCTCACTTAGAATTTTTTGTTTTTTCTCACAAGGAATGCTAATTGTATAATCTATTGAACTAAACACAAAACCCAGAAATTGAGCTGTACGACTGGGTACATGCACAGACTTTTCATTATTAATAGTGAAACCTAAAGATTCAAGTAACTCTTTTGTTATCTGAAAATTGTGTAAACAATCCGAATATGAATCTCCAAGTAATAATAAATCATCTAAATAATTAACTGACATCATGCCCTGACTACGCAGGTATTGCATGACAGGCCGCATTAATTTAGTAAATATGTATGGTGCACTATTCAGTCCAAATGGTAAGACCTGAAATTCGTATAGTTTTCCAAGCCAATAAAAACGCAAAAATTTCTTGTATTTGTCATCAATACTTATAGAAAAATAGGCATCCTTTAAATCAATAGAACACATAAAAGTATTTTTAGATAATAATCTCATAGCTGTTCGGTAATCCTCAAGTTTAAAATGTGGAGTGCAAATAAATTTATTTAAGGGTTTTAAATTTAAAATGAACCTATTTTTTCCATTACTTTTCTTAATAAGAAAAATGCTGGATAAAAATTGACTGCTACATGGTTTGCACTCCCGTATTGCCCCACATGTAATAAGTTTGTTGACCTCGCAATCCATATCAAACTTCTGAGATAAAGAAGTAGGTCTATTTATGGGATAACTTGTTTGAGCAACATTATGTGATATCGGAATACGTAAACCTAAAACCCAGGACAAAATAATAGGATCACATGTGATCTTTAGCCAATTCTTATAGAAAAAACGTATTCTACCAGCCTGTATTTCAACGGTAGCATCTGGATCTAACGGCGCCAGGGCCGCCTGTATTGGCTGGCTGCCGGGGCTCGGTGCTCGGGCGCGCGGCGCGGCGGTGGCAGCGGCCTGTGCCCACCACGCATCGAGCTGGGCCTCGCTTGCGCGCGGCGATGCGGTGGCGCTGTCAACGGCGCGGCGGCGCTGTCGGCGGCTGACCCCTCCAGTTTAAAGTCCTTGAAGTAGACTGTTTTGCCGGTCTGTTCCTGGGAGTAAATCTAGGTTTATTCACGGTAGGCCTTAATTTTGCACCTGTCCTTGCAATAGCTATAATATATTTCAGGCTCTCCGCTAAGTCCTTTCCAAAGAGTGAGGTATCTCGCTTCAAATTTTTTATGTTTTCCTTAATGTCTTTGTTTAAGCAGACGAGTAAGAAGTGGCGTCTAGTCTGGGTTTCAGAAGTAATGTGAGTGACACAACAGTCGTCCTACGTCGCTAAGAGACTTCAAAATCCGTTTTTTAGATTCTTCATCAATTGGTTCTGTCGATAAGAAAGAAATAACATTAGCTAGACCCGTTATAGCTGTCGCCAATAGTTTTTGTTTTTCAATAAGAATGTTGTCCCTTTTAAGGACGTTCTCGTTGCAGGCGGCTTTAATTTCAGAGTTAAGTACTGGCGCTTGTGCTAATTTCAGGTTGTCTGGAATCTCATAATCTTTCAAAATCACTTTCTTTATTTCTTCCTTTAGACCATTAATCAGGATATGCGACCATCTAGACGCGATATCCTTATGGACGCATGGACCGAATTTATCTTCATCCGCCGGCTCATCCCCTAATAGGTACAAAATATTTGGTTCCACAGATATTGGCGTAGGTTCAAGCGCGGTTACCGGCGCAGAAGTCCCGGGTACCGGCGAAGTGCTCCCGGGCACCGGTGCATTGTTCTCAGGCACCGGCGGGGGCGCAGTGCTCCCGGGCTGAACCACAACCGATTGGATTCGGTTTTCGTCATTGTCAACGTCCATGAGTACGTCGCCGTCGACGAAATCGACACTATTATTAATATCCTCAAGCGGGAATTCTGTAACAATAATTAAATGGAATACTACAGTATTAGCGTGATGAAGGCTTCTATAGTAGAAAGACTAATAAGAACCTTAAAATATTGATTGTGGCAACGTTTCAGTTTAAACGGCTCATATAATTGGACTAAACTGATAAGAAATGTAGTTTTACAATATAATAATAAAAAACATAGTACCATAGGCATGCCACCGGCGAGTGTGAACAAAACCAACTCTGACGAACTGCTCCATAAGGTATATAATTATATCAAAGTCAAACCTTCAAGCAAGTTCAAGGTTAATGACCACGTGCGAATCAGCAAGCATAAATCAGCCTTCTCCAAGGGTTACACCGGCAACTGGACTACGGAATTTTTTCAAATTGTCAAGGTGCTAATTACTAATCCAACCACATATTTACTTCAAGATGCTAAGCGGGAACCGATCTCTGGATGTTTCTATGAAGAGGAACTGCAAAAGGTTCAAAACTCTGACATTTACCTCGTGGAAAAAGTTTTAAAACGTAAGGGAGATAAAGTGTTTGTAAAGTGATTGGGTCTGAATGAAAAATCTTGGATTAATAAAAGTGAAATTGTATAAAAAAATAATGTTTTTTTCTTTTACATTCCTCCCCCCCCACTCACTCATTTAATGGGTGTTAAATAAAACACTGTCTATTCATGAATATATTATTTATTAGTACAATATCAAAAAAAGTATATATATATTATAAAAACTAACAAAGCTAGACATTTCCTACATAATTATAGGTAGGTTTAGGTAAATGAAGGATAATATATCTACTTAAAACTAACAAAGGCTTCGCTATGCAAAGTTGTATGAAACATTATTATCATTATTATTATTATCTAGTTAAGTTACTCAGTTTACGTCTAAAAAAAAAAGTGAATTTATACAAATCACAATGCTAAATATAGATATAAAAATCGCTATGCAAAATATAAAAAGTAGCACTTGATATATTCATACATAATATCAGCTATTAGAAGAGGTAGTTTGGTTGGTTACACTTATTTAAAATATATGTAAATAAACCTAATGAAGTGAAATTATACAAATCGCAATGCTAAATATAGATATAATAAAATCGCTATGCTAAATATTAAAAAGTAGCACTTGATCTATTCATACAATAATATCTATTAGAAGAGGTAGTTTTGTTGGCTACACTTATTTAAAATGTATGTAAAAACCTAATGAAAAGTCATAGTACTTACCTTAATCTACATTAAATGTAGAATGTTCAAAGCAGTCAGCCTCTGCTTGAGTCAATAAAGAAACGAAATGTTGGTATGAATCAATGGAGCCCCCACCCAATACATACTCAAAATAACACCCTTAATCATCCCATATTCTTGACAATACGTAATACTCGTATGTAAAGCTACAGTTACTGAAGTGTAACTTACAAAATATTAAATTCATACGATTTATTATAAATCTTGATGGAACTGGTAATATCCAGGTGTATAATAAAGGCACTCGCTTTAAATATTCAATAAATTGCGATTGATTCATCGCAGAAACAACTTGACTCTGATTATTATTATTATTCATGATTGATTATTCCTTTGAGGAAATCTGTAAAAAAAAAATACATATATTCAATTAAACACTTACATGAACGTTAATTACATTTTAGAGTCTCCATTCACATCATTTTTTCGTGTAAATTTTAACAGATACGATCGTCCTATTGGTCCTTTATTGATAAGGTACGTGTCTCCATCATTCAACTCCTTTATTGTGTCCTCATCCAGGTTATTGAAGCGAGATGGTAGCGTCATCAAGGTCTCACTAACACCAGCCGTGAAGCAAGATTGTGAAGTATAACATGCTGTAATCAGCATAGGTTGATCCACAGGTAACTCTTTAACCCGGATCCAGTTTGTTACCCTTGCAGCGGTTTCATTCAACTTATTCAAATTTGAAGACATTTTTTTAATTATTTAAATTATTCACTTACTCGAATAGGTGTGTAAGTACGTAATTTGGTAGATATGTATATCAACTGAGTGTGATGCGAGTAGATATGATACATATTATAAAACCGAATGTAATTTATAGTTAATCACACATTCATAGTTGAATACATATATGAGTACACACACACACAAGCAGCATAAAACCGCATTATCATCCGTTCCCACGAAGGTAAAATAGTTATTTTACAATTGAATTATTATATCAGTTATGTGGTAATGTAATGCATGATATTCCAGACGATTTCTTTATTTTATTGATTTCTGAAGCACTCCAATTAAGCATCATTTCCAAATAGGTCTAATATTTAAGACAATCTTCACTCAAACTTACATTTTCTTCAGCCATCTTTGTGGTACTTTTTACTGAAGTTGTAGTAATACTGTTACGCCGACGGAATAAGGCGTCTCATTTTCAATCGTGGATTTCGATGCTTTAGAAGCTTGTGAAAGAGATAGCATGATTAGAAAGAGACAGCGATACTGAGAACCTTCGAGAAGCATGAGAAAGAGACAACACGATTAAAAATGAGACGGCAATACGCAGAATATTCCAGACCCGTGAGTCAAGGTCAAGGACATCGCGAACAATACAAGGTAGAAAGGCGTAGAACATTCCAGCAACGAATAGTCTCGAACGACCTTAGCGGGGCAAAGTACATCGATCATTCCAGAATACGTTCTGGAATGGATCGGAGACGGGAACTATAAAGGCGGACCGATTGCAAGTACCTAGTCAGTCTTTAATTGGAAAGCGAACTATGCGAACAAGAGCGACCCGAGCGATCATCTGAGTATTTGAATTTATTGTGCGATAATTGTTTGTAACGGTTTAAGTGAGTGCGTTATTAAAGTCTACTTTTGATTATCGGTGTATTTGTGCATTTCTATCAGTTACCTACCCCCACATACGTAACAATAACCTTCTCAGTAGTAGTAGTAGTCGGTGTAATAAATGGAACTTCATGTTTAACAGGCGGCTTTGAATTTACCGGTTGCTTTGCAACTCTTACAGAAAATTCTATACCATCATCGTCACGTATCAATTGAAAAAAGTTATCAGATGACCATGTTTGCTTTAAAGTAACTTGCCGTCTAACGCGGTGTCTTAACTTTATTGATTCCATCGATAATTCCATTCGTAACACAATCATATCTTCATTATCAATGCAAAAAGGTATATTAGTTATCTCACTTTGCTTCAAATGAACACTTTTTACAGGTGAAGTAGTACCTTTTTTCACCATCTCAATATGTATTTTCCATAACGTAGTTAGATTTTTTACTTCACTTCGCCTGGTCTTTATTCCAATACATTTGCTTGCACAAACTTCCATGGTCTGATAGCGCATGAAGGAAAATTATAATTTTTCATGTATGGTGATAATATAACACTTCTTCTATCATCTATCAGCATCATACACCGCCTCAAGATTTAACAGGACCGTTAGCGGTAATAAATTTGAAATAAACATTTTTCAACTTTGATCAGTAACATAAAACCGTTATGAACTAGCTTATTTACTTTACATGATGCATAAACATGATAAATCATAGTTTTATAGTCATCTCCCCCTCCACCCAATTAGTTTAGATAGGTACAAGCATTTATGCATGCTTTTGCAAACATTATTCTTATCTAAAACTACCATTTCCCGTACACGATTAACAATCATTTTGCTAACAATCCCACGCGTTTCAAGGACAAATATATGAAGCTAACCACAATTAATAACTAAACATTCGTTTAACTCGTTCGATAACAACCAACAAAGCTCAAGCACCCCCGACCAGCAACCGACCACGCCTGACACCCAAACCCCACACTACACGCATCCAACCAGAGCTCTCGCCCACGCAACTTGTACACAACTACCAACCAACGTAACACGAACCCTCAAACATACCTATTTCACCAAAACCACTATAACCTGAACCATACACACCCAACATCACACACCACAACAGAGCTCTACTTACACTAGACCGGAAGTGGTCCAGAACCCTTAATAATACCCTACTGTCGTTTTGGTAAAATAAGTTGATGTTTGGAACCGTAAGGTAAAAGTGACTTATGAATTCTACCTCCAAGTCGTAGCGACCTATCACTGTCCAGGAATGGCGTAAGGTGGCGCAGCGGATGGGAAGGTAATTTACCTGACGATATATCATCGTTAAAAACAAATTGTTGAGTTAAATGAATAAGTCGATTCAAGGAAAAGTTATATTCGGGCACCGTGTTGTACTCAGGAAACGTTTCTTTAAGCCCTTTACATTTATTGTAGAAGCGAAATATCATTGCTGTGACACGAACTAGTTTGCCGAGCGACGAAAATTGTGTACCTAATGAAATCCACGTCTTGAATTGGAGGCGCCGTGGACGCGTTGGGACAAATAGGTAAGTTGCGTTTCTCTTCGCAGGTATCTATAATTGGCTTCTGTATAGGCCAGGAGTCGGGACTTAATTGGAGCCATGGAGGCCCATGGTACCACAAGTCGTGATGAACTAGCGCGGCGGGCAGCAGGCCCCGCGACGCGGAATCGGCAGGGTTGTCGGCCGACGGCACGTGGCGCCAGCTGCTCGCGGGCACGCAGGACAAGATCTCAAAATCAAAATCAAAATCATTTATTTGTCCAACATAGGTTAATTACACGATGTTCAATTATATTGCTGTATCACTATGTGGTGCCCATGGGCATACAAATGTTTATTATAATATTGTACAAATGAAGCATGCTTAGTTTAGGTAATTTGCTATAAAATAAAGATAAAGATACTTAGGACATATACGATATTTTAAAATCAGTGTCAAAAACGAATTATTTTCATTCAAAAATTCCGTTATCGAATAATAGGCATTTTCTATAAGAAACAGTTTTAAGTTTTTCCTAAAATCCGCATCATTACTTTTATTTGTTAAAATGTTTTTTGGTAGTTTATTATAAATTGTGTGGGCCATTCCAAGTATACTTTTACGCAATAGGGCCGTATTACTCGGCGGTGCTTTAAATTTGTCTTTTAGACGCACACTTCTAAATCTGTTAAAGAGGTTTTGGTTATTGTTTACAAAAGTGCATATTTCATAAATGTACAGACAAGGTAGCGTTAGAATTTGAAGGTGTCTAAAGTGCGATTTACATGAATCACTTTGTTTATCTATCTATCTATCTAATGCACTTTTTCTGCGCCTTAAACGCATTTTCTCTATGTGTTGAATTACCCCAGAAGAAAACACCATACCGTAAAATTGATGTAACATACGCGTGGTAAGCAGTAAGGACAGTTGACTGATTCGCTCTTTTTCTTAAATTGTAAAGAGCATATGAGAATTTACTAAGTTTCTTACATATTTGGTCTATTTGGTTTTTCCACGTCAATTTATTATCAATGGTAACCCCTAAAAATTTGGTTATATCCGTTTCATTTACTTGATATCCTTTATAAGCTATATTTAAATTTATTGAATTAACTCTTTGTTTAAATGTCATTATATGCGTTTTATCTAGGTTTAGTTTCAAATTGTTCTTGGTTAACCATTGTATGATTTTTTCTAACGTGGTGTTAATCTCAGATTCATACGTGTTAATATTTTGTCCCGAGAATATAACAGTGCTGTCATCAGCAAAGAGAACCATCGGATAATCAACAGCTTTAGGTAGGTCATTTATATAGATCAAGAACAATAACGGGCCTAATACACTTCCTTGGGGTACACCATAACGAATTTCCCTGGAATTGGATGAATATATTTCTTCTACTTTTGATTTTAGAGATAGCCTTTTTATTTGTTTTATTTGCTTTCGATTTTTCATGTTAATTAAACTAAGAACATTACCGCGTATTCCATTATGTAAAAAGTTTGTCAAAAAGAACATCATGATCTACAAAGTCAAACGCTTTGGACATATCCATGTACAAAGCGCAAACAGGGATCCTTTTGTCAACGTTTGTTATGACTTTCTGAAGTAAATCAAATATAGCCATATTTATCGATTTCATCTTACGAAACCCTTTTTGTTCCTGAGCGAAAAGGCTATGACATTCGAAATAATCATATAAACTGTTATGTATAACTTTTTCAATTATTTTAGAGAAGACAGAGACTAAAGCAATGGGCCGGTAATTTTCCAAGTGGCTTTTGTTTTATTTGTAGAATTTTTAATATAGTGTTCATTTTGGGATTTTTGAGTTAAGTTTATTATGTTTCTAAGCTTCCTAGAATAACATTTAAACTCATCTTTATTTTCAGTATTTGAGGTCATTCTATATTTCCATAAAAGCTCTCTTTTCCGCCTACAGCAGTTTTTTATTCCCTTCGAAATCCATTTTGGTTTGAAAATATTGGCAATGCGGACTTTTTTAGTTGGAAAGCAAAGTTTATAAAACGGATCGAAAGTGTCGAAAAAACAATTGAAGGCTTCATTTGGATCATTTGCTAGATAAACATTATTAAAGCTGAGTTTTTGTAGACAATCCTTGAATTTAGTTATATTTATATCACACGTATCAATTTTTTGTATGAACCAATGTGAGATAAGACATGTTTTCTTTACTGGAGATTTTATTAATTGTGCTGTGTGGTCAGAAAGAGCTATATCTAAAACTTCAGTTTTACCACCCCTAAAATTATGAATAATATTATCAATGCAAGTACCACTGCACAGCCGAGTCGGCTGGGATACGCCCAAGGTAAGATTGTAGCTATAAATGAGATTCTTTTCTTTTCGTTTTCATTTTATGTTCGGTAACATTTATAACATCTACTTGTTTTCTAGACTCTATTAATTCTTGGAGATAAACACATAATATGTCAGCTTTGTTAATTAAGCCATTAATATTTTGATGAAGTACAATTATGTGGTTGTAAACTACTAGACCACTAAGGACATGTTTGGTTAAATGTTTCTTTGACAGTTGACAATTGTTACTTATAAAAAAACCGGTCAAGTGCGAGTCGGACTCGCGCACCGAGGGTTCCGTATGTAAGATAATATGGTTGGAAAACGCAATAGTACTTTCTTCATTTTGTTATGTACTTTATTATCTATGCAATAAGGTCCATTTTGACTAACCTAAATTTCAACACAGATTTTTAACTCTCTGCGACTGACGTAACGTCTATCAGACACCACCAAAAAAAAAACTCCGTATAGCGTGTTATAGCTCTGTATCGCTCAGTACCTTGAATAACACAAATATGTACATACATACATACATACATTAAATCACGCCTGTTTCCCAGAGGGGTAGGCAGAGACCACTTCGTTTCACCTGCTACGATCTTGACAAATCTCTTTCGCTTCTTCCACATTCATGCATCGAGTCATGCACGCACGTCGGTTTCGGGTACTTAAAAGTCGGCCCTTTTCCAGTATTTCTCCGATTTGATTCGAAAAAGTACGCCTAGGGCGGCCCCTTCCGACCCTTCCACTCACTTTAGCTCTGTATATCTCTTTCGTCAATCTTCTTTCATCCATCCTTTCCAAATGACCGAACCATCAAAACATGCCCTTACACAAATATGTTTGTTATATATTAATCGTAGAAGTAACATTCAAAATTAGCATCATTTACGATTACTAACACCATCTGTTGGCGAGTAGCTAGCACTTCATTCATCATAACTAATGTGTATGGTTAACTTTCGCTGAAAAAGTTATCAAAATATGGTCACGCCGGCGTGGCCGACCTTGTCGGGTCGGCGCGCCGCCGCCAGCTCATTGTTGCTCGGCGCGCAAGTACCCAGCCTGTATTTTTTTTCAATGATAGCTTCATTAATACGCTTTATATTAATTTAATTAGAAACCTCGTGCTGATTCGTGTTTTTGACTTTTTTGAAGAAAACGAAGCGTTGATACCGAGGAGGGAGTTTTATAAAGAATGGTTAAAGTACAGCAAAAAAGATAAATGAAGGGCTTTATTAGACTACTTTTCATGATTATCGCTCGGACTTCCAAAAACATTTTATGAAAAACGTGCTGAATGTGGAAAAATACAGAACCATTTCGGGACATTATCGCAAAAGGTATTAATTGGCTGAATGGTGAAGGCCTTAAATTTTCTATACAACTTAAAATAATATAAATTTGAAAATAAGAGCAAATAACGCCCTTTTTACAACGTCGTACAAAAACCAGTTTAAGCTCACCTCACATTTTAGGGGAAATCAGCGTACCCCTGTACGCTGTGAGATCAAATTATACTGGATATTAAGTTTTTTCGTTAAAAATAGCTTGTTTTTCAACTTTTTATAAATATTGATATTTCTAGCTTCAATGTGTTGAGTTTTGATCTTATATTTAGCTTCAAATAATATTATCCACCTAGATCGGGCTCTTGTCGCACTGTACGCCGTTCCTTGCATAAAGACCCTGTTTTTTTGTGATTTGATTAAAAATGTACAGATTTCAGATTTTTTCCTATTCTTGCAGTAAAAGACGGTGTTACTTGCCAAATTTCATAGTTCTAGGTCAACGGGAAATACCCTATATATTTTGATTCCCTGGAGAGTGTCGAAATACACGTTTTTTGCGACATAAACGGCCGTATCTTTTTTTTACGTAAATGTAGAAGTTTGATTTTTTCCCAGCTTCAAGAACTGTAGATTTGAGTATATGGTTTAAATTTCAACTCGATACCTCTACGCGTTCCTGAGATAACTTGACAGACGGACAGACGGACGGACGGACGGATAACAAAGTGATCTTATAAGGGTTCCGTTTTTCCCTTTTGAGGTACGGAACCCTAAAAAGAGGAGCTATTATAAAATGCTTCATTTACACTTCTTAGTACTAGATTTACACATTGCGCTAATTTGTACTTTTCTCTGTAGTTTAGTTTATTGCCATCATTTTGGTAATCCGATTTACTTACCCGAATAAATACTGTTAGGTTGCAGCCATACATGCGGTAAATTGGTAAAAGTTTTACATATAGCAAAATTTAATTCATGAACAAAATTATTGTAGTGTTCCGAATAGTCATTAATGGAATATGGAATGTCACATATGATCACATTGATGTGTGTAGAGTTTTTAACCGTGTCTTCTAAGAAATTTATTATTTTATTTAACGGTGTAATATTGTAGTCACTGCCCCCGTGTTAACGCCGCTGTCGCGGCATTGGTACGGCGCCACCATGGATGGTTTTACATCGCCCTGTTCACGCCGCTGTCACGGCATTCAGCCGCGTGCGGCGCCACCATCGACGGCCTCACGTCGCGCCACTGCAGGCGACCAATGGGCGCCGCATCCTACCACTGCGGTTAACCAATGGGCGCAGCTGCATCACGAACGCGCGGCCGCGCGACCAATGGGCGCGCTTCATCGGCTACGCGACTAACCATAGCGAGGGAGTGCCCCGCTCCGGGACACTAAATCCAGCGTCGGTCCGCCGGCGCCGGCCATTCCGCCATTTTCCGCCAACTAGTTCACTCAATTTCTGTTTGTTATTTTCAAAGACTTGTAATTAGTCATAATTTAGAAACTAACAGATTATACCAGTATTTTTGTAACCACCGTATTTATCATTGCCGCCGGCGTCCAACTCATCAGCAAGCTCCCTTACAAGTTTTCGAGCCGGATACGTGCGCGACGTTACGAAACAAAAGGACGCGACGACGTATCGAGGGGTCTCCGGTTGCGGCGGCGCACACACAAGAGCGAACGACACGAACGGCGTGAACCACAACAACGGCGTGAATCAAGAAACATCCAAAAAGAGCTAGCCAGATTCAGCACCAAATCCACAAAAAAAAAACCAGGAAAAGGGGTTTGCGAGTTCGTTCCAATTAGATTCTATGCGCAAAAACTAATTTAGTCCAAATAGTCCCTACTTGAATTTTCAAAACTAAAATCTCATTTTTACCCCAACTTATTTTCCTCCAAGTAGGTACCTACTACAAAAGGTAAATCGAGCTGCATCTCTATTAAATTCACATGTTTTGCCACAGTTAATTGGCATTCTTGATCATAATAGTCACGAAAAGTATTATTCCTAATATTTCTACTTTTTTGTGTAAATTCACGTTTTTACATACTATTTTAATGAATAAAGTTTACCTTTTCGGGCAGTAAATTAGAAGCAATTGGCTTTTATACTCAGAGACCGCAGAGTTGGGTTAGCAATAACACCGTATTGACCATCTGAAACAGACCGGGCGTACTTTAGAAACAGAACGTGGCGATTACGTGACGCTATTGCGACGTACACTTTCAACATGAAAATTTACCTTTAAGACGCGCGACAGCGCACGTTAAGACCCTAGACACGAGCACAGCAGTTATTCGTGTTGAACAAGAGGCATCCTGACCTGAAAGGAATCGAAGTGAGTCTTTATTTAAAAGCCGGCATCGGCGCGGCACCGTGAATAATATACGCGAAAGTTACAGCATACTCACTGTGAAACCCGGCCTCAAGGGCAAAGTAAACGTCTAGACATGATTAGCAACGATATGATTTACTCGGCCACGGCATTTATCGGCTTTTATTCACACGGAATCACAGCAGAAGATCTGAATCATCTCTCAATGACCGGCCTGCAAACGTAAGTGACGCCGTAGTGATGTTCCTGCCGCATTCCAATGCATCTCCGGTCGCTGCCAACCTAGCCGATTCAAATCGAAGAGAAAAGCACTAACACTTCCGATCCTTCCCAGTAAAGAAGGACTTTTGCTTAGCTGAAATTAAGTGAATAAAACATCTGGAACTAGTAAATAAGAATGTAAGATGGAAACCGGTAAATCAATCTGCTCACACGCCGACTAGACGATGCCTTAGTCTAATGTCAAACGTCAAAGTGACGTTTTATACTATGACAAAACAACTAACCAAACAATACCGCTGTCCGGGTTTTGCATTGAAAATAACAAGGAATTACTGTTGTAAAACGGGTTAAATATGAGTTCAGAATGTGGATAGAGGAACCTAGATCTAGGATAATAAACGCTCGGTGTCGAAATGCGTGAGATAAAGTGAGTTCCTAAGTGTAAATCAAGCCGGTTCAATGTCGACGGTTTGTTATTCAAGACGAGAGAGTAATTTACAAGTTATTAGAAGTACACCGGCTCCTTCAAGTATGGGCGTGAAGCTCGTCCGCTCGTTAAATAGCCGCCACGAGACTCGGCCAGGAACCAGCGAGGAAAGCCTCCAAACAAAAGAAAGGATGAACTAAATGATCAGGTATTGTACCGACAGTCCTTTTCGAATACTAGCTGTAAGTAGTCAATGGTAGGCGTCAAAACGGCGCTCTGAGCGAGCCAGGGCTGACGCCTTCCCCGTCTTCATGTAAACCAAGCAAGAAAAGGTGACATCACACTTTTGGGGTGTTACAGTAGGGTTCCAGTTGGGAAAAATAATTTTATTTCAGAATCGCTAAGATTCTGAAATAAAATTATTATACACACTCCCATGTGTAAAAACCACATACTGCAAAGGACTTTGCCATAATGGGAAAGTCAATTAAATCATAGGCCCGATCCTGGTCCACTAGCGTGAGACGTGGTTGCCATTCTCGCGCCTACTACGCATAAACACATAACGTTCTTCCAAAAAGAACATAAGAAAATAAATCCTAACCCTACTACTTGCTCCTACAATAGATTTCGCCTTAATGGGGAAATCCGTTAAATCATAGGCCCGATCCTTGGTCCTTTTCCTCCATCCTACGCTCAGAACCAATACCTCTTCGTCTGTGTCGACTATCCCTAGGACTAGGACTAGGATCCCACGAGAGGTGTGCGCATCACCGCTCGGTTACTCCCTCATGCACAGCCACGTCGCAGCACTCACGGGCACGCAGCATGCAAGACGATAACCTCCGCCTTGAAGCTTCCAGAATAGCCTTGGAGCTTCCAGGGTAGCCTTGGAGCTTCCAGGGTAGCCTTGGAGCCCTTAAATGTATAATATAACATTTCAGAAAAGAAACAAACACAGACACCTCACCCGACAGACAACTCATCACTTTTAATGAATAAAGTTTACCTTTTCGGGCAGTAAATTAGAAGCAATTGGCTTTTATACTCAGAGACCGCAGAGTTGGGTTAGCAATAACACCGTATTGACCATCTGAAACAGACCGGGCGTACTTTAGAAACAGAACGTGGCGATTACGTGACGCTATTGCGACGTACACTTTCAACATGAAAATTTACCTTTAAGACGCGCGACAGCGCACGTTAAGACCCTAGACACGAGCACAGCAGTTATTCGTGTTGAACAAGAGGCATCCTGACCTGAAAGGAATCGAAGTGAGTCTTTATTTAAAAGCCGGCATCGGCGCGGCACCGTGAATAATATACGCGAAAGTTACAGCATACTCACTGTGAAACCCGGCCTCAAGGGCAAAGTAAACGTCTAGACATGATTAGCAACGATATGATTTACTCGGCCACGGCATTTATCGGCTTTTATTCACACGGAATCACAGCAGAAGATCTGAATCATCTCTCAATGACCGGCCTGCAAACGTAAGTGACGCCGTAGTGATGTTCCTGCCGCATTCCAATGCATCTCCGGTCGCTGCCAACCTAGCCGATTCAAATCGAAGAGAAAAGCACTAACACTTCCGATCCTTCCCAGTAAAGAAGGACTTTTGCTTAGCTGAAATTAAGTGAATAAAACATCTGGAACTAGTAAATAAGAATGTAAGATGGAAACCGGTAAATCAATCTGCTCACACGCCGACTAGACGATGCCTTAGTCTAATGTCAAACGTCAAAGTGACGTTTTATACTATGACAAAACAACTAACCAAACAATACCGCTGTCCGGGTTTTGCATTGAAAATAACAAGGAATTACTGTTGTAAAACGGGTTAAATATGAGTTCAGAATGTGGATAGAGGAACCTAGATCTAGGATAATAAACGCTCGGTGTCGAAATGCGTGAGATAAAGTGAGTTCCTAAGTGTAAATCAAGCCGGTTCAATGTCGACGGTTTGTTATTCAAGACGAGAGAGTAATTTACAAGTTATTAGAAGTACACCGGCTCCTTCAAGTATGGGCGTGAAGCTCGTCCGCTCGTTAAATAGCCGCCACGAGACTCGGCCAGGAACCAGCGAGGAAAGCCTCCAAACAAAAGAAAGGATGAACTAAATGATCAGGTATTGTACCGACAGTCCTTTTCGAATACTAGCTGTAAGTAGTCAATGGTAGGCGTCAAAACGGCGCTCTGAGCGAGCCAGGGCTGACGCCTTCCCCGTCTTCATGTAAACCAAGCATGAAAAGGTGACATCACACTTTTGGGGTGTTACAGGTTAAAGGTTTAGGTAGTCTTTGTCCCAAATCGCAGCACAGCTTCTTCAATAGCTAATTTATTTTAATTTACACATTCCAGCAATTGGCGTGGCGTGGCTTCGCTCGCGCGGGACGTGCCTACGTGACCTGAGCAGGAACCGCGTGGCACGTGGCATGCTTGAGTGAACCCTCTGCCTGTTTCGCCTGATCTTTCACACCTCGCACGTTCTAAAATTTACGTATCGTTTCACAAGCTAACTTTCTTCCAATATTTTAATTCCTATGTTTCATGTGTGTGTGTGTGTGTGTGTGTGTGTGTGTGTTTGTGTGTGTGTGTGTGTGTGTGTGTGTGTGTGTGTGTGTGTGTTAATCTTATTCCTTTCACTGCACTTTCATTTACTAAACCAAAATAATTTGTTCACATGCTCGATAAGCTGCAAATTTATTTACTAACATGAATATTTCAAATTTAAAAAAGATTAGAGGGTCTTTAAAGGCAAAATTAACCATATTTAAAACTTATCTAGATACTCTTTTACCTAGCAAAGAGTACAGTAACCTACAAATTTCAGAACTAAATGCCCGTTTTAGTAAAATTCAAAACTTGTACGGTGACTTTGACACAATACAGATTGATATAGAAACCATAACGGATCTTCCAGATGACGAGTTCAAATACCGAGCAACCTTCGAGTCCAGCTACTTCGAAGTCGTGGCGGCTGCGCAGGAGCTGCTCAGCAGGCATGCGGCGGCGGGTGCTGCCTCTGCGGCGTTGGACGACAAGTCGGTGACGAGTTCTATCGATGTTACGGCAAATTCAGGTGGGCCAACAATCAAATTACCGACAATTCACTTACCTACCTTTTCTGGGCGCTATCAGGAATGGCTAGAGTATCACGACACATACAAGTCGTTGATACACAATAATGCAACAATACCAAAAATTTCATTATTTACGAAATTCGCTAAAGGACAGTGCGTCAGTCATCATTAAATCATTGGAGTTCTCGTCAGACAATTATGATGTTGCATGGGACTTATTGTGTGAGCGCTACAACAATAATAGAATTCTAATAAATAATCACATACAAGCTTTGTTTAACATAGAGCGAGTACATCAAGAGTCTTCTAAAGCTTTGCGACAAACAATTGACTCGGTCAATAGACACTTGAGAGCCCTAAAAACTTAACCTGCCGACTGACCACTGGGACATTTTAATTATCCACATGGTAACTAGCAAGCTGGATGCAGCCACACTACGTAACTGGGAGACAGGACGCAACAATTTAAAACATATTCCCACATTAAATGAGTTTAATACATTTCTAAAAAACCGAGCAGACTTGCTAGAAACCATGGAGGAAACGCAAAAACAAGACAAACCTCGACGATTTAGCGACACAACATATAATAAACCTAAATCGTTCGTAGTAAACAATTTACAAACTCCAAAACAGCCTTACAAATTCAAAATGTCCTGTCTGCAAAGATTATCATTCCATCTATCAATGTATAAAGTTCAAATTCATGCCGGTTGAAGCTAGAATAGAAAACGTGAAAAAATTTAAACTTTGTATAAATTGTTTGCGGTCAGGACATAATGAATCACAATGTCGACTAAAATCATGTCGGTTATGCTCACAGCGACATAACAGTATGCTACACATCAATACTATGACAAAGTCGCATGTGATCAACTGCAGAAGTGGTTTTCGTGTAACGGCTTGCTTCTGAATGTAACAAAGTCAAGCGTCATGATTTTCTCGGGGCGTAGTGTTCCTGTTCCTCCGTGCGTTGCAAATAGTCCGATGCCTGTATGCGATCAGTGTAGGTTTCTCGGCTTCACCCTGGACTCGAATCTTAATTGGAAGTGCCATGTTGACCTGTTGTGTGGTAGATTGAGTAGTGCAGTCTTTGCGTTGCGTAAGCTGAAATTGCTTATATCTGACGACGCTCTAAGGCAGGTTTATTATGCACATTTTCACTCACTGATGTCGTACGGCACACTCTTATGGGGAAACTCTACGGATGCCAACAGGGTAATGCTGATGCAGAAACGTGCAGTACGTACGTTGGTTGGGGCGAAGCCAAGACATACTTGTCGAGGCTTTTTCACAGCGCACCGCATAATGACGCACTACTCACTTTACATATTCGACATTATTATGTTTGTCCGATCGAATATTTCTTCGTTTGCGACAGTAGACGTCGTCGGCAAACAACTCCGCCACACAGGGCGTTTGAGAACTGTTCCTCGTCGCATGGCACTTGCAGGTAAGAACCCGCGCGTCATCGGTCCCACGTACTACGAGCGTCTACCCGCCGAACTCAAACGCGAACCATCTGACGAAACGTTTAGGCGTCGGCTTAGGAATCTTTTGTTGGATAACCCAGTTTATTCGGTAAATGAGTATATGGAACTTGACTTATAAAAAATGATTGACTTTTACAATTTTTATTATTATAATTTAATTCTATTTCTGACGACCTCAATGTAACTGCATATAATTTGACATGTAATGTAATTTATACTGTGTTATATTGAGTAATAAAAAAAAAAAAAAAAAAAAAAAAAGTCAGAATCTCATCCGACCACAGCGACCACATCAAGGGACTGTGTGGTACTACCAACTGTGCCGGAGCAAACACAATCACAACAAAGCAACATCACATTGTCGTCTGTTCATCATAGTCAAGTGTTGTTGTCGACTGCTATGATTAATGTAAACGACAGAAATGGAAACAAACACAAAGTTAGAGTACTTCTAGACAATGGAAGCACTTCAAGTTTAATTACAGAAACATTACAAAAAACAATAAAATTGCCCTCTTATGCTTCTTCAATATGTGTTCAAGGGCTGAATAATCAAAAACCTAAAATTACAAGTAGGTGTGACCTAAATATATACTCACTTGCAGATAGTAGGTACACAGCTGACGTCAATTGTTATGTTGTGCCTCAAATCACCCAGTTGATTCCTACAAATAAAATTGAATGTGATAGTTTCACTATTCCCCCTCACATCCATCTCGCGGACCCTAAATTCGCGGTGCCGTCTGAGGTGCAGATGCTGTTGGGTGCGGACCTCTTTTGGGAGGTCCTTACAAACAACAAAATAAACCTGGGCAAGAACAAACTAACTCTCGTTGAAACAAAACTTGGGTGGCTTGTCTCAGGATCTATACAAACATTAAATACAAGTCAAAATCAATCCTATAATACAGTCCATTGCAATTTAATCAATAACATTGAGCTCGAAGCAAAACTAGACAAATTTTTCAAGTTAGAATCAGTTCCCACCGCTCAACAAATCCACACTAAAGGTGAGAGTGAGTGTGAACAAATATTCAAAAATACAACAACACGCCACCCAGATGGCAAATTTGTTGTCACTATACCTCTAAAAGAATCTCCTGAGTGTTTGGGCGATTCGCAACAACAAGCTTTGACAAGGTTCTATTCACTGGAACGCAAATTCGAACGCAATCCAGAATTAAAGCAAAAGTATGTAGATTTCATTAATGAGTACATCGCTTTGGGTCATATGTCAGAAAATACTAACATACACACTGATTAAACATCATATTTTCTCCCACATCATGCAGTGTGTCGCGACACTAGTCTTACAACAAAATTGCGCACCGTGTTTGACGGTTCAGCTGTCACAACTTCTGGCAAATCATTCAACGACATACAACATATTGGTCCCATTGTACAAGACGATCTATTAAGCATTTTATTAAGATTTAGACGGCATAAGTATGTTGTAAGTGCAGATGTAGAAAAAATGTATCGACAAATTTATGTACATCATGAACAGCGCAGCTTGCAGCAAATTCTGTGGCGACCAGATCCTACTGAACAAATAAAACAATACACACTTAACACAGTAGTATACGGATTGGCGTCATTGATTGCCATACCTAGCCACTAGATGTCTGATACAGTTGGGTCAAGAATGTACAAACAAAAATGTAAGTGAAACGATCCTACATGACTTTTACGTTGACGACAACATTTCAGGAAATGATGACGAAACGACATTGACTGAAACTTGCAGGAGCGTCATTGAAGCGCTAGATGGCGCTCATTTCCATTTAAGAAAATGGCGGTCAAATAAACTGTCATTACTTAACACTATAGTTAATGATAATGATAGTGATGAATTACTAAATTTAAATAATGATGAGTATGCAAAAACATTAGGTTTACTCTGGGCTTGCAAAAAAGATTCACTATTATTTTCATTAACTGATGACACGCATCATAAAAAACTAAACAAACGCACAATTTCATCTGTCATTGCCACTGTATTTGATCCATTAGGTTTAATTAATCCTTGCCTATTGCAGGCTAAGCTCATTTTGCAAACATTGTGGGCAAAAACAATAACTTGGCACGGCCAGCTACCAGCTGAAGTTGAGTCACAGTGGAAAACCTTTATGCAACACCTGCCAGAAATCAATCAAATTCAAATTCTTTTTTTCGTCGTCGTCGTTTGTGGAGTTCAGACGTGTTGTTTGTCGCTTTGCTATTTAACTATCTTATTTAAATTAAATATTTTTTGCAACTTTGTTACTCCAAGTGTGAATTATCGGTACCTCTCTTACTATCTTTCGAGGGTTCCCATATACGACCGCGGCCATATTGGATTTGTATCTGCCTCTCGTTCCCTTGTACGACGTTTGGTGCTGCATGACTGTTATCCCCATCTTATTGGAAAATTTGAAGATAGAAAAAATCAGAAGAGTGCCGCTCCGGACGTGAGGCTCGAACTCTCGACAGCTGGCGTCCCGCCTTGCCGCGCGCCGTGCGTTGAACCACTGGACCAGCGGGCGTGACGTAGCCGTGGCGAAATTACTCACCGCTATCGGCGAGCGCGCCCCCGTACCAAGGTATTTCGGCCGGAGCGATAACTTAGCGACAGATTAACGATCCGTGAATTTCGTGGTGCGGAGTCTCTCGCTAATGATTCATCGTGAGTAACTGACTATACTGAGTTATAAGGCTGCTCATTGCTGATTAATGACTTTTAGACGCACTGATAATAATCGGGAATAAATCGCGCCGCCTTAATATTTGCTTCAACTTCAGGCCTTCCTTTCTGTGACATTGCATCTTTGCCTGTTTGCTACTATGACCGCTAAATACGAGGCTTGTGGTAAATTCATCGCTGGTCAGGGCGTACTGGGATGCACCTCCTGCACTCGCCTTTTTCACTTTCAGTGCTTAAATTTGTCTTCAGAAGAATTCAAAAAGTTCCCTAAAGATAAAAAAGTGAAAAAATGCTCTGCCTGTAGAATGGAGGAACGCAGTGTAAAGACCCCAACTCGTGCTGCAGACGTGTGCGCTCCTGTTAGCATTTCAGCGCCGCCATCTCACAGCGCCGCACCGGCCGATGCCGCGGTGCCGCCGCCCGCGCGGGCCTCTCCTGCGGTACCAGCGGCAGCCACGCCCGCTCCGATTCAACCACCTGCCTCCTTATCAAGTGATCTTGAAACCAAGCTTATGAACTTTACTAAAAGCTCTAACGACGCTTTAAAAGTCGAGTTGGGGAACATAGTAAAGTCCGAGATTGCGAAGCATTTTACTGCTATCACGGCTGAGTTAAATCTCAAGATTACGTTGCTCGAGGAGAAAACGTCCAAAATTCAAGAGCTTGAAGACAAACTAGGAAGCTCTAACTTGCGTATTCTGGAGCTTGAGCAACAGTTCGGCGCGCACCAACAGTGGTTACGTATGAACAACCTAGAAGTGTCCGGGGTGCCGGAGTCGGCCAGTGAGCTACCTAGTAACATTGCCACTCAAATAGCTAGATGCGCAGGTGTAACTCTTCATCCTGAAGACATAGAATTTGCGCACCGCGTTCAGTCCACTCGCCCTCAAGATGGCCGGCCCAGAAACATTATTGTCAAATTGAAACAGCGATTGACAAAGGACAACATCTTGTCCGGCCTGCGGCGATGTCACGGACTTAACACTGCAGACATTGGATACGGTGGAGACTCGAGGAGAATCTTCGTTCACGACCACCTGACCCCGAATAATAAGAAGCTGCTCAAGCACTGCAAACAGCTTTGTGCATCGAGGGGCTACCAGTATGTCTGGGTCCGTAATTGTAAAATATATGCTCGCAAAGCGGACCAGGCGCCCCTGATTCACATCGGCTCGGACCAGGACTTTCGCAAAATTGTTTAAGGTTGTTTCTACTATGAATTTATTTGTAATTACTTATGTACTTCTCACACTCTCACAATTACTCATACACAAACTCACCTTACGTATTAATCTCTTACTACAGGTTGTCGCGGCTTGCAGGAACACTGCATATAACTTATCACTAGACGTAATTCGCCTATCAGTTTTTACTTATTTCATGTTAAATTTAGCAGTATATTTTTCTTCGCACTTTTCAACTCTGCCTCCATGGCTGATTTAGCTGGCCTTAAATTTTTTTACCAGAATACTCGTGGCTTACGTACAAAAACGCACCAATTTTATCAAAGTATGTTAAGTAATTGCTTCGACATAGTGATTGTGACTGAGAGCTGGCTGTGTGACAGTGGCCTTGACACTGAGTTATGCGACACCGACAGATACGATGTTTTCAGGCTGGACCGCGATAGAATGTTAGCTGGCAAAGCCGACGGTGGCGGCGTCATGATCCTTGTGCTGCGCAGTCTTGGAGCGCGCGCGCGGCCGGAATGGTCCCGTCCCGGCTCCGAGTGCCTCTGGGTGACGATCCCGGGTTCGCAGCTGCGCGCAGGCTGCTCGCGCTCGGTTTCGGGCGTTTCGGCCTCTCTCACTCGAGATTTGCATGTGTGCTCTGTTTACGTTCCCCCTGGCCCCTCTCTTCCAAACCAAATCTCCAGCTTATGCTCCCTATTTGAGACAGTGCTCACCGAACCACCTGACTCCCATTTCCTTCTTGTTGGCGATTTTAACCTCCCTCATGTTCTTTGGGGCAGCGATACGAGTCCTGTATTTGCAAGACGCGGTGCAGTTGAAGTGCAGGCTGCAGCAGTTAAATTTATTGAATTACTATGCACGTCAGGCCTTGATCAGTTAAACCTCGTTAAAAATGCAAACAATGTTACCTTAGATTTAGTGTTTGCTAATTTTGCTGTTGAGGTGCACAGTTCTCAATTCTCGTTAGTGAAAATAGATGCACATCACCCCTGCCTTGAGTTTGCTGTTAACGATATTTTTTCCGCCCCGTTAAAAGAAAAGATTATACCTCTGTATAAGTTTCGCAAAGGGAACAATGATGAAATCAATAAGCACATCCTTAAAATCGACTGGCGTTTAATTCTGCACGATCAAGTATGTCTGGAAGATGCTGTGTCGAAGTTTTATTTCACCATTAATGGGATCATAGACACCCTTGTTCCGCTAGATACCCGAAGACAAAAAATAAAATACCCGGTTTGGTACAATTCAAGTTTAATTAAAGTTATTAGAGAAAAGGACAAAGCACACGCAAAATGGAAGAAATTTCGCAACCCTTTAGATTATAATGAATTTTCATTGCTAGGTAAAAGACAAAAATTTACTCAAGAGTCCTGCTGGAATAAATATCTCACCTCTATTCAAGAGGATATTAAACACAACCCCAAACAACTATGGTCATTTATCAAAGCCTGTCGTGGGCGATCGGCTTATCCAAAAAAAATTAAATATTTAGACAGCACTTTAGACACAGCTCAAGGGATTACTGAAGGCTTTAATAAATTTTTCAGCTCAGTATTCGTAAGACCAGC
Source organism: Acleris cristana (assembly GCA_948252455.1). Taxonomy (NCBI): domain Eukaryota; kingdom Metazoa; phylum Arthropoda; class Insecta; order Lepidoptera; family Tortricidae; genus Acleris; species Acleris cristana. Next base: position 32,386,750 of record OX411771.1, read on the forward strand.
CGACGTCTACCCTGACTACCCTCTTCCCCCTCCTTTTTGTGACAGTGGTGAAATTGTTAGTTCACTTCACATTACTGCTGACCAGGTTGCTAAAATTCTTTCTCAGCTCAACCCCAACGGTGGGTCGGGCAGCGATGGTATCCCTCCCTTTTTTATACGTCGCTGCGCAGGAACCTTAAATCTGCCATTTTCCATCCTCTTTAATCGGTCTCTTCTTGTAGGCACGTTTCCTACTAAGTGAAAAGAGGCTTTAATTGTACCCATTCATAAGAAAGGTCCCAAAACCAACATAATTAATTATCGCCCTATCTCTATTTTAAATCAATTTGGAAAGGTTTTTGAAAATCTTATATTTACCCCACTTTAATAAAAAGAATTCTGCCGCAGCAACATGGTTTTTTGAGAGGGCGGTGAACAGTCTCAAATCTTGTTGATTTTACCAATTTTGTCCTTCGTAAGATGGAGAATGGGAGGCAGGTAGATGTAGTTTATACGGATTTTGAGAAGGCTTTCGATCGTGTAGATCACATCATCCTGCTTCGTAAATTGCTCTGGTTGGGCCTTCGTGGTGATGTCTTCAGGTGGGTGTCGTCATACGTGTCTGTTGGCAGGCTGTTGTCCTCGGTGGTTGTAGATCTGACTTCATAAATATTTCATCAGGAGTACCCCAGGGGTCTCATCTGGGACCTTTATTCTATAATGTATACCTCTACGATATTTACACTGTAATCAAGGACTGCACCTTTTTAATGTACGCAGACGATTAAAAAATCTATAAAGATATAGGTAGTCCCGGCGATTGCGATGTGCTCCAGGCTGATCTGGATCGGTTATCTGATTATTATAGAATAAACCGCATAAGTGTCAATGTCACCAAGTGCGCCCTTATCTCTTTCACCCGCAGTCCATCCCCTGTTTTGCATAAGTATTTCATCAGTGGGCAGCCTATCCAGCGTGTGAATACTATACGGGAACTCGGTGTAACCTTAGATGTTAAGATGACTTTTGAGCAGCATGTCGACGACATAGTGAACCGGGCTTATAAGAATTTGGGCTTTGTCATGCGGGTTTGCAGCCAATTCCACGACCTAAACTGCTGTAAGATCGTTTACTTTGCGTATGTCAGAAGCGTCTTGGAGTACTGCAGCTGTATTTGGGCCCCGCAATACGTAATTTATAAGGAACGTATTGAAAAAATACAACGGTCCTTCTCGCGCCATCTAAACTTTCGCTGTAAAAAATTTGAATCCCCTTATGAACTCAGCTGCAGGCGGCACGGCGTGCTATCCCTTGAAGATCGTCGATTGCTGCTCGACATGTCTCTGCTCCACGACATTTTGTCCGGTCGTACGGATTGCCCTTCGCTTCTGTCCCAGATATTTTTTTTTGTTCCGGCTATTAGAACCCGTCACGCTGAACGCTCTTTATTCAGTATCCCGCGAACACACACAAAGTACGCTCAAAACTCGCCACTTGTACGTCTCCTTAGAGAGTATAATACGCGTTTTTATAATGTAGATATTTTCAGCTGTAGTAAGTCTGTTTTTGTAAACCGTGTTCGTCAAGTACTTACGAATCCCTAGTAATGTTGTTAATCTTGAGCCGCATAAACCCACCCACCCACCCACCCACACACACACACACACACACACACACACACACACACACACACACACACACACGCGCACACTCGTTTAAGTAAATGTAATAACTTTATCTTTTTTTTCACTTCTCTCTCTGCTCTTAAAATGTTACTTTAGTCTCTGCACATCGGGACTAAAGTTCCTTTTCTATTTTCAGTCTTTTTGTACAGACCACAGAATAAAGACTAAAGGCATAGAAGCCGTGCAATAAGATGAACGTTGCACTAGCTACTTGTCTCTACTTTATAGATTACATTTTGATAAGAGGAAAAGAAATAAAACCTAGGTGTCTTTTCTTCTTTAATCTGTCATGATCAGAAGGTGAAGAAACGTCAAATCAACGACCGGTCTTCTTTGGCGTTACTTTCTTCCACACTGGTGCTTAAAGGTCCAAATCACGCCTAATGACGATCTCTTTCCAACTCACTATGAAAACCATAAGTAAAAAGAAGTCAACCATAATGTATTTTCTGTCTATTTAGTACGGTTTCTATGCCTCTAGTTTTTATTCTATGGTGTAGACAATTTTTAGCGCGTGGAAATAACCTCAAAATGACAACTGTGAAAAAATATAAAATAAAAATGATTTAATTTCGTGAAACACGATTAATGATTACGAATATGAATATATTTAATTGTATTACGGATGAATTCATTTTATTATGCTTGGTCCAATTAGTTTTAAAATAGTTTTTAAGTTTGAACCTGTTGGCTAAATATGCAAGCATTTAAAGCGGCACTTCACAAACAAAATACAAAAGAAAAGAAAAAAACCGGTCAAGTGCGAGTCGGACTCGCGCACCGAGGGTTCCGTATTGAAGACAATGTGCTTGGTAACCGCAAAAGAAAATACTCATTTTGTTATAAGCTTTATTTTCCAGGTAATAAGATCGATTTTGACTAGCCTAAATTTTAATACAGATTTTGTTAGATTTTTTGTTATTTCTCAAAAACTGTAAATAATGAACACTTTATTTTATTTTTCCCAGAAAATATAAGTAATTATCTATACGGCAGGATTTTTTTCAGAATTTTTGATTAGTAAACTTCGGAGATAAAGGGGGGGGAACGGTCATGTTTTGTACATTTTTGGCTATAAATCAAAAAGTACATCACATAATTTTTTCAAAAAATAGTTTTGAAATGTGCAGATTAAGACCTTTCATATGACACCCCATTTGCTATAATCGAACCACTTTCATTTTTGAACCCTCCATTCTAGACCCCTTTTTAATTATTAATAAAATTAATTTCATATTTTTTTTACTACAAATAGATGCGGGCAAGCAAGTTGTACAACTATGCCAAATTTCAAGTTGATAGCATTTGTAGTTGCTGAGAAAACCTGCTGTGACATACAGACAGACAGACAGACAGACAGACAGACAGACAGACAACGAAGTCTCACCATAAGGGTTCCTTTTGTACCATTTTGGTACGGAACCCTAAAAACCGCGGAACAAATTTGTAAGAAACTTTCTTATAATCAATTTTATAAAAATGTGTATAGAACTTCGTCAGTGCTGGATTGAGCAAGCACGGGGTCCGTAGCAAATTCTATAAAGAGACCCCTGGGTTTGTTTTAGGTTACAGGTTGTGGCGGGCTTTTTTCCGCAACTAAGCGACTTAGATATGCACCTATTTTGCGTGGGTGTTTGTTTTAGGTCATTCTGGTGGAGAATATCGACTGGATTGGATTGAAAACTAAGACTAGGCTGTATGGATCAATGTCCTTTGCCTTTCCCTCTGGGATAAAAACAACAGAAAAAAAAAATCGACTGGATTATTCATCTTATCGTCAACCCTGATGCATAATAATATGAGTACACGCATACGCATACTGATGTAAGTACTAGCATTTTAGAGTTTAGACGTGGATGCGCGGGGCCCGTAGCATTTGCTACTCTTGCTAGGTACGTGGCTAATCCCGCACTGAACGTTGTTTTTTTTCCTTGCATTCAAAGTGAAAAGTAGAGTGTTTAACGCGAGGCTAAACAACCATAATGACACTCGAACTATAGCCACTCTCGCTCGCTGGCTCGCTCGCGTGGCTAAACATCTCGTGTCATTATGGCTTGTTTTAGTCCCTTGTTGAACAATCTACTATTGTAACACCGTTTATCACCACTTCGACCATAGATGTCGCTAGTAAGCAATATATACGCCCAATCGATACAAGTTAACCCCGGCTACCACTACTCGACACTAGATGTCGTTGGTAAGCAATCTAAGTGCACCCTCTCGATATTAGTTAACATTTCGTGACTAGATGGCGTTAGCTGTACTTTAACTCGCGCAACCGTTTGTTGTACCCAGATCGCTTATATACCGGCCACTGATATTTGTTTTGTATCGAATCCTTAGGGCTTAGGTACATGCACGCTTATATGCTTTCACCTCTGTTGAGACGCATTAAGTGTCAAATCCCCTACGCTGCATTGATCACGGGTACTTCCACCCTTGCTGGAATATCCTCGACCAGTGTGGTATACTTCGTTCGTCATTTCTCTCATTTGTAAAATCACTCATCTCTCTCGTCTCTGTAATAAACCTAAAGTCTACTTCACTTTCATCTTATTTCGCTGCTCCCCTGCTTTCCCGAGTTACAACTGGCGCCCTACACGTGAGGCCCGTCGACGTGACGTCAGCTTTCTTGCTACGAACTTCGGTTCTACGCTGCTACGCGCTACGGTTCCTGGTTCGACGCTTCGAGCTACGCTATACGTCAGACGACCTACATAAACTAAATAGTTCATGACTGGGAGGAGTATTGGGACCGCGAAACTAAATAGAAGTCCAACCTTCGTGACGCGCTCCGGACGTCAAACAACTGTCAAAATCAGGAAGAAACCCAACAGCATGTTGTCGCCCGAACAGTTTCAGCAACTCCTGGACAGAATTCCTGCTCCACGGCCAACAAAGAAGGGATCTTTCACGACATGTGCTTACACCTACGATGGTACGAAGAACGCCGAAGTGGTGGAAGCGTTCCTGTCTGCGGTAAACATCTTCAAGCGTTCGGCCGACATCGGTGATCGGACTGCGTTGGATGAGCTACCCGTTTTGCTGAAAGGTGAAGCTGGCGTTTGGTGGCTAGGTGTCAAAAACGACGTGACTACGTGGCCAGACTTCGAGACACGTCTGCGGGAATACTTTGCTCCTATCCGCGAACCTTATTTGTTGTATTCTGACATAAACCATGTAAAACAGCTTCAGGAGACTTCAACTGAGGACTTCATAAGGCGCAAGCGAATGCTGTTCTCTCAATTACCAAGTCCAGGTCACACAGAGACTCAACAGCTGGACATGATATATGGACTGCTGCGCCTAGACATTCGAGAGAAGATACCACGTGCTGAAGTTAAAGATTTTAAAGACCTTTTGAAGGCTGCTCAAGCTGCTGAGCATGTCCTTAAAGAAAAAGATGGAGTAGTACTTACCAGTGAAAGGGAAATAAGTGAACGCAAGGCGGAAATTCGGTCAGCGAACTCGCGGAAGATGCGGTGTAGGTACTGCAGGAACTTCGGCCATACGACTTAAAACTGTAAAAAGCTGGCAGTTCGTAAGGACGCTATACCGAATGTGGCTGCGAAAACCGACACAGCGGAAGCTTTTAATCAGTTCCCATCACCATCTACACCTAAATTCAAATGTTACGGTTGCGGTGCTCCCGGGGTTGTTAGGAGTAACTGCCCGACATGTCATACAAATAAGACACAACGCCCCCCACCAGAAATTGGATTTTGTGCAGTTGACACAATCACCGATGCCAGAGAACGTCCGATCGTTTACGTTGAGATTGGTGGAATAGCTGGTGCAGCATACTTGGACAGTTGCACTAAGTCGAGTATCGCTTCGTACTCTTTATACTGCGAGTTACGAAGAAAAGGATACATGTTCAAGGAGTTAGGTGTCGGTATAACATTTGCTGATGGTGTCCAAAAACGGCAGAACGTACTGGTCACCCAGGCTCCTGTAAAAATTAATGAACGCACAGTATGGACAACGTTTTTGGTCCTACCTGAGTCACGCAGGAACCGGACACTCCTTGGAGTTGGGTTTATACAAGACGCCCACATAGTGCTCAATTTACCCCAATGCACCTGGCACTTCGTAGAAGAACCTTTTCATGAGTTTGAACTCTACGAAGAGAGTTTTGCTAAATTTGAAAAGGTCGCAGTAGCTACCATGACAACTGACGACGTTTCATTATCGCCCTCATTACCGGAAGAGAGCAATACCGAGTCCTGCCTCACACGTCCTTACGGCCCTCTCGTATGGCTAGACATCGAATCACCTCCCAAAAAACGGCCCCATACTGAGTTAACCGATAGATACTCATCTACCATAGATGCGCTTTATGAAGACGCTAGGAGGAGCCTGCAGAATTACGACGAAGAAGGTGATCTGGATGACTTTGACAGTAGACTCTTTCCAACAACGTCGATATCATTAGTTGATGTCAAAGATTTAGAGGAGTTCTTGGATTAGAATCAAGACGTATTTACGCCTAATGGAGAGCCAGTAAAATATTTTGAGCACGCCATAGACACAGGAAATCATAAACCAATCTCGGTACCACCATATCGCTTATCTCCCATGAGAACTGAAATACTCAAGAAAGAGTTAGGTAAAATGTTAGCTGAGGAGATCATAGAGCCCTGTTCATCCCCGTGGGCCGCGCCTGTGGTGATGGTTCCCAAAAAGGACGGGAGTATAAGAGTATGTGTTGATTATCGGCAGCTTAACGCTCTTACAACACCTGATGCATACCCATTACCAAGAATCGATGATTTGCTCCACAATGCCAAGCCTACGCCATTTATGAGTACTATAGATCTCCGCGCTGGGTACTGGCAGATGAGTGTCAAAGAAGAGCATCGGGATAAGACCGCTTTTGTTACTCCCTTTGGGATGTTCAGATTTAGAAGGATGCCCTTCGGGTTACGCAATGCTCCGGCAACGTTTCAGCGAATGATGGATCGCTTTCGTATTTCTCTCAGCCATATCAAGTTGATGGTATATTTGGATGACTTGATTGTAATGTCTTCCGCATTCAAGGAACACCTTAAGGATCTGCAGGATGTTTTTAATAAACTTAAGGAATTCAACTTGACAGCAAATCAAAATAAGTGCAACTTTTGCTGCCAAAAGATAAAGTACCTAGGACATTATATTACCGCTGACGGTCTGCAGCCTGACCCTGAGAAAGTCAGTGCCATATTGAGTATGCCGCCCCCACGAAATTTGAAACACTTGATGTCTTTTATCCAAATGTGTTCCTGGTATAGAAAGTTTATGCCCGGTTTCGCAAAAGTGCCAGAGCCACTTACGCGCCTGACCAAAAAGCACGCTGTTTGGAAATAGGAAGAAGAGCAAACAAATGCATTTGTAAAGCTTCGAGAGCTTCTGGTGTCCTCCCCAGTTCTTGCCCAAGCCGACGACACAAAGCCCTATACTATCAAGAGTGACGCAAGCAGCTATGCTCTCGGTGCGGTTCTGGTGCAGGGGGAGGGGGATGCAGAACACCCCGTAGAATACGCTAGCCGACTTCTGACTAAGCCTGAGCGTAACTACTCCACGACGGAACGTAAAGCCCTTGCAGTTGTGTGGGCAGTTAACAAATTTCGAGGCTATATTGAAGGTGGTAGCATAACAATCATGACTGATCACCAAGCGCTTAAATGGCTTATGTCCTTAAAATCACCAACTGGGCGATTGGCCAGGTGGGCTCTACTACTGCAGCCATACGACATTAACATTAAGTACATCCCTGGAAGAATAAATGTCGTTGCTGATTCCTTATCACGTCCCAACTGTGAACCTGAAACAGAAGAGGACTGTGGACTTTGTACAGTGGTAGTAGACATGCCTATAAAAAGTAAAGAAGTTATTAGAATAGAACAACACAAAGATGGAGACATTGTAAAGATAGTACAAAGCCTGGAAAGTACTGATGAAGAGAAGGCCAGGTACTGGAGTAAGAAAGGTTACCTAATGGATAACGGTCTGTTGTATCGCTACAGTCCGGACATTGATGCTGAAAGCAGCCAGTTAGTTATTCCCAAACACGAGCAGGCTAGCATCATTACTACTTACCATAATGAAGCAACCGCCGGACATTACGGGGCAGACAAGACGCTTGATCGTATAGCAAAGAGATACTTTTGGAAAGGAATGAGAGGACAAGTAGAAACCTATGTCCGAAATTGCCTGCAATGTCAACGCTATAAAGCTTCTAATCAGAAACCTGCCGGTTTACTCCAGACTACAGCCCAGAATCAGCGTTTTGAAGTAGTCGCATTTGATTTATTCGGGCCTTTGCTCCGGACTGCGGAAAACTATAACTGGATCTTCATTATTGAGGACGTTGCTTCACGTTGGGTAGAAATATTTGCACTACAACGAGCTACTGCAGAAGAATGTGCTAAGATCCTGCTTGAAGAGATAATACTGAGATATGGTACACCTCGTCGATTCATTAGCGATAACGGCACGCAATTTGTCAGCAGTGTCATGCAGCAGTTGACATATTGTCTTAACATTCAACACGGATTTACGCCAGTATACCATCCAGAAACAAATCCGGTTGAACGAAGAAACCGTGACCTGAAACCTCAGTTGGCTATTTTGGTCGAGGACAATCATACCACGTGGGCAGAGAAATTGCCTAGTATTCGCTTTGCAATGAATACGGCTAAGTCATGCGCCACTGGCTACACGCCCGCATATTTAACGTTTGGCCGTGAATTAAGAACGCCGGATGATGTAAAATATGATCTTCGAGAGGTAGTGCAGAATGACAACTTCATCAAAGAGATTACTCCGCGCTTGCTAACGATGGCAAAAACTTTGCTTGGAGCACGGGAAATACAGGAGATGGAAGAAGAGAAAAGGAAGAAGTATGTTGACATGAAAAGACAAGCTTGTCCCGATTACCAACCTGGGGACCTCGTGTTGGCTACCACTCATGTATTGAGCAAATCCAGTCAAGGGTTTAGCTCCAAATTGGCTCCACGACGCGATGGACCATACATTATTGTACGTCAACACGGTGCTAGTTCATTTGAAATCGCAAGCACCGATTCCAATATTCCCGTTGGTATATATCATGCGTCAGCCTTAGTCCGCTACAGATCCGATGATGTTACTGTACCTGAGCCTACACTGCCAATGAGGAAAAGGGGAAGACCCAAGAAACAAAATGTTACCAAAAAAACAACCGCTACTACAGTAACTAGGCCCCGCGGCAGACCAGCAACAAAGACTCGCCAATAATACAGACATTCCTGTCTCACTCGTCGAGTCGACTTCATGGACAGAGGGGGAGAGTTGTAACACCGTTTATCACCACTTCGACCATAGATGTCGCTAGTAAGCAATATATACGCCCAATCGATACAAGTTAACCCCGGCTACCACTACTCGACACTAGATGTCGTTGGTAAGCAATCTAAGTGCACCCTCTCGATATTAGTTAACATTTCGTGACTAGATGGCGTTAGCTGTACTTTAACTCGCGCAACCGTTTGTTCTACCCAGATCGCTTATATACCGGCCACTGATATTTGTTTTGTATCGAATCCTTAGGGCTTAGGTACATGCACGCTTATATGCTTTCACCTCTGTTGAGACGTATTAAGTGTCAAAACCCCCTACGCTGCATTGATCACGGGTACTTCCACCCTTGCTGGAATATCCTCGACCAGTGTGGTATACTTCGTTCGTCATTTCTCTCATTTGTAAAATCACTCATCTCTCTCGTCTCTGTAATAAACCTAAAGTCTACTTCACTTTCATCTTATTTCGCTGCTCCCCTGCTTTCCCCAGTTACACTATTAATTTTCATTAGTATCATTAATAAGGATAATATTGTGCTAGCTTCAAAAAAAGTCACCTATACTTGTTTACTTAGTTATAACTCCACTTGTATTTTTATTTTTTTTGCATTTCTTGTGGTCATCTGTTATTGGCTTACTCAAATGTATCCTTATCTTAAGTATCTGATTCATTGTATCGCTGTTGATGTCCCAAATAAAATAAATAAATACCGCGTCGGGTTTTATGTAACTCGCACGTCAAGGTAGAATTACATGCCTTCAGCGATGCTTCCACCAAAGTATATTCAGCATGTATATATTTAAGGTCAGTGTCAAACACTGGCAATGTTGAAGTACACTTGTTACTAGCAAAGAACAGGGTGGCGCCACTTAAACAAAAATTGACAATACCAAGGTTAGAACTTCTTGGTGCACTTTTAGCCACCCAATTAGCAATAAAGGCAGTAGATTCATTGCGAATAAAAATTTATTCTAAATATTTCTGGTGTGACTCAACTATTGTGCTGGGCTGGATTAAAACATGCAAACTTAAATTAAAACAGTTTGTATACAATAGGATCAATGAAATAACTAGAAATTCCGATCCTACAGCATGGCAGTATGTTCCAACAAATATGAACCCAGCCGACATGGACCCAAGAGGTCTCAGTGCCTCAAAATTAAAAGTCTCACTTTTGTGGTGGGGAGGTCCTTCCTTCCTGCATGACACTAGTATACAATGCCCCACTCAACCTCAAAACTTAACGATTGAAAATTTGCCTGAGATGAAATTCCAATGTAAATTCTCGGCCAACGAGCCACATGAAAACAATTTCATGCACAAATATTCAATTTTTTGTAAATTGCAGCGAATTGTCGCCTACATTAAAAGGTTTATACACAACTGCAAAAATCCCAAGAATAAAGCAAAGGGACATTTGACCTTGCCAGAACTAAATTCAGTATTGCAAACATTGTGCAAGCAGGTGCAGGCCGATGCATTTTGTAAACAGTTATCACATTTAATTAATAAGCGGCCGCTCCCCCCAAAGGATAAACTTTTAAGTTTAAACCCTTTCGTTGACAGTGATGGTATCATGCGAGTTGGGGGCAGACTCTCGAACTCTCATCTCTCGTCATAGGACCACAACACCAAACACCCCATTCTGCTACATGCATCACATCACGTGACACAAATATTAGTACAACACTACCATTTAATTACATTGCATGCTGGACCGCAGCTACTACTGTCTACACTACGTCAATGTTATTGGATTATTAACGGTCGTAACCTGTGTAGAAAAATCACACATAAGTGCATAACTTGTCTGAGGTTTTCCGGTAAAACCTATCAACCAATTATGGCTAATCTACCTATACAACGACTACAGGCAGAGTATCCATTTGCAAACACTGCCACTGATTATGGAGGACCAATACTTATAGCGAGCTGAAAAGGTCGTGGTTCTCAACTAAAAAAGGCATATATAGCGGTGTTTGTTTGTTTAGCTGTAAGAGCTGTACACGTGGAGCTCGTCACCGACTTATCATCAGCAGGTTTCATGGCCGCATTAAATCGATTTATAGCTCGCAGAGGCAGGCCTGCCACCATTTATTCCGACAACGGATCAAATTACGTGGGGGCATGTATTGAGTTAGGAAAATTTCTAAAGCAAAATTCAAATAACATAATTTCTTATGCAGCCGAAAAGGGAGTAACTTTCAAATTTAGCCCAGCGTATAGCCCACACTTTAACGGCTTGGCAGAGGGTCCATGTCTTATTTAGACTATGAAGAAATGAGTACTGTTTTGATACAGATCGAGGCAATTCTAAACTCGAGACCTCTTACTCCAATGTCATCTGACCCATCAGATTTAGTTGCCCTCAGTCCTGCGCACTTTTTAATTGGACGTTCTCTCACGATGTTACCTGCTCCCCAGGTTCAAGACTCTCCACTGCATACGCTATGCAGATACAAAAGAATAGAAGCACTAAAGACTCATTTTTGGAAACGTTATTATAATGAGTACGTTTCAGAGCTGCAGACTCGAAACAAATGGCGCACAGATGGAGGACAGCTGCAGAGAGCGGAGATGGTAGTCGTCAAGGACGATCGTCTCCCCCCTAACCGATGGCTGCTGGGACGGGTCACGGTTGTCTACCCGGGCAGCGACGGCGTCAGTCGAGTTGCAGACGTCGCCACCTCTACGGGTACCATAAGACGGGCCTACAATCTGCTCTGTCCACTTCCAACAATGTTGGACCAGGACGCTTCTGGTCCAACGGGGTCAGCCTATTAACGCCGCTGCCGCGGCATTCTGCCGCGGTGCGGCGCCACCATGGATGGCTTTACATCGCGCTGTTCACGCCGCTGTCACGGCATTCAGCCGCGTGCGGCGCCACCATCGACGGCCTCACGACGCGCCACTGCAGGCGACCAATGGGCGCCGCATCCTGCCACTGCGGTTAACCAATGGGCGCAGCTGCATCACGAACGCGCGGCCGCGCGACCAATGGGCGCGCTTCATCGGCTACGCGACTAACCATAGCGAGGGAGTGCCCCGCTCCGGGACACTAAATCCAGCGTCGGTCCGCCGGCGCCGGCCATTCCGCCATTTTCCGCCAACTAGTTCACTCAATTTCTGTTTGTTATTTTCAAAGACTTGTAATTAGTCATAATTTAGAAACTAACAGATTATACGGGTGCGCCAAAGTTCATATAAAATTGCAACTCCGATTATTGGAACTCCGAAAATTTTTCTCATAACATTTTACATCATAATGATCACTCCTTATAATGTTCAAAAAAAAAATGTATACTAATGATCGGAACTCATAATCATCTGAACTTATAACGCCAATATTCATGGAACCGTACACTTTCCAGAATTTCTTAAATATCTTACGTGTAGATAAAATTAGGTTAGGTTAGGTTAGATTTATAACAATCCTAAAAAGTAACAGTTTCTTAAAAAAAATCATTATGAGTTGCGATAAGTATGAGAAACATTTTTCGAAGAAATGAAGTATGAGGAAAATTTTTCGAAGAAATGATGAGTATAGACACAAATCGTTATATGTATAAAAAATCTAAAGACCAATTTTATATGAGCCAATATGGACCCAGATTATACCAGTATTTTTGTAACCACCGTATTTATCATTGCCGCCGGCGTTCAACCCATCAGCAAGCTCCCTTACACCCCGCACATAATAATTAAACAATCACTCTTTTTAAAACTAACAATTTTTTCTTTAACAGTTTGTAGCACACGTTCCGTTGTTCCGTAATGTAGTATGTCGGCTGTGAAGTCGTAATCGTTCACACTGGTGTGATGTGAAACAAAGGTTTTCCACTCGTGCGGAGATGAGCGTAGCCATGCTAGCACGATGGATGCATCGGTCCACGCAAACACTTGATCGGGTTGGATACGATCGCCATATATAAATATTACCTTTTCAAGTAATTTCGACAATAGTAACGCTGCCATGAGTTCGAGCCGGGGAATGGTTAAACGTACTCGAAGTGGAGCTACTCGAGTTTTACCCATCACCAGGTAAGTTTGAACAAAACCGTCTTTGTCGGACGTATATAGACACAACCCCCGAAAGTAATTTGGGACGCGTCCGCGAACCCATGAATTTGAATAGATTCAACATCACCATGATTAAAAATATGACGTGGAAACGAAACTTGAGACATGAGCGGTAACTCCTTTATAAAACACATCCAAGAATTTACAATATCAACGGGAGGAGCATCGTCCCAACCAACATTTGCTAACCACAATAATTGGATCAATGAATGGCGAACAATGTCACTGGAGATAATAACCCGAGCGGGTCGTATATTTTTGCAATTTCAGATTCTTGCACTTTAAAATTGAATGCATCTGAATTTGGGTTCCACTGTAACCCAAGAACCTTTATTTTTTTGTCATTGATGATGTCGATGATCTGGTGGCAGCACTGCAGCGAGTATCGCGGGCGAGCTACTGTGTCACTTAAGCAGTTCAAACCCGGCTGATGCGAAAATACCTATTAACTCGCTCTGCAGAGCGACAAAAACATCATTAAGTAACACCGGCGAGGCGAGTTTGAACCGGTCAGCTTCATCGTGAGCTAGCTGTTGGACGGTGCGTAGCGCGAGATAGGGAGAACAATTGACTCCGAACGTGACTGTACGTATCCGGTACTCACGAATAGGCTCTTCTGGCGACTGGCGCCATAGAATGCGCTGAAAATCCCTATCAACTTCACGAACAAGTATATTACGATACATTTGTTTAATATCAGCGGTGATGTGCAATGGAATGAACACGAAATTTTAGAAGTACATCTACGATGTCCAGGTGAAGCTTAGGACCCGTTAGTAGTGCGTCGTTAAGAGAGTACCCACTAGTCGACCGACAGCCCGCGTCGTACACCACTCGCGTACGGGTAGTCTTACTCGACGCTTTGACCACGCAGTGATGCGGGATGTAGTAACTCGCGCCGGCCGGCGGCTTGCTCGCGACGGGCTCCATATGGCTGAGATCCACGTATTCCTGGAGGCACGCGTGATATTCGACCTTCAACTGAGGGTTACGTTCTAAGCGATATTCCACCTTATAGAACCGAGCTAATGCAATCTGCCATGACTCGCCGAGGGGCGGGCGACTCCCGTTGATAACGCAAACACATTTCATTTTTTAACGTTTCGATGTGTATGGGGGACAAAACTTCTTTTAAAATATGCAACTTAACACTCTGCCAATTATCATGCGGCTGCCAGGCGAAACCACCAGTCTGCAAGGAACCCGGTTGTCCGAGTCATTATCCATGAAACGTATTCAGATTCCGGGACTAGCCTGAGTTGAGTTAATTTATAAACTGCAATAATGAACCTAATAAGTTGATTGGCTACTTTGCCATCGCAGATTAACAACTCCATAAGCATATTTTGTAATATGTTCAACTTATTTTTATCTATCACGATTTCGCTTGGTTTAGCTAACTGAATGGCCGACGTGCGCGGTTCGCTTTTTTGTTCGCCTACCGCTAATTTCGTCGATTGTGTACGCGCTGATTCCATGGTACAAATACGATTTTTTTATTCAATAATTTGACCATTTTGCGACTCAATTTTTTCTTCCAATTGCTTAATAGCCGGATTCAAAGACTCTAAATTTAACAATTTAAAATATTTGAACATGTCCGATACCCGGGTGACGGATTTCTCTTCTGAATCGGACATTTTACTTATTAGTTAGCGATCGGAGTGATCGAGGTCTATTTCGGGGTTTCGCACCTCCACCAATTTGTGACAATGTGTAGGGGTTTTAGGGAAGGCTAGATGAATGTAGGTACTTACAGCTCGGCTTTTAGGGTCAATCCATATACACAGTGCACTGTTCACTTGGTTCACTCGCGTTCGGGGTCTATGTTCTCGGTAGCCACTCGCGACACCAGGGTGTTTGCTATTCCACGTTTACAGGTCTTTCGGGTTAATCAGGATGGACACATGCGGTGCGTCAAAAGCTCAGGCGCAAAACTGGTCGCGCGCCGAGCGCTCTCGAAATTTCCACCGCGCCGAGTTAGGATATTGGGAAAGTCAGGGTAGTTGGAGACTCCACATTGTCACAACTCCAGGCCTGTTTTAGCTCGTTTGACAACGACAACCTGCAGCAGTTCTGGGAGCTGGAATCAATTTCGGAGAAGCGAAGTTTCACTCCAGATCAAGAATTATGCGAATCCTTTTATAAAAAGACACATACTCGTGACGAGGCAGGGTGATACGTCGCCTTTTTTCACATACTCTCTCTTTCCTGCTGAGTTACTGCTGTTTTCGTCATCTTCCAGGAATTCCTTCACATCCTTCTTTTATCTGTTGAACTTTTACAGCTTTCAGTAAATTTTCTGTCGTTCTAAAAATATTTTTAAATTTAGATTTCAGATTACTGAATTATTATTGGATTTTGGTATGGTATCTATCATACATGTATTTAAACTTTTTGCAAACAATAATTTGTCTTTGTTCGACTTCAGATTTCTATTAGAGTTTACTATTTCAAATGCAAGTCCTAAATCTGATAATCCCAGTTCCTCGTTTGATCTGGCTACTGAACCATCTTCGTCTTGCAGTAAAATGTCCTCCGAAACTATATTTTCTTCTTGTGATGGAGCAGGAAGTAGTTGGTTAATCTCTGATAGATCTTTCACTGGAAAACTTGTTTGAAATTGTCGCATCTGTCGTTTTTTGTAGGTAAAGTTTAATTTTTTTACAGCTTGTAATTGTAGCTTAAGTGACAATATTTCTTTGTCTTTTTATATCTCAATTTCCGAATTAAACGTTGAGCTTTTGGGGAAACAGTTCCTGATGAACATGGGGATGAAATATATGATGACGAAGGACTAAGCGTCCGACGTTGTGATCTCAAAGACCTTGAACAACTAGGCTAGATATCACAATTATAAATATTTTCTTTTTGTCTTTCTGGAGCATCTAATAATTGAACTGGTTCAACTTCACTTTCCGGGGGACTATTTTTAGCTATGAACTGTTTCTCCTTTGTTTTTTTATCTTTCATTAGTTGGTACCTTCTTTTTCTTTCTTCTCTCCACTTTTTCCTCTCAATTGTTTGTTGACGAGAGGTCATTTCATTTAACCTTTTCAACGCCATGTCAAATACAAAAGTCGTCACTCACACGCCGAGCCCGGTAGTAGCAATAAAACAAATAACAGGCTAGGGATGCTAATCGTATTTATCGATATTTTTATTATTTAGAAACAGGACAAGTTGCAATCGGTTTCGTTTCCGTTTTATAAATAATTATTTAAATAAAATACAATAAACAATGTTGGTCGTACCGATTGACTTTAAAAGAAACGGAACCTATTTTCTTTTAACTTGACCTGCTTCGTGTTTGGCAGTTGGGCAAAGAGGAAGTAAAGATTTTTCGAGAAATGGGCTAGATGACAGACAGCTGTCAGACGTTACCAAGCTAAAATCTGTAACATTTTTAGAAGTGTCAACAAGATAGCCTTATATATGGAGTTGCATGAAATAATTAACCTAATTATGACGTCACACGTTCCTTACTGTTCATTTAAGAAGTTTCCGAGATTTTCTTTCTATTTCAAAGAACTTTTTAATGGTCATTGTGAAATGATTTGTCTTTAGTTTAGAAAATTGTAAAATATTGCAACAAAAGTATGAATTTACGGTCTTGCCACAAAAAACTTAAACACTTCTTAGACACGCCTTAGACATGTCTAAATGACAGTTTTCTATAAATTGACTTACGGCCGAACCCTAAAGTCAAACCGCGGATAGATAAAGCTTACTTCGGGTTGAAATTTGACATTTGCCCATACAAAATGTGTCAAATTTTAATCCGAAGTAAGGCTACCCGTCCGCGGTTTGAGTATAGGGTTCGGCCGTTAGTTTAGTAAAACAAGAGTTCGACGATTGTTTAAGTTTTTGTATTTACTTAGTTAGTTTTTCAGTTTAATTTTGGATTGCCTCTGACATATACAATAATTAATACTACTTAAATTAAGAAAGTATAAAAACGCTAAATAGATAATTATAAACACGCAACTTATAATTAGTGTAACAGCACATCATCTGATAACGTCTATGAAGATAAAACATCGCTAGCTTTAGTAAAAACAGAATAGAAGTAACAGTTACATTTTCTATGTTTATGTCAGGATCTTCTTCGAGTTCAAAATTATCAGGAACAGAACTTTCTAAAATTCGTATTAACTCTTCACAGTTCATGTTGTATCTACGTTAAACACTAAACATTGCTATTACGTCATAAGCGGACGTATTTATCAGTCAATGGCGTAGGAATCTTGCGTTTTCCTTATTTAAAGTCAGAAGATAGGGACGCGTCTTGTTACTAAAATCAATATTTTATACATCGAGGGTTCCATTTTCAAATTTTGTTTTTAAATGAATGTCTTGAAATTGGCGGCTGTATTATGGTGTAGTTTGAATGCATTTGAGTATTGATTATTAAAAAGCTTACAAATTCTGTAAAATGACGTGTATTATTTTAGTTTTTAAAATAAATATAAATGTTATATCATAGCTAGAATAAATGACGAATTCGATTCACCACCTCACTATCGACGGAATAAAGCGTCAATGGCGTAGGAAATCGACCTGAATTATACTGAATTAATGCTTTTTTGTAATACATATTTTTTTTAATAAAAACGCATTGATATAATAATTAGTTATTATAAGCAGGAAGTCTATTTCTCTGAGTATAGTTTACGAAAAGAAATACATTTAAACACTCTTTGAATTATCCAAAATTCGTTATTTTTTTCACACCACCCATCTGACGGATATATACGTCGATGGCGTTGAACCAGTGGAGCGGATAAATCCGTCAATGGCGTTGAAAAGGTTAAGGAAACATTTTTTTTTGTGCTTTTCTTCTTTCATGTTTTATTTTATTTTTTATTTGATATTCCACATATAATTCCGCATTATTCTTAATTTTTTGGTATCTTAGTTTCTCTTTTTCCCTCTTTTTGGCAAAGATTTCTTCTCTGTCCTTCTCTTTTGGCTTAGGTTTACCCATCATCAACTAAAACAAATAATAATCATAATTATTATGAACCCACGATGTCCCACTGCTGGGCCTCTCTCCCAGCCTTTCATTGGGGAAATTTGTGGATAAATAAAATAAATCATTAATAAAAATAATCTCAAAGTTGGTAGCCGTAATAAACAGTTAAGAAAAATATTGCGTAAATATATTTGATGACAGTGTTTTATTTCGTTAGGAAAGTCCCTTTTTAGTTTAGTTGACTAAAAAAACATTAGCGACACAAAAATGTTTGCCTTACAGTGTAAGTTTTAAAATAATTGTCGTTTGCCTGCGGTATGTGTCGTTCACCTGATTTTTTTCACAGGTGAACGACATACAGGTGATGGACAAAATGGCAGTTATATCGTCAATACAAGAAAAGTACTTGGTTAATGAAGATGATACAATACAATACAAAACACTTTATTTAAACACCACATACCTCTACACCAAGTAACAGATACACAGGAAAATAAAATAAAGACTACATAGTGATTCAACACGCGGTCTTATCGCTAAATAGCGATCTCTTCCAGACAACCTTACAAAGAGGAGATGATTAAAATCATGTAACACCCCAAAAGTGTGATGTCACCTTTTTGGTTTATTTACATGAAGACGGGGAAGGCGTCCGCCCTTGCGCGCTCCGAGCTCCGTTTTTGCGCCTACCACTGACTACTTATAGACTAGTATTCGACAAGGACTGTCGGTACAATACCTGATCATGTAGCTCATTCTTTCTTTTGTTGGGAGGCTTTCCTCGCTAGTTCCTGGCTGAGTTTCGTGGCGGCTGTTTAGTGAGCGAACGAGCTTCACGCCCATAGGCATATTGAAGGAGCCGGTGTACTTCTAATAACTTGTAAATTACTCTCTCATCTTTGATAACAAACCGTCAACATTGAACCGGCTCGATTTACACTTAGGTACCTACTCACTTTATGTCACGCATTTCAACACGGAGCGTTTATATCCTAGATCTTGGTTCCTCTATCCACATTCTACACTCATATTTAACCCGCTTTACATCAGTAATTCCTTTTTATTTTGGCGTCCCATTGGCGTGTGAGCAAATTCAATTACCGGTTTCCATCTTACATTCTTATTTACTAGTTCCAGATGTTTTATTCACTTAATTTCAGCTAAGCAAAAGTCCTTCTTTACTGGGAGGGATCGGAAGTGTTAGTTGATTTCTCTTCGATTTGAATCGGCTAGGATGGCATCGACCGGAGATGCATTGGAATACGGCAGTAACATCACTACGGCGTCACTTGTGTTTGCAGGCAGATCATTTAGAGATGATTCGGATCTTTTGCTAGGATTTCGTGTGAATAGCCGATCAATGCCGTGGCCGAGTGAATTATATCGGTGCTAATTATGCCTAAGCGCTACCTTTGTACTTGACGCTGGTTTTCACAGTGAGTATGCTGTAACTTTCGCGTATATTGTTCATGCTGTCGCGTCGATGCCGGTTTTTAAGTAAAGACTGACTTCGATTCCTTTCAGGTCAGGATGCCTCTTTTTCATCAAGAATAACTGCTGTGCTCGTGTCTAAAATCTTAACGTGCGCTGTCGCGCGTCTTAAAGGTAAATTTTCATGTTGAAAGTGTACGTCGCAATAGTGTTACGTAATCGCCACGTTCTGTTTCTAAAGTACGCCCGGTCTGTTTCAGATGTTCAATACGGTGTTATTGCTAACCCAATTCTGCGGTCTCTGAGTATAAAAGCCAATTGCTTCTTATTTACTGCCCGAAAAGGTAAACTTTATTCATTAAAAGTGATGAGTTGTCGTGTGAGGTGTCTGTGTTTGTTTCTCTTCTGAAATGTTATATTGTACATTTAAGGGCTCCAAGGCTACCCTGGAAGCCTCAAGGCTACCCTGGAAACCTCAAAGCGGAGGTAATCGTCTTGCATGCTGCGGGCTCGTGAGTGCTGCGACGTGGCCGTGCACCAGGGAGTAACCGAGCGGTGATGTGCACACCTCTCGTGGGATCCTGATACCGCGTACACGGATGCCACGTGACGTTACAAGCAAGAACTCAATTCGGCTTTAGTACCAGAGGTCAATCAATAATTGATGCGACATCTGTACTCATTAAATATATATATATATAATAGTTGGGAGAAATCTTCCGGTGCAGTAGGAATATTTTGTGATCTTTCTAAAGCATTTGATTGCGTCGATCATGCGACCCTTATTTTTAAATTAGAACATTATGGATTGTACAATAAAGCTTTAAATGTTATGTCTTCTTATCTAAGTGATAGAACTTAAACAGTTGTTGTAAATAAAACGCAATCTGTTGAAGCTACAGTAAAAATAGGAGTGCCTCAAGGCTCTATTTTAGGTCCATTTTTTATATTTGGTTTATATAAATGACTTACCACCAACAGTAGATAAACTTTGTGACATTGTACTTTTTGCTGATGATACTTCACTTATTTTCTAGGTAGATAGAAAATCCGTAGACTACAGTAGGATAAACGCCACACTAGATAAAGTACTTACTTGGTTTACTTGCAACAATTTAATACTAAATGCTAAGAAAACTGAATGTGTTAGGTTCGCTTTGCCTAATGTTAAACCGGTAGATTCTAGTATTTTTCCAAATGACGAGTGTCTGCAAATGGTACACTCGTCCCGGGGAACCTTGATCCCTATGACAGTTCATGTTAGTGGTGGGTCGTGTCGGTGTTACTTAACTTTTTATAGGCAAAGGCGGGTTGCCACGTTGGTAATCATGTTTTAAAAAATATAATCTGCATTTCTAATGTTTGTTATGTTGTTGTTGTAATGTCACACATAAAAACTGATACTAATAAAACCAAATCTTAAATAAAACAAAAACTGGTGTCCCCAGAAATATCCATAATTTGAGTGAAATAAAAAAAAATGTAACTTTTTTAACATTCAGCACCTACAGGGTGTCCGGCGACAGATTTACATTTTAGAACTAGATTTTACAAAAAGTAATAAATGATGCGGGGGAGTTGGGGGCGTCATAAGAATCACCGATCGTGCGGATTTTTTAGTCACGATGTCGCAGTGGTCAGGAGAGCTTCGCGCGTTCGCTGCCGAAGTGTTTTTAAGGGCGACGATTCGTGTATTATTGCGTGTCGTTGGTTTTGTTCGCAGTATAAAATTCGCCGCTTAAGTGCTGAACCAAGTGTTAATTTGATTCGTTCCTGGGTAGAGGGGTTTTGCGCAACTGGTTTGGCTAGGAATACCTCCCGACCCGGACCTAGTCGCTCGTCAAGTACGCCGGAAAGTGTGGAAATGGTGGAAAAAAGCTTACGTGAAAATACGCGACTTTCAATAAGGAAACGCGCAGCGTCTTTGGGACTTCCGGAAGCAGCCGTCCATGAAATTTAAAAAAGGATTTAAAATTCCATCCTTTAAAATTCAAATTGTGCAACAGTTGAAAGATAATGATTTCACCACATGCAAAAATTCTGTGATGTTATGTTAGCGAAGTTCCGAACTGTTAATTCAATTTTTTGGAGTGATGAGGCCCATTTTCATTTGAATGGGAACGCAAATAAGCTGAACTGCCGTTATTGGGCGTCGAGAACACAGATTCCACGACAGAAACACCTAAAACCACCGCATTGTCCTCGGGTTACTGTTTGGTGCGCTTTGTCTCTTAACGGAATTATTGGGCCATTTTTCTTTGAAAATGACTAAGTCCAGGCAGTAAATGTGAACAGTAAAAATTTTGGGCGAATGGTCACGGACTTCTTTTTACCAAAACTGCGAGCTCACCCATCGTACTCGTCACACAAATGGTTCCAACAAGATGGCGCGACCCCAAATACGGCCAGAACTTCCATGTCTTTGGTTCGTGAAGCTTTCCCCAAAAAAGTTTACAAAAACAAAATCTCACATCTTAACACACAGGTAGAATATTTGTCACAAAAACTACTCCACTCCAATGACGACGATAAAACTATTTTAGATAGTGACATGCTCACTGAAAGGCACTATAAACTGGGTGTAAATGAAATGTCTATTCCACCAAGACAACTGGAGGCCTTGGTATTACACTCAAAATTATGCATCATAAGTAACCATTCAAACTACTTAATAAATTTAATTAAACAGAGATCCCCCAGTGGCAGCGCATGTGTCCACTTAACGCCTGGGGCGGGCACACGGCAACTGTTTGGTGGACTTCAAGACAAGCTGCGAGATCTCACTCTGAATGATTTCTGTATTATTTATATTGGCGATAAAGATTTTAAAACAAGTACGAATTACCATCATCTGGTTAAATTCATACACGAGCAGTTAAGTCTAGTGCAACACACTGTAATGAAACGTACTCTACCCCACCCAAAAATAAGCGGAAAAGAGATAAATAAATATATAAATAGTTCATATAAACAAATAATTGGCCAGCGTGATCATCTAGTTTTAATAAAGTTAGGACCCTAAGTTGTACCCGTTCGTAACTGATTCTTTTAAGGAATACTCGAGTGTGCTGGATAGGTACTTTAAAGAACATTAACTATATAGATTTAATGATTAATAAACATTTTGGGGTCTTTATTTATGAACCTATTATCTAATTAGCTTAAATAATATTTAACTTATTATAATTCTCATAACAAAACCTTCCTAACTATCCGCGAGTAGTTAACTATAGCGCCCTTATAGTATTAATTTCATCATTCGGTGTTAAATGTTAATCGATTGTATATTCACACATTTAGTCAGTTATTAACGTTCTAATCATCAGTCAAGTTATTAGCAACTTTCGACATTAGTGTCGTAAATCCATATCTGAATACCTAAGCCGGACATTCAATTGACGTTGTCTAACCAAAACCTCTAGATAGTTTAATCAAGTTTCACTCAACGAAAGCACTACTTTCAACCAGCTTTCTAGTTTGTATAATAAACAGTTTCATGTGTAACTAGGTTTCAACGGTTAAAACTTCCTATACCTATCTAAATCTATAACCCTAAGCTACCTAAATTCACTAATACTCCTAATTTCGATTATAATGAAAGATATAATGCAAATATATTAGTAACTGCTGTACCAGAATCCCTACTGGTCCCTCTTCATAAAGATAGAAGAGAGAGAGACGTGCCCCTCCACGCCTCAACTTAGGCATCCGCACGTCTCTGTGCGACTCGTCACCAGACCTGGGCATCGCTCCACCAAAAGCAAAAGTTGCTATTCCCCAATTAAACTGTCTTTATTGTCAGTGTTTGTCGGTTGGGTCAACCCAAAGAAGATTTTACCCAAAATACCCCAATAAAAGTCGCGTTAGACTAAATTTACTTAATCTCCACTTAAAATCCACCTTAAGGAGAGACTTTCAGTATTCCCGCACCGGGAATCGAACCCGAGTCTCCAGGGTGAAACCCTGGTATCCTTGCCACTAGAAGATACGGGAATCTCTACTCAAGGCTACCTTCAAGGAGAGATTTTCCATTATTTAAACAAACAAGCGACTTGTAAATGATGCTTCAATAGCACATTACAATAATTAATCCTACCCCGAGATAAGCAATCTAAATCTAGGGTTTCCTAAATGGCATGTTAGGTCTCAAACCAAACAGTAATTAACCCTTTTGATTCCTAATACTTTCTGTGTCTAAGTCTCATATTGACACGGCATAATATCCTTTTCCCCATACTACAATAAAAGTCGCACTAAACTAAATTTACTTAATCTCCACTTAAAAGCCACCTTAAGGAGAGACTTTCGGTATTCCCGCACCGGGAATCGAACCCGAGTCTCCAAGGTAAAACCCTGGTATCCTTGCCACTAGAAGATACGGGAATCTCTACTCAAGGCTACCTTCAAGGAGAGATTTTCCATTATTTAAACAAACAAGCGACTTGTAAATGATGCTTCAATAGCACATTACAATAATTAATCCTACCCCGGGATATGCAATCTAAATCTATTGTTTCCTAAATGGCATGTCAGGTCTCAAACCAAACAGTAAAACCCTTTTGATTCCTAATACTTAACATGCGTCTATAGTTCTTACTATTCTAAGATTTAACAATCTTGTATGTACCTAAGTCTCATGTTGACATGGCATATCCTTTTTCCCATACTACAATAAAAGTCGCACTAAACTAAATTTACTTAATCTCCACTTAAAAGCCACCTTAAGGAGAGACTTTCGGTATTCCCGCACCGGGAATCGAACCCGAGTCTCCAGGGTGAAACCCTGGTATCCTTGCCACTAGAAGATACGGGAATCTCTACTCAAGGCTACCTTCAAGGAGAGATTTTCCATGGAACCCACGTTCACAGCGAAACGACCTAGTCCAATCACTCGGAATAACCCGTGCTATCACCCATGCACGCATGGGCACCTAGAATCAAGCCAAGAGCCGCCACATTGCCACTTAATCGTCACACCGCTTTAACGGGTGAATTATTAATCCAATTACCTTTGCTTTTCTCAATTAAATAAAGTCAAAAGTATTTGCAAATATTTTAGTAAATTGAACAAATAATTCATTTTATCAAACAAGCGACAAGTAAAATTGCATCAAATGGCATAATATTACAAACAAAATTAACCCTACCCCAGGATATGCATCCTAATCCTAGTGTTTCCTAAAATGTCATGTTAATTCTCAAACCAAACAGTAATTCCTTTTGATTCCTAATACTTAACATGCGTCTATAGTTCTTACTATTCTAAGATTTAACAATCTTGTATGTATCTAAGTCTCATATTGACATGGCATATCCTTTTTCCCATACTACAATAAAAGTCGCGCTAAACTAAATTTACTTAATCTCCACTTAAAGTTTCTAAATTCAGAAGCATAACACGAGGACAAGGTTTTCTGAAGACATAAAGGTAGCCATCTCGAGCCTCATTTCCACAGCCCTGGTATGATGTAACGTCTCATCTCCACAACGTACTACATGTGAGAGTGCCTCCAAGAGTCTCCAGTCCACCAGGTAAGTATTCCTACTCGATCTAGCACTTCAAGTAGAGATTTTCATGGAACTCACGTTCACAGCGAAACGACCTAGTCCAATCACTCGGAATAACCCGTGCTATCACCCATGCACGCATGGGCACCTAGAATCAAGCCATGAGCCGACACATTGCCACTAAATCGTCACACCTTTAACGGGTGAATTATTAATCCAATTACCTTTGCTTTTCTCAGTTAAATAAAGTCAAAAGTATTTGCAAATATTTTAGTAAATTGAACAAATAATTCATTTTATCAAACAAGCGACTAGTAAAATTGCATCAAATGGCATAATATTACAAACAAAATTATCCCTACCCCAGGATATGCATCTTAATCCTAGTGTTTCCTAAATAATATGTCAACTCGAACTATCTTATTGATAATTAGTCATGACTTGAACTAACAGTTAAACCTTCTTAATCCCTAATACTGTATTGCGTCTAAAGCTCTCTCTATTCTAAGATTGTTAAATGTCTATCTCTTTCTTAATCAGGAAAACAGCGTGAAACAAACTATGTCGTGGTGTCTAAGATCGCAAAACCAATGTTGCTAGACTATTGGGTCAAATTCAGACGCTAACAAATGTATGAATTCACACTCCAATTACTTGATATAAAACTATATCGTTAATATATTGCAGATCCGTGAATGTTTCGCTTTATAACTTGCACAGTAGTGTAATCTACATTATCTGTATTTCTATTGGACTAGACCATAATTATCTGTGACCATAAACACAGACAAATTCGTTGATATTAAAGGCGGGCGTTTGGCTTTCTATCTCGTTTATCGAAAATTATCTTTTAATTCTGGTTGGTTCTATTTAATTAAAGATACTTATCGATGCCTAGCATCCGTAAATATTTCTATTTTATTATTGTGATGTTTCAGATCTAACAATAAAATGATTTACCAAGCCTCTATTTGCTCTCAACAATCTCTCATTCCAAATATGAATTTCCATCGTTATCTACTTTATTCCGAACTTCACAAAGAATATAAAAACGAAGAACCTGATTAAATTTCATCGAGTGAAATACTTAAGGTATGAAAATGTTAATTTATTAAGTGTAAGCCACTTTAACTGCCGCCAACCTGCTAGGTGCGTCCATTTTGTATGAAAATCAGAGATCCTGGCAAAGGAAGTGTTAAATGTACTATTCTATTGCCTACAAGAAATATAAAGTAGATTCGATCACTCACTGTACTAAATAAATAACCGTAATTGCAAGGTACTGTAAGCTATTCTATGTTTATAGTCCTGTTTAATACCTCTAACATTCATAAATTATAGACCAACATCTTTATATCAAGCTTAGCAATCCTATGTAATGTAAGGTGATAAAATTATATTTATTTCAGGATACTACTAGCTTGCTAAAAGCATTGAGCACCGCTGATGAGCAATGCAGTATTATTAACAATCTTGAAAGTGGCGTTGATGCCATCTCAACATAATAATTTCAACATTTGCTGAATTTATTGAATCCTAAAGGTGTGCTTTTTAATTACCTAACCTTTTATTTTAATTTCATTATAAACAGTAACGTAATGAACAAATTATTGTATTTATTGTTAAGTTATAGAGTTTTAATGTATAATAGTTATGGTACCTGCATGTCAAAAGACATATACCTATGTAGTGTTACCCCATAATATAACAAAGCGTTAACTAATATTGTTTTATTTCAGGGTACTAATAACTTGCTAAGAGCACTGATCACCGCTGATAAAGTATTATCAATGTAGTTATATTAACAATCTAGAAGAATCATCGTCAACCCACCATAATAATTTCAACATTTGCTGAATTTACTGAATCTTTAAGGTGTGCTTTTATTTACCTATCTTTTATTTTAATTTATTATAGTCAATGATGTATTGAACGAACAAATAGTTAGGTTATAGGGTTTCATTGTGTAAATAGTTATGGTACCTGTATGTTAAAAGTCACATAGATAAATTCCCTGAGCATTCTTTGTCTTATTTTGGGATAGGTATCCATAAAATAGAAGCTTCAGTTGAGTTTTACCTCCAATATCTCTTTGTACCTATAACAAACCACAAATACCTCTCCGCTGATACTTCACCAATAAAATTTGACCTAGATTGTAAGGCTATAGATAAAATTTAAAAGTCCTAACTTAATTGAGATACCGTTTAAGATAAAGAATGCTTATAAAGGGTTTTATATAAGATAAAGTTTATTAATCCCGAACGGGATTATTAAATC
Organism: Acleris cristana; assembly: GCA_948252455.1. Lineage (NCBI taxonomy): Eukaryota > Metazoa > Arthropoda > Insecta > Lepidoptera > Tortricidae > Acleris > Acleris cristana. The sequence continues at coordinate 32,414,008 of OX411771.1, forward strand.
AAAATAGACACTTACCTGCCTACCTGCTACACAAGTAAAATTTCCTGAAAAGTTATAGGATTTATGCACAAATTTCAATTTAAAAATTTACAAGTTAACAGAGTAAATTTTAAGGAACAAATTAGTTTTGAATTCTTTTAATACCTATCCTGTCTACATAGGTTTGAATATTTTAAGCAAGTTGGATAGTATGACTTAACTTGCATTGCAGGTTCTAACTTATTCAACCTCATCAAAAAATCTCTAAACTTATGAATTTTAAAAAACATATTGAATAATTTATATCATTTTTACAATGTGAATTCGTGCATAATTACCCTTTAACTACAAAGTACAAAAAATAAGACACATCCTGAATTTTATTTTTATTTATTTATTTGAATAAATATTAAAACAGAGGAAAACACACATGAAATAAACAGCAAAATTCAGCAAATAAACACATCATGAAATAATAGCAAAACACAGCAAATAAACACATCATGAAATAAATAGCAAAACACAGCAAATAAACACATCATGAAACAAAATAGAATCAACAAATAAACAAATAAATTAAGTACAATATTTCCAGATTCTCAATAGCACTTGGCAATCAAATATATATTCAATTGCAAACGTTAATGTGATCTTTATTATAAGCCGAGCACTATTAAGAACTGAGCATACTGTAATAAGTTTCATGCACATCCTATTTTTCCATTTATCACTGGATGTTGAATAAACACATTCTACCTACCCGTGCCTAAAGAAACCCTATCAGTCTGAAGCAGACTCCTACAATCGGTGTTAAAATACAATTATAAAGCTGCATGCACATCCTGCCTACCCGTGCCTAATGACTCCCTTTCTGCCTGAACTAGGTTCCTACAGTTGGTGCCGGTTCAAGAATAGGATAAAGGATTTGGAAGGGGGACCCTCCCGTCATTGAGGTACATGCTTCCGTTCTTGGACAGAGGTCTGTTGGAATCCCCATGACAGGACAGCCTTGCCGCATGTGCTAACCTGTAGCCCCTTCCACGTGTACCGTACTGGCGAAAGGACAAGCATTTCAACAACCCGAAGGTCACTGGTGGATCCGCTTGAAGATCACACACCGCCTTTCGGCGTTAGCCAAACATGTAGACTACCACATTGCTGCAATAGCCACACGCTTGTATGTAGGTGTTGGGATCAAATTACATGCATTAATATAGGATAACCCCGTCGCCTGCGAACCGGACTCAGCACGCAGCCTGGTAAACCAGGTGTTAAAGGTCTCCTGACCACGACAGGGGGAAGACGAGAATACGCTGATGTATTCTAAAAGTCACGTTAAATAAATTTAACGTCCTACAGGTTAGGATTTATACTCACCAATTGGATTCCGATTCTCCATCCAAACACTAAATTACTAAATTAATCTTTGGACTACTCTTGGGCAGCGCTCCGTCGTTCAGTCTCGTTCAAAAAAGCCCAGAGTCTTCCCCGTTTCCCTATTTATACCCCTGCCATTTCTTCTTCCAAAGCCCCGACCAGTAATCTTGACCCTCCCGCAATAACGGAATTTCATATAAGCAATATGGCTCCTTATGCGCAATAACGAATTTAACACCCGCAATAACGAGTTTTCATATAAGTAATAACGAGGTATTTCGCAATAACGACTCGATAATTCTTTTTAAAATGGTCACTCTAGACCAACAACGAAAACACAGTATGGACTAGCCCAAACAAATTCTCCATACAAATTAATTAATTAAAACAGTTATTTTGATCTTTTAAATAACCTCTTCCATTACCTCTTAAAACAGCCCAAGTCTAAATCAAAATTCTTCCTCTTATTGTGTTGATCTTCCATTTACCTAGTTTAAATTTGTAGTTCAATCTGATCCTAATAGACAGACAAATGAAAATCAAATAATCTCAAAAAGAAAGAGGTGAAATAAATTTATATGTAATGTATCTATTTTAATATATCTCTGATTGGTTACGCAGCAAAACATCCAAAATCAAATGCTACAAGTTCAAAATTTCTACGATTTAAATATATAGCATTTATAAAACATAGTAATAAACAACTATAAAAGAAATAATGGTCAAAGCATATCCATGTTACCAACACTAATCGAACAAATACCCTCACTTATCTATCTACCTTACATGTTCTCACTAAAAATAATTAGCATTAATTGCGGTAATGATATGATTCATACTGTTAGCTACTTTAAACACCATAATATCCTTTTATAGATATTCATATTGGTATTTGACCCCCAAAACTATCTATATATCTCAAACTCGGTCATAAACTTCAAACATCAACCCACATAGAACCCTTTCATTCAATACTAACGAAGAATTCCTACGTAATTTCCTATCTCATCATGTGACGTTGTCATTATGCCAAGGTTCCACAGCGAACCAAAATTTAAACTCCTGATAATACGAGAATGATAATTCGTTTATACCTCCTATTTGCTATTTGTTTTGTAGTAGGCGTTTTAAATTATGCATAGATAATTTCCCAGTTTGAGTCTATATAGGTACAAATTCGTACTCGAATTAAGTTATCTGCTAAGAAGCTAGAAAATCCGGTGTTAGCCTAGACGAACACCGTACCTACTGATAATCCAACGGGACTAAACTCCCTACTCATAATTATGTATGAGTACATATAAATTGCGATAATGACTAGAAGGGAAAGAAATACCGAAAAAAATTAATACACATATATACTTGCATATATACATATGCTCGCTGAGTTGGGATCAGTACAACACTAATATTATTATTTGCTTGCCAACATTTAAACTTAGCCAACATTCAAGTTTATTTACAAAGCGTGTTGAAGTGTTCAATAATCTACTGTTTAGCAATAATTTAAAACAAGAATTCAGCTACATCCTAGACTCGAACTTAAATTTATTTTATGACAGTAGTATGTTCTCCCAATCTGGAAACTTAAACCGACAAGGTTTCATTACAGTGTTCAATGATCTGATACAGCTCATGGCATCAGTGACCACTACTACAACCCTTCGTTCTGGAAACGAACATAATTCTACGAATCAGCGTGGGCGTTTTACTCATGATAGGGTGGAACATTTGGAAAATAGTCTTTTTCGTGTATAAAAATCTGTATGTACTACATCAAAATATAAATGGTCTTATAAACAAAGCTGATACACTCTTGACAAGAACTGTCAAGTTCCAACAAACCAATAGATGTTCTATGTATAACGGAGCACAACATGGCCCAAGGTGATGAATCACAGCTAACTTTAAGTAACTACTCACTCGCGGCACATTTCTCACGAGGTAATAGAAATGGTGGGTCATGCATATTGGTAAAAAATAATCATAATTTCAAAATTTTGCCGGAAATGACAAATATATCTGTATCAAACACTTTTGAGTGTTCAGCTATTGAATTGATAGAACATAATATAATAATAATTTGTATTTACCGAGTTCCTAAACATGATTTAGTTTCAATAGATATTTTTGTAAGCAAATTTAATTACATCCTAGGCAAATTAAAGCATACTCAGAAAAAGATAGTTATTTGCGTAGATTTTAACATTGATACTTTAAAAAGAACGAGACTTTCGGTTGAATTTAAAAACCTCATAGCTAGTTATAATCTCAAACTTGGAATAACTGCCCCAAAGCGTTTGCAAAGTAATACATGCATCGATAATGTTATACATAACGTGCGAGGAGGAAAGGCTGAGGTGCTAGAATTTGCTTTATCTGACCATACTGCACAATTATTTAAATGTCCTGTAAAACCTACGTGTCTGCTATCACACTGGTTCATCTATAAAAGAGATTTTAGTACCGCTAATATTATTAAGTTCACGGAACGTCTGAAAGAACTTACATTTAATGACGTATATGCGACAAACTACCCTAATGAATCATTTGACTGTTTCAGTGAACACTTTGAACTATTATATAACTTGTGTTTTCCATTAGTCAAAGTTAAGATACCAGCATTTAAAAAGCCAAAGTGGGTCACCAAAGGAATACGAAAATGTTGTAAAAAGAAAAGAGACTTGTTCTGGAAATGACGATTAATGCCAAGCCATAGTAATAAAAGCTATTTTAAAAATACTCTCATCGACTGAAAAAAATTATATTGTTAACACAAAAAGCTCAAAATGACTACTACATTGAAAACGCACACAATAAATCAAAGGCAACCTGGAATATTATTAATAAAACCAAACAACTTACGCCAAATATTTCAGAATTAATCATTAATAATAAGGGTATAAAAAACCCTAAAATTATTGCTAAAATATTGAATGACTATTTTACTGACATATGTGACCTTGTGCAAAACCAATCTAATAATCAAATTATCAATAGGTTAAACTCCGGTAAAAATAATATTCCGATTAATAACTTATCTAATAATGTAACAATGACATACAATTCATCTAATTCTATATTTATGAAACCGACCACCCCCGATGACATTAGAATAATAATTAACTCTCTGAAGAACTCGAATAGCACGGGTTATGACGGCATTAGTCATCTGCCAATGGCGGCCGCGTAGAGTTGTCACTCCGCACGTGTGTTTTATCAAAAATATTAAAAGCATGGCAAAGTGTACTAACTGTAACGTTATTATTAACGAACTATTAGCTTTCGTCCAAAACAAGCTAAATATAATGGATGACGAGAGCATAGTGCTAATATGCAGTCGTGGGTTCAGTGTAACGGACATTCGCGCTGCAAAAACTCTTCTCTACGAGGCAGTTCCTACCGATCAACGATTGACCGTAAGAAGAAACGAGGGGAAAGCTCAGCGGGAACTGGAAGACATTGTGAAAGTGCTAAGAGCGGTGGATCCAGAAAATGTTCCAATCTTTGTAGCGCGCAAGCTCTCCAAGCTACCCCCAGTGACCTTCGACCATATCGATGTGACACGGCTATTAAAGGATATTGTATCTATTAAAGCTGATATTGCGATAACCATTCACCATAACTTCGCCCCACTTGACCAGCTTGAATCTCTCCAAAGACAAATACAAGAGTTTAAAAGCAATGTGCAGGTACCCTCAGTGTTACAAAACGCTACTCCATACAAAACTAGAGTAGAAGACAGTGGGCCCATTGGGATTAACGATTTTAACTACCATGGCTATATAGGATCTGACGCAGCGCCTCCAACTAAGCAGAGTTATCGGGATATAGTATTATCGCAGACAGAGCCCCCCACACCACTTATCATCGTACAAGAACAAAATAACGACGACTCGCCGGTAACGGACCCCTCGCAGTGTCAATTGAGAGCTAAAGCACAGATCAATATGGCACCTAAAAACTCACTGACGAAAGCCTCAAAACCAAACACTAAGACACAGCGTCCAAATAAGTCGTCGTATGGTAATGTGACTACGCCGGTTCAAACGACAACAACCAGTTGCTCCGAAATGTCGCAAAAAGACTGTACTAGTTGCACTAAAACTGATGATGATGGTTTTAAGCCAGCAACTAAGCGAAAGCAGCGGTCCCGCAACAAAAACATCGTTGGATCATCTACAAACATCGTCAGCACTATGATCAGAGCGGCTGCTCGAACGGCTAATATCTATGTTGCAAACCTAGAAGGCTCAGTTACAACCCAAAAGCTAGCAGAGTATGTAAAAGAAGTAGGTGGAACTGTTTTAAGAGTAGAAAAACTACCTAGCAATGAAAAAGTAATTTAATGTTACAATACCGTGGGACAGACTAGACAGCATAATGAAAACGGATATTTGGCCCCCTGGTGTAATAGTTGGTAGATACTATCATAATAATACTCGCAAGAGTAACTACACAAGGTCATCTTCGCGAAACTCAAAATAGCCTCGATTAATTGTAGGTCTGTCCGCCGATCTACAAAATTTATTCACGACCTGTGCACCAACAACGATGTCGTACTATTACAAGAGACATGGTTACTATCTACCGATATTCATTATTTAAACACTATTCACAACGAATACAATAGTGTGGGTACGTCAGCGGTTGATACTTCAGCGGGCATACTGCGCGGTAGGCCGCACGGTGGAGTAGCAATACTATACAACAACAAGCTAAAAGTGGTGTCGATAGACTGCGACACACCGCGACTATGCGCAATAGAAATAAGCACATCCGACTCGAACACTTTACTTCTAATCACGGTATACATGCCTATGGCCAGTATTGACAATCTTCCGGAATACTGTGAATTATTAGGCAAAATACACTCCATTATTGAGGACCGAGGGACTGCCGACTGCCTAGTATTAGGAGATTTTAACGCGGATCCCGCGCACCGTTTCGGATATGAACTAGAAATGTTCTGTTTGGAATACAACTTAAAATATGCCGACAAGCTTTTATTACCGCAAGCTACATACTCATACGTCAGTGACGCGCATAACACTACTAGTTGGCTCGATCACTGCCTGGCGACTGAGAGTGTGTACGATGCAATTAGTACTCTGTCCATAGACCTAATGATAGACTGGACAGATCACCGTCCTATGTTCGTCGAGCTGAAATTAGATTCATTGACCTTATGCAATAACATAAATAATACAGGACCACCAAGGTGCAATTAGAAGTCGTGTAAAGCATCGCAAATTGATAAATATACACGAATAGTTAACAAGCGCATTTATCGATTAATGGCGGAGAAGATTGACTTAGAAATACCTACAAACATTGATTATTATTACAAAAGAACGGTATCTATTATGCAAGACGCAGCTCGAGTAGCTTTAGGTAGACGCAACAATCTACGGAAAAGAAGCGTAGCAGTTCCTGGGTGGAATAAATACGCGGCAGAAAAATATGCCGCTTCGAGATGCGCATTACGTCTATGGCACCAAACCGGTTGCCCTTCTGTGGGTGAGGCGGCTGAGCGGTGTAAACAATGCCGAGCGCAATTTAAAAAAGCATTACGTTTTTGTCAAAATAAGCAGGAACAAATAGTTATGGATAACATTGCAACTGATATGAAATATACGAACTTCGGAAAATTTTGGCAACGGGTAAACAAGATTTTAAAACCCACGTCTAGCTTTCCTTCGCATATTGACGGGCGAACTGATGACGGTGACGTCGCAGAGGCCTTTAGCAAACTCTTTACGCAACCGAAGCCTACTTTTATCCATCAGGCTGACGCAAAAATCGACGCTGACGTTCCGATATCGACCATGATCACGGCAACAGACCTCGCCAACATTGTCAAACAAATGACGCGCGGGAAATCTCCCGGGTTAGATGGACTGACGATTGAACATTTAAAATACGGCGGCACGGGTGTGCTGCATTTATTGGCCCTGTTGTTCACAGCCATATTGAAAACTGGACATTTACCGCATGATCTAACGGATACTGTAATTGTACCTATATGTAAAAATAAGAGGAAAAACATCTCGAGTGCGAGCAATTACCGCCCTATTGCTCTTGCGAACATAGTAGCCAGGCTATTGGAAAGGGTGCTACATCAGCTCGCTGCTCCATTTCTGTATAGTGCCGACAGCCAGTTTGGTTTTAAAAGTAATGTCTCGACTACTTCGGCTATCTATGCATTTAAACAGATTGTGGGGTACTACAAATCCAGAAAAACCTCCGTATATGCCTGCTTCCTGGACTTGAGCAAAGCCTTCGACAGAGTCGATCACCAACTCCTCTGGAAAAAATTACAAGCACGGAAAACGCCGACACCAATCATCAAAGTACTGGAAAATTGGTACTCCCAACAAAGCAATGTGGTAAGATGGAAAGGAGCTACCTCAGCTGCTACTGGCCTGAATTGTGGCGTAAGACAGGGAGGCAGCATGTCACCAGCTTTGTTTAATGTGTACATGGATGGCCTGTCACAGGCTCTGACGGAGACCGGGGTAGGCTGCTCCATTAATGGTACAATGGCAAACCACTTGTCGTATGCGGACGATATGGTCCTGCTTGCTCCATCGGTGGCGGCTATGCGGGAATTACTGGCCGAATGCGAAAGATACGCTAACCAGCACAACATGACATATAATCCCGATAAATCGGTGTATATGCTCATCGAGGCCGCCAACACGCCGTCACACATACCTCCGCTACTAATAAACGGCAAACAGTTGCGTCGAGTACACGAAGTGAAGTATCTCGGGCACATTCTACAGTCGAGTATGCAAGACCACAAAGATATAGAGAGACAGAGACGAGCTGTTGCGGTGCGGGCGAATATGCTAGCCAGAAGGTTCGCCAAGTGCAGCGAAGGTGTCAGAAGGCAACTGTTCATAAGTTTCTGCACTAGCGTCTACACAGTGGAATTGTGGTCACATTACACCTGTGCTGCGGCGAGGGATATGCGCGTGCAGTACAACGACGCATGGCGCGCCATGTTCCGGCTGCCGCGCTGGTGCAGCGCAAGCGCCATGTTCGCGGAGGGGCGCGCGCCAGGCTGGCCCGCGCTGCTGCGCGCGAGGAGCGCTACCGCCAGAAGGGCCATCTACGCCTCCTCCAATACTTTGCTTTCGGCGGTCAGGGAGTGGGACGCGAGCCCGCTTCACGAGCGTTGGAGGGGCTACCATAAGCCTGTCATCGCGGGATCTGGGCGACCCGTGGCGCCGCCTATATTAGTGGTTTAGTTTCTTTAGATTTTAGTTTCTTAGTTTAGTTTAAATTGTGCCATTATTGTATTTTTGTGCTTTATTATGGAACCTGTTTTCCGGAATAAAACTATTTCATTTCATTTCATTTCATTTCATTAGTACTAAGGTAATTAAAAAAGTGGCAAATATCATTTCTCCACCAATAAGCTTCATAGTAAATCTGTGTATAGAACACGGAACCTTTCCAGAAAAGCTAAAAGTAGCTATCTTGTGTCCACTGTACAAAAAAGGTGACAAAACTTGTTTAAACAGCTACAGGCCAATAGCGTTATTACCTGTTTTCTCTAAAATTATAGAAAAGGTAATTTATAATTGTTTAAACAGTTACTTCGAATCTTATAACCTCTTCGTGCCAGAACAAAAAGGTTTCCGTAAGGGTAAGTCTATAAATATGGCCATATTTAACCTACTTCATACAATTATGACACATATGGACAAAAGTATCCCAGTAGCCGCTCTTTACATGGACATGTCCAAGGCGTTCGATTGTGTTGATCATAATATTTTATTAGCAAAACTATATAAATATGGAGTCCGTGGAAATGTATATAATTTGCTAGAATCTTATCTAGTAGGTCGTATGCAAGTAACTCAAATAAATCGTATATGTGTCAAAACCAAAAAGCAAATAACCTATTCATCCACTCTTAGGAAGGTAAAGTACGGAGTGCCGCAAGGTAGTGTCTTGGGCCCACTCCTTTTTCTAATCTACATAAACGACCTGCCTCAGGCCATCAAAGAACCTATGGTAATGTTTGCCGACGATAGCAACGTAATATTTGTAGGGAAGGAATTAAGTACTTATGAGGCAAACATTAATGCATCCCTAGAATTAGTGATTGAATGGCTAAACAAAAATAACCTACGCATTAATTTGGAAAAAACTAAAATTATGACCTTTAGGCAAAGAATTAATAAAATTAAGAAGTTAAATGTAACTTATAAGGAAAATAATACTGACGAAACGGACATAACCAAATTCTTAGGATTAAGCCTAGATAATAAATTGACATGGAAAAATCAAATTGACGTCATATGTAAAAAACTTAATAAGTTTTCATACGCCTCATGCCAGCTTAGTAAAGTAGTTAACCAATCTGCAGTCCTTACTTCTTACCATGCCTATGTCACGTCTACATTAAGATATGGAATAATCTTCTGGGGTAACAGAGATTTAGTTTTTAAAGGTCAGAAAAAATGCATACGATCAGTCTGTGGTTTAGGGCCATCAGAATCATGTAAACCTTATTTTATTAAATTTAATGTTCTGACTTTCCCGTCCCTTTATATTAACGAAACTGCAATTTATGTGAGGAACAACATAAGCCAGTTCCCGAAGTTTAAAAGTGGTCGCATGCAGGGAAAGATAAACCATGGATCATACAAAACGGCACTCTTAGCGAAAAGTACATTTGGAATGGTGTCAAAGATCTATAATAAATTACCGAAAGCTATTTTAAAATTACAAGATATGGCACAATTTAAGAAAGGATTGTATACGTTTTTAGTTAATAAGGCTTTTTATTCCAAACACGAATATTTGAATGACGAGATGTTAAAAGGAATATGATAAAAATTAGAATGTCAAAATGTATATTTAGTCTGTAAGATTGCTTGCTGCATGCATTTTGTAGCTATTTGTATGCCTAACGGCAAAACATAGTGATCCTTATTAAGTCGACGTTACATCAATGTTTACACCTATGTTTTACAAATAAAACTATTTTGATTTTGATTTTGATTTTTAAGGGAAAAGTTTATGGCAACAATATGCAAACGATTGAAGATTTAAAAGAAAATGTTCGCCGGGAAATCGGCGTAATCGACCCAAGCCTACTAAACCGTGTGGCGCAAAACACTAGGCTCCGTTTCGAGCAGTGTTGGCAGCTCAATGGACGACATTTGGACGACATCATCTTTAAAAAGTGAAATCCGCATTAATTTTCTGCAATTTAAGATATAAATTAAAACGATAAGTAAAATAGTTTTTTTTTTAATTAACTTTAAAAACATAAATCTGCCGCCGGACACCCTGTATAACTTAAATGATTATAAATCGGACACTGAAAGCGTACTACGTTAATGTATTTTGTACACTCGTTTCCATTATCGACATTTGTTTATCGATAATTTCTCTGCACTAGTCGATATCTTCCAAACGAAGTAAGTTTTGCAGGACGTAAACGTAAGTCTGATTGAGATAATTTCTTGTAAATGTTAAGAATTATTATAATTCGAACGGAATATCATTTTAATGGCATATATCTACCTAAAATTAATAAATGTCATTTTTAGACGCCTCCAATTCGTTTCTAATGTAACGGTGACGCCACTACAAGGTTGTGTCGTGGGAATAACTGTCAGTGTCATAGGGATCAAGGTACCCCGGGCCAACTATAGATAAGGCAGTTTTCCTAGACATAACAATAGAAAATTTGCAATGGAGTATAGCTATATATAGCTGCACTGGCAGGTAAACTAAGTTAGGCTTTTTACGCCGTTAGGAAAATTAGACAACTAACTAATGTTGAGACAGCTCGCTTAGTTTATTATAGTGTTATGTCGTACGGTATTCTGGTTTGGGGTAAGGCAGCTGATATACAAACTATATTTGTGATCCAAAAAAGGGCCATTCGTTATATTTACAACTTAAATTCCCGTGACTCCTTAAGAGAACGTTTTAAGGGTCGTTCTCAAAAAAGTGGCACCGCCACCTGTCAATTAGGTCTCTCTTAGAACTTTTTTTTTACAAAGCGTCATCCATATAATTTAGTTATCATATATTATAGTCAATTCATATTAAAAGACACTTTTTGAATAGAGGCCAAATGCTTAGATATAAAGTTAAATTATATTAATAAGCATAAAAACAATTTGTAACTACGTTTTGTCGCTCACCAGCAGTGTCCCAACGCGAGGCACTCATGTTTCAAGTTAATTAAAACGTAAAAATCACCAACGAAACGTAGTTTGAATACTATTTTTTACTTACACATACACTCAAGATTTAAAACTGTAGTATTGAATAAGAATACTATACTTATATTTCGAATTATTTGAAATTTAATTTTGTCCACGACAGTTTTTGTCGCTCACCTGTCATGAGATAACCGCTACCTCTGTGATTATACTATCTCGTTTTACCTGCCTTACCCCGCATAATTCGAGACCTATAGTCCCCAGCTAACGCTGTTAGAAGTAACACGTCGTCAGCGAGCCGTTCTCAAAAATTATAAACATAAAACTTACGCGAGCGGGAGTTTGTAATGGGTACGTAGTCGCTATTCTGTCTTCCATATTTTGATAATTGTTTGACTTATTGTATTGATATTAATTTATAGCACGTAAAACATGGTTTATTTTTATGTGAATAAATATGTAGTTCCTGAACCAAGTACTTAACTAGTATTGATGATATAACTGTCATTTTGTCCATCACCTGTATGTCGTTCACCAGTTTAAAGAAAACAGGTGAACGACGTTTACGGCAGGCGAACGACAATTATTTAAAAACTTATACTGTAAACAAAATGTTTTTGTGGTGTTAATGTTTTTTACCCGACTGCACGAAGCAGGGTTGTTTTCCGAGCGTATGTATGTACGTATATATGTATGTAACACCCTGTAGCGTATATGGTTCACCGGATATCAACATATGAGATGCCGTTACGCTCAAAAGGTAAATAAGGTGTGTTATATTTTATAAATAATTTAGATAAGGAATGAAACGAATCAAAATTATTCAAATTAAGCACTTTTTGCTAGTTTAATGTAGTTTTTATTTAACAATTTACTTAACTGCACCCGTTGTCGTTAACCTGCTAACAGTTTCACTTTATTTGTACGTATTTGTCGCCAACCTGCCCCTATTATCGATAACCTGGTTACAAATAGTCATTCACCTGCCTACCGCATAATTCAAATACCTGTATCTTCTAAAACAATAAAATAAATCACTTCTCTCCATGTGATATCGATTACACGATAAGATTTCTAGCGGTCTTAATAAATAAAAACAGCAAAATCGGAAAATTTCTGAAAAATGCAAAATTAATTCAGCGGCGCCAACTTTTTGAGAACGACCCTTAAAGAAATTAATATGTTAACTCTAGCGTTTCAATTTTTTTATGAGAATATTATTTATGTTATTAAGAATTTAGATTTGTTCACCAAAAATTCTTATTCCGCCTGCAATACCTTTTCTAATATTCAAGGTTAATTAAAATTGTTATAAATATCAAAAAGTACATTGCTTTTACAATTTTCTCTAAATTATAGAGCTTGTTTTTCGCTTTTCAGCTGTTTTTTTATTGCAGTCGGGGGTTTTTTTTTTTTTAGTAATTTAATTTATTTCACTCTTTTTAGTTTTTATTAATAAAATAGTCGTTTAATTAATTATTACTACGCGATATATGAGATCTGGAGCTCGATTTTTTAATGTATTCGCAAAAACTTGTAAATCTTACAAAATAAAACAACAATTCTAAAGGTCTCTGTCGCGAAAAACATATACCTTCCTGGTACCCACAGCCCAATTAAAGGAAAAAAAGTCTGATTATGTTGTAACTAGGTAATGAGAAAGAGTCTGATTATGTAGGTAGCGCAATAAAAAAGAATCTGATTATGTTGTAACTTGGTACTGCAATAAGAAATAGGCTGATTATATGGTAACTAGGTACTGCAATATGAAAAAGTCTGATTATGTTGTAACTAGGTAGTGCAAAAGTTTTCCTAGTAATAAGATATTTCTATTTTTTGTATCAAAAGAAGATTTTCAAGACTGTTTATGGCAAAATAAAACAGGTCTTGTTTATTTAGTGCACCAGATATATTAGGTCCTTACCTATGAAATTGGCGTTTTATATGGAGAATTGTATGAAAACGGCGGTTTTCATACGTTCAATTTTGCGGATTATTTAGTAACATCATTTGCGGATTTTTTGAGTGGTAGAGCCACGCCGTATTCAATCGTTTGGTTGAGTACAGTATGAATGGGCCGGTTCGACCGGGGAAGTACCACCCTCCCACAGAATACCGACGTGAAGTAGTAGTACCGCTACTGCGTTTCGTTTGGTCAAGTGAGAGTGCCGGTGGCCCAATTTCCCCTCTCCCCTTTGTAACAATGCAGTTGTTACGCTCCTTACCTGTGTGCATTTTATTGACAAACTAGCTTTAATATCACTTCATTTTCACTTAAATTCACTATAATACAACAGATCTTATATTTTGTTGTTTACTAATAACTGATAACTGTCAAACAGACAGCCATAGATTGAGACGTTTTCATATATCGACTTTTGTCAAATGTTAGCGGCAGTAAGCCGACAGATGGCGTTACTAGTCATTCTTTATTAGCTTCACTATTGTTTAAATATTTTAATAATTAACAGTCTACTTTAATCTAAATAATCTTCTAATAATTAATTCATTGTAATTGTAAATAAATATCGTATTTTATTAATTTCATTCAGCGCATGAGGAAATAATTGAGGGTATGTTGGTGTCTCACGTACACGACTCCAGTTATTTTACACTCGTGACGCGAGTTGCTATCTAGCATTTCTTTGTTCGCCCTACTCATATTCGAAATTAACAGAAAGGGGTGAAAGCTTATAAATAGGCCACGCACCCTCCATTCGGTCTCTTTGCCGCCTCAACTACTACTTTGAAACAACTTGACGTGTTAACGTAATAGGTACTAAATACCTAAGTTCTTATTATATTCGGTGCATTTCCCCAAATCGGGTAAGTTCAGTGCAACGAACTAATTATCTATCCTATTTCTATTTTGCTGTGTACTGTATTTGTGTTTTATACATATTGTGTTCTTCTAGATTATTCCAAATTGTTCTTTTAACCTTTTTATTTCAAATAACCGAGCGTTACCTCATAACGGTCGTTAGTAATTATTAATTGTTCTTTTGATTTAGCTTCTTCTTGTTTTAGTTGTAACTCTGTTCCGGTAGTTCTTGCCACCGCCAATAATTAAACCTTGCGCTATTCCCTCGGGGTTCACCCCTCAATGGCGGCTGGCATGGACTATCCCAATGCTGGACACCAGGCTCACACAGCCAATGCTTGGGTTTTCCAGGGTCCACGGCTTGGAGCATTCCACGGCTTGGAGCATTCCACGGCTTGGAGCATTCCACGGCTTGGAGCATTTCACGGCTTGGAGCATTCCACGGCTTGGAGCATTCCACGGCTTGGAGCATTCCACGGCTTGGAGCATTTCACGGCTTGGAGCATTCCACGGCTTGGAGCATTCCACCGCTAGGAGCTTTCCACGGCTTGGAGCATTTCACCGCACCGCTAGGAGCACTGCACCGCTAGGAGCACTACCGCTTGGACGACACTTCTTACTTCGTGGGATCGGGCTCTAAACCCTGTCCACTTCTCTTCTTGGCCGGAGCGGCCTCTAACCACGGTGACCAGGATCGTCGAGTGGGTTCCGGTGCTACACACCGGGTGCTGCCCCCGACGCCAGGATCCTGTCACCGCACACCGTCGGGCTGCCGTCGGTTTCTTCACTGCCGCTCCACGTCACCTACTGCGAGGGAAGTGCTAGCTCGCTTCGCAGAACCAGACCACACCCTACGAACCTACCTATTCTGTTCTGTTCACACTACCGGCGTTCTTTTTAATTAAACTATTTAAACTTCTCCTGAGTTTTTACTTGCCACCCGGTAGGACGTGATACCTTCCCCCCTCCCCCTTTTCCCCTCCCCTTTCCCTTCCCTTCCCCTTAATCTATTATGGCAGCGGTTTTTCAAAATATAATACCCCAGGGGGGTACCAACACTCTTCGTGTTGGAGAATCCCCTCCTGAGCACTCTTGCTCAGGCTGCCCTGCGTATTCTGAGGTGGGCAAAATTCCGCTCGTTATACCTGCAAGAGGCAAAGGGAGGCGGCGTCCCGGTGCATCCCCACTCCTGCTCCGTGTGGACTTCTGCAATATCAGAGGTATTCATCCCAATTTAAATGCTGTCCACCATCACCTGGAAACGGATAAACCGGGCTTGTTGTTTCTGACGGAGACGCAGATATCTTCTCCTGCCGATGCGTCGTATCTCAACTATCCTGGATACAATATGGAACATAAGTTCCTTTCCAAAGCCGGGGTATGTGTGTACGTGCGAGAGGATATCTGTTGTCGCCGCTTACTTGGCCTTGAAGGTAAAGACCTGTCCCTTTTGTGGCTTCGCGTGGATTTTGGTGGTTTCACACGCATTTACGCATGCCTGTACAGGTCTCACGGTAGAGAATGCGAGAAGACTGAGTGAGCTCACTTCTTTGGTCACGTTCAAAAGGCGACTGACAAGGTGTTCGAGCAATATCGCTCGGCCGAACTAATCTTTCTGGGACATTTCAATGCTCACCATGCTGAGTGGTTGGGTTCTCCAAGAACTGATCTGTCAGGGTCCACCGCCCGCGAATTTGCTCTTACTTATGGTATGGTTTCTCGTCGGATGATCCTGATGCTTGTGCGAGTTCAGTGGCCGACGTGGTGCTGCAGGGTATGGAATGTTACATTCCAAGCTCGATGGTCCCTATCGGTGGTTTAAACCAGCCATGGTTCGATAGGCTAAGCGCTGAGGCAGTCCGCCAAAAGCAAGAATCCTATCGAGCCTGGACCACTTCCCGTGCTGCTCAGGATCCTAATACCTCTGACCTCAAGAAAAAGTACAATGCAGCCTCCTGGTCCACAAGAAAGCAGCTCGCGAGAGCAAAATTCTTACACATCGGCAGAATTGGTGAGCGTCTGGCAGGCTATCCTTCTGGGAGTCGTGCCTTCTGGTCACTTACCAAGGCTGTCGAGGGAAACTTTTGTCGGTCGTCACTTCCACCGTTGCGCACTCCTGATGACTCTCTGGCCCACACCGCAAATGAAAAAGCCGAACTCTTGGGCAAAATCTTTGCGGCCAATTCGACTCTTGACGACGGCGGAGCTTCGCCGCCTACCATACCTCGGTGTAATAGCACCATGCTGGATGTCCGCTTTACCCAGTCAGCGGTTCGGCGAATTCTTCGTTCCCTCGACGTCAAGAAGTCATCCGGGCCGGATGGTATTCCTGCGATTGTGCTCAAAACGTGTGCTTCTGAGCTGTCTCCAGTCCTCGCCCTACTTTTTACTACCTCCTACTGTGCTGGTCGTTTCCCGTCTTCATGGAAAGTTGCCCTTGTCCTTGTCGGACCCATCCAATTACAGGCCTATAGCGATAACTTCTTTGCTCTCAAAGGTGATGGAACGGTTAATCAACTAGCAGCTTCTGGGGTAGCTCGAGGATAACCAGCTTATTAGTGACCGCCAATATGGCTTCCGTCATGGTCGTTCAGCTGGTGATCTACTGGTGTACCTCACGCACCGTTGGGCTGAAGCCGTGGAGAGCAAGGGAGAAGCTTTGGCTGTCAGCCTGGATGTAGCTAAGGCCTTCGATCGGGTCTGGCATCGGGCACTTCTCTCGAAGCTATCTTCGTACGGGATTTCCGAGGGACTCTGCACTTGGCTTTCCAGCTTTCTTGACGGGCACAGCATTAAGGTCGCTGTCGACGGCTGCTGCTCCAGCACTATACCCGTCAACGCTGGTGTGCCCCAAGGCTGTGTACTGTCACCTACGCTGTTCATCCTGCATATTAATGATTTGTTGTTGAAAGACAACATTCATTGTTATGCGGACGACAGTACTGGTGACGCACGATATACTGGCCGTGCGAATATCCCTCGGTCAGTTGTGGAGGAGAGTCGGGTGAGACTTGTGTCCGAAATAGAGACATCCTTGGAGCGAGCCTCCGAATGGGGTCGACGAAATCTCGTCCAATTCAACCCATCGAAGACACAGGTCTGCGCTTTCTCTACCAAGAGATCCCCATTCTGTCCAGCGCGTCAGCTCCAAGGAACTCCCCTTTCTAACTCCAACAGTATTGGGATCCTTGGTGTTGACATTGCTAGCGACGTGCAGTTTAGAGGTCACCTCGAAGGCAAGGCCAAACTTGCTTCCAGGAAGCTGGGTGTGCTAAATCGGTCCAAGCAGTACTTCACTCTGCGTCATCGCCTTGTGCTTTACAAGGCGCAGGTTAGACCGCATATGGAGTACTGCTCGCATCTCTGGGCTGGAGCACCGGCCTATCAGCTTGACCCTCTCGATTCCATCTAAAGACGTGCCGTCCGCATTATCAACGATCCTACAAATTCAGACCGTTTGGAAATGCTTACCCTCCGGAGAGACATTGCATCTCTCTGCATTTTTTACCGTCTGTATAATGGGGAGTGTTTCGAGGAACTGTTTAGACTGGTGCCAACCGCCTCGTTCTACCATCGCACTTCTCGTCATCGGCAGGGTGTTCATTCCCATTTTCTTGAGCCATTGCGCTCAACTACGCGCCGGTTTTCTAGAACATTTCTGGCGCGTACTATACGAATTTGGAATGAGCTTCCTGCTGAGACTTTCCCAACGCGCTACAATATGGGGCTTTTTAAAAGGGGTATCATTAAATTTCTTCGAGACCGGCAACGCATTGGTGACGCCTCTGGTGTTGCAAATGTCATCCCTTTGTATCAGGTGGGCTGGGGTGCGAGGGGGGTGTACACGCCCTGGTGTGCGGCGCTGGGCTACAGGCACGCTCCTCTCTGTCCTACCATCACGTCCATGTCGTGCACCCTGGAAATACTAACAGTCGGAACGGGCGCCGCACTTTTACCATCCACCCCGGACTGTTAGTAGCGAAGATGGAGGACACCAACCTGGAACGGCGCTCCCACCTCCTAGGGGATCCCTTACCCGATTTCCCTTCTATGATCCCTATTTGACCCACTCCCTACTCTTCCTCCCCCTATCCAATCCCAACGCTCCCTTATCTCCCTTCCCCTCCTCTATCCCTTAGTCAGTAGCCCCCACTCCAGATGGGAGTCTTTTCCTCTGGATTGGAGGCTGCAGACTAATTTCACATTGGACGGCGACTAGCAATCTCACGAATAAACTTCGGGTTATTGCTAGCCGTTGTATAGGGTGAAAACATATACCAATCCAAGGTGTTAACCGTGCTGATGGATGCGTGGCTGAGGGATGTGCTGCAGTCTCGAACGGTACCTCTACGAAACCGGAGCGAATTGTAGAGTATTAAGCCCTTCAGGCGGCAAGCGGGGCTCTGCCGTCTGTGACCAACTTTTCCCTAGCTACTCGTGGGACTAACATGGAAGAAGACAATAATAAAAACTTAAATCTAACAACCATTTCTTCCGCCCTGGATTCTATCCAGGGTGGAATAAACAGTATCGAGGCGAGGAGCTCTGTAAAAGACTCCGCTTCGCCTGATCCAAGCCTGGAGGTTATGGAGAGGGAAGTTGTGGTCGACAGAGACGTCTCGAATGTCTCTGGAACGCCCGATGCACCTCTTCATACTGAAGGACAAAAACACAAGAGGATGTCGGGTGCTGCGCGTAAGCGCTTCCGAAGGCTCGTGGGCACTGGAGGGGTAGCCGTGGAACAGGCCCTCGAAATGTGCCGTAAGCCTTGGAAGGACATCCCTGTGAAGATGACGCCCTCGGAGAAAGCCCCCGTCAAAAGCGGAAGATCCGAGGAAGAGTCTCCACAGGGACACACATCCAAAGCCTTGTCCCCTGGAGCTGCAGGTGGCCCAAAACCCCCCAGCTTCAAGGAAGTGGCAGGGTCCTCGCGCGTAGTGATCCGTAACTCGGAACCTATGAGCGAGGATCAAATGAAGGTCATCCACCGTCATCTGAACCTTGCCATTGCGGGGCAGTGCTCGGATGGCGGTGGACCGCAGTTTCTGGGCTTCACGCACAAGACAAGGTGGATCCTGGTGACCTGTGTCAACCAGCGTAGCCAGGACTGGCTTGTGGGTGAAATCCCGAAGCTGAAGCCGTGGCCGGAGGCGAACCTCTCCGTCATTCCGGAGGGGGAACTGCCCAAACCAGCCACGGCTACTACCTTCATTCCGGAGTCGGAGGCGGCCTCCACTGAAGAGGCCTTAGCCCTACTCAGGGCTCAGAACAAGGGCCTAAACACCGGGCTCTGGAGGGTTCTAGGCGACAGGGTGGAACAGGGAGGAAGGGTAGTCACCTTCTCCCTGGACGAACCCTCCGTCGAGAACCTGAGAGCCGGTGAAAATGAGGCGGCCCTCGGCTTCAAAATGATTTACTTCAAGGTAAAGGGTGGGCCAAATGCTCCCCATACAATTACCCCAACCACATCTGCTGCTGCAACCCAAAGTGCTCCCAAAACCCAAGGCTCTAAAGGCCATGGGGGCAGGGCGCACCCTAGGGGAGGAGCCAGCGGAACCATCACCGGTCGGGCTGGACCCTCAACCCTGGCAGCCAGAGGTCGACAAACGCCTCTAGCAAAAACCAGGGGCGGGAGGACCCAACCGGCTGCAAAAAGGGGGAAGTAATGGCTTCCTCCCCCACGCCGGCGAGGATCCTGCAGGCGAACCTACACCACGCGGCTGCTGCGCCAGCGGTGGTTGAGTGTCGCCTTGCAGGAAACATCGACCTCGCCCTCATACAAGAACCGTGGGTTCGTAACTCAACGATCCTGGGACTGAATTCCGTTGGTAAGGTTTTATACAATACAAATGGAATAAAGCCAAGGGCGTGTATTGTTTTCAGCAAGAACACTAACTTTTTACCTGTTCCAGAGTTATGCACTGATGACCTTGTAGCAGCGTATGTGGCTCCGAGGGGATGGAATGGGTCCAGAGTAATTCTGTGCTCGGCCTACCTTCCTGGAGACAAAGCGGACCCTTTTGCGGACCTTTTTCCTATGGTCGACTACGCCCGGAAAAACAACGCAGAACTACTGGTGGGTTGCGATGCGAACGCCCATCATACCAACTGGGGGAGCACCGACATCAATGGTAGGGTTGAGTTACTGCATGAATTCCTACAAACCAACGTACTCCAAATCTTGAATTTAGGCTGTGTACCAACCTTTAATACTAGAGCTAGGAGTGAAGTTTTAGACATAACGTTTGCCACTGCAAATCTCGCCAGGCACATTCTAAACTGGAAGGTAAGCGATGTGGAATCTTTGTCGTACCATAGACACATTTGTTTCAACCTGACAAGTCAACTGAGCAATCAAACCGTTACTTTTAGGGATCCTAGACGAACTGACTGGGAGGGTTACCGAAACTCCCTAGATCGTAACCTGGGCTCTACTGCTAAAAGTATAAAAACGCGGGAAGGTTTGGAACTTGCGGTAGAGGTTATCTCCAAAGGCATAGTACAGGCCTATGAAGAGAACTGTCCTCCCAAGGTGTAATCATCCAAGCGTATGGTTCCGTGGTGGAACTCTAAGCTGAAAAAGCTTAGGGATAAAACACGGAAACTGTTCAATAGGGCTAAAAAGACAAATGAGTGGGAGATTTATCGGAAGGCCCTAAATGAATATAGCAAACAGATTAGGAAAGCGAAAAGAGATTCTTGGAGGAAGTTCTGTGAGGACATAAACAATACGCCTCAGGGAGCAAGACTTCATAGAATACTCGCTAAAGCAAAACCTAACCAAGTTGGTCTACTAAAAAGACCTGATGGTTTCTTCACTGAGAATGAAACGGAAACGTTAGAACTACTGGCAAACACTCATTTCCCGGGAGCTGGGGACCCGAGCGCGGCAGGTGGAGGAGAAGCTCCGTTTAGACCCCATCCTGAGGACTGGAGACAAGCAGCCTTAGTCGTAAGACCGGGATTAGTGAGATGGGCCATTAATTCATTTAAACCCTACAAAACTAGTGGATTAGATGACGTAAGCCCAGTTTTGATACAACGTGGTGCAGACGTCCTGATCCCCTATCTGGTCAAAATCTTCAGAGCAAGTTATGCCTGGGGACACATTCCAGAACAATGAAACAAGGTAAAGGTCTTATTTATTCCTAAGGCTGGGAAAAAGGACTATGCCCTGGCAAACTCCTACAGACCCATTAGGCTATCCTCGTTTCTACTTAAAACCATGGAAAAGGTTATTGATAAATATATTCGTGAGAACTGCCTCAGGGACAAACCTATCCATGACAGTCAGCATGCCTATCGTAGTGGCAGATCTACAGAGACGGCCCTACTGAATCTAGTTGATAGGATTGAAAAAGCGCTGGAAGATAAAGAGATTGCTCTTACAGCTTTCCTGGATATAGAGGGCGCCTTTGATAACACACCCATCGGAACGCTGATCAGTGGGCTGACTGTAAAAGGCGTAGACACTACCACTATCCGATGGGTGCAAGGCATGCTCTCAAGTAGAGTGGTCAGGCTAGAACTACTCAGCACTACACTTGAGGTAACCACAGTAAGAGGTTGCCCGCAGGGAGGTGTACTATCTCCTCTGCTCTGAACTCTTGCTGTGGATGGGCTCCTGCATAAGATGGCAGAGCTACGCATTGACACACAGGGGTACGCTGACGACCTTGTAGTTACGGTGCGTGGCAGCTGCCAAAGTACTCTATCATTCCTTATGCAAAGGGCTCTAAACACAATAAACTCATGGTGTTAAAATAATGACATATCCATAAATGCGGACAAAACCATTATCGTCCCATTCACTAATAAGCGGAAGCTAGTGGGACTTAAACCGCCAACCATGAATGGGAAGACAATACCGTTCTCGTCAGAGGCCAAGTATCTGGGATTCATGCTAGACCAGAAACTCACATGGAACCTGCACGTGAACGGAACCTTACAGAAGGCTAAATCAGCTCTCGCAATCTGTTGCCGGCTAGCAGGAAGCAGATGGGGGCTAAAACCCAAAATTGCACTCTGGCTCTACACATCCATAGTGAGGCCGATGGTGTCTTACGCCTCAGTGGTATGGTGTAGAAAAGCGGCACAAAAAACTGTAATATCAAAACTTGGCAGCCTCCAAAGAACTGCCTGTATCATCGCTACCGGAGCCATGTCAACCTCTCCGACACTGGCTCTAGAAGCATTGTTAAACCTGCCGCCCCTTCACCTGTATTTGGAAAAGGAGGCGAAGGCAAGCATGCACAGAATCTCGGGCGTGAAGAGAGGCCACTGGCTTTCCCAAAATATGAGATCCCTCGAGAACTCTGTTAGCGATATTCCTGTAATGGGGATGTTATGAGAC
Organism: Acleris cristana; assembly: GCA_948252455.1. Classification (NCBI taxonomy): domain Eukaryota; kingdom Metazoa; phylum Arthropoda; class Insecta; order Lepidoptera; family Tortricidae; genus Acleris; species Acleris cristana. Next base: position 32,436,737 of record OX411771.1, read on the forward strand.
ACCATGCCCCCCAAACACTGTCCACAGAAAACGTTTTCTGTCGAATTCCCGTCTAGGGATGACTGGTCACACAGTCGCTTAACTTGGAAACCAGGTAGCCTAAAGTGGTACACTGATGGCTCCAAATCCGGTTCTGAGGTAGGCTGCGGAATATATGGAGAGCCGCCTAAAAAGGCATTAAGTCTGAATTTAGGCAAGTACTCATCTATATTCCAGGCGGAGGTGTACGCCATAATTGAATGTGCGGCAACCAATCTGCAAAGCAACTACGTCAACAGTACCATTTATATCCACTCGGATAGTCAGGCGGCTCTCTTGTCCCTAACCTCTGATGTCATAAACTCAAGGCTGGTCGAGAACTGCAGGACACTTTTAAACACCCTGGGTGCAAAAAACAGGGTAATTTTACGTTGGGTCCCAGGGCATGCGGGTATTGTTGGCAACGAAAAAGCTGACGAACTCGCACGGGTAGGAGCTAAGGGTACACAGTTTGGACCGGAACCATTCTGCGGCATCCCTAAAAGCCTAACAAAACTTACCTTGTGGACATATTGCTACCATGCAGCCATTCAACTCTGGAGGACAACTCCAGGATTAAACCATTCCAAGGCTCTAATAAGAGCATTTAGCAAAAAGGCATCGACGGAGGCGTTAGCGCTAAGTAGGAACAATATCCGCACTCTGGTCAGGGCGCTTACAGGGCACTGTTGCCTAAACAAGCATAATAATATGCAGACGATTGGGAAATGTGACACAAGGTTGTGCAGACTCTGCCGACTGGAAGAGGAAACGCCTATGCCCCTTTCTCATGTCTGCCCGGCCTTAATGCGACACCGTAGCTCCTCACTGGGAAAGCACCTAATGTGCCCAGAGGAGATCAAGCTTCTCGGCGCCAACAAAGTCCTAAAATTCCTCGCAATAACAGGACTCAGCGGAGAACTGTAGGCTGTGGCGATCACAATAGATCAATCTATGGTCGCAGTGATACTAAGCTCTGTGCCTTGAATAGCCACCCCCTGAATAATAATAATAATCAGGTGGGCTGTCTGCCTGTTTGCCCGTCGACGGCAACAAAAAAAATAAAAATAAAACATCAAATGCAAACCAAACAAAATTCTGTCAGGAATATTGGACACTTCTAAGCTATATTATACATATCTTAATTACTTAAAAATAGTAAGCTTCATAAAACTCTGCATAATTGAAACACTTGAACTCACAGCACATGAAAAGAGTTGATTGAGTTCACACTTTAATTTTAAACACTAAGTAAGAAATTGAACCATATTATTTGTATCTAAAACCTTTGTAACATACTGTATTAATGAAATTTAAAAATAATTTGGAAGTTAAAATTGAAATGAATAAATTCCGTACGAAACACGTAAAAATAACGCCAATTTCATAGGTAAGGACCCAATATTTTGATGCAGGATCTCAATATTGTTGATGCATTCAAATTGAGCTGCGAGTGTTGCGACGAAAAAACTGGTTATCTGCTATTAATCTCGTTATTGATGCGTTTACATCCGATCGTTCAGTCTTGCGGGAAGCGGCATCGACGATGGAACTGCGCTCGGGAGTCTCGGGACGTATTGATGTTATCGTGGATTTCGTTGGAACGACGATGTATAAAGTGCTAATGCGATTCGGTGAAAGATGCTATCAGCAAACATATTCAACCTTGAATATCTACAAAAATTATAGTCATAATCAATTCCGGCTTACAAAGTCACAATAACTAAACTGATTTGCGATGTGTTATTCAATAGACGCTCGTTTAAGTGACGATTATAATTTACTTGCGGTATAAAAATGTTAGTCCTGTTGATTGCTGAATTGAGTAACTAATACAAGTTCATTTGCCCCTGTGAGAACAATCAAAAAGTCATCCTTGTTTAGTGTAGCTTCAGTGGTGTGCAGTGAGTGTAAGACGTTTTCGTGTTTGCCCTCGGGCTTGTGTGGCACATTATATCAAAGTAAGTTCCATACATACTATTTAACAACAACCCTTAATTTTTGCCTTGATCGTTAGATATAACAATCAATTTTCTTTTCGGTAAACCAAGCTCCACTCTGTATTGAAAGTCATCTTGAAATAGTTTGCTATGAATGTCAAAGTCAAATCTAAGTCAAAGTTTATTTGCCAGAATTGTGGTACATGGTCGGCAGCAATATTACAGAAAATTAAGCAGGCATGCAATTTTTTTTTTTTCCGTGTAAGAATTACTTATCTTCATTCATTACACACGAATACATCGTTAATACACGAATAAATCATTTAAATTTAAAGCAATTCATACATAATTTACAATTAATTTGAAATTATATTAGTCAATATCATTCAATAGTTTTGTAACAACATTAGCTATAATTTTATCACGAAGTCATAAATTCATTAACAGTGTAAAAACATTTTTCTTTGAGCCATGCCTTCAAATTTAATTAAAAATATTTTACAAGGTAAGACCATCAATTCCGAAGGTATAATAAATCATTTAAATTTAAAGCAATTCATACATAATTTACAATTAATTTGAAATTATATTAGTCAATATCATTCAATAGTTTTGTAACAACATTAGCTATAATTTTATCACGAAGTCATAAATTCATTAACAGTGTAAAAACATTTTTCTTTGAGCCATGCCTTCAAATTTAATTAAAAATATTTTACAAGGTAAGACCATCAATTCCGAAGGTACTATATTTTTTCCTGACATTTTAAACCAATTTCTATTATGTAGTGCTGATTTTTAAATAGGTAATTTAACACGAAGCATGTCTCTTCCACGTAACATTGGATTCTGAACCGGTTTAGCAGGGTGTGTAATGTTTAGCATAAAAACAAATGGTCTAATGATCATTTTACATAACACTAATTGCATAATTTCAATCTGCATAATAAACCATCGATATAATAGTCATGATGCATAAAACGAAATACATAATTTCAAAAACTAAGTATAATGTTTATAAATAAAAATATATATATTTCTAACTGCTTTCATTACTATTAATGTGGTCACAGTTCTAACCTAACGTAAACTAGTTAGAAGAAATTAACTTAAAATACATAATAACTAGAAAATAACAGTTATGCTAAATGAGTGTTATGTTATTCGATCGTATGCCAGATAAAATTATACAATTGGTTTTTATGCTAAACGTCCATTATGCTTTTCGTGGTTAGTTAAATAAAATTATACAAAATGTTTTTATACTGATTGAAGCGCACCCGGTTTAGCAAACATGTCCGGGTTACTTTTTACAAATTTTGCATGTTCGTAATTTACAGGGTTATTGGTTATTGCATAAATTCCCGTTAAGGGGTTATAGTGGAGGTCATTTTCAATCATTTTGACTCTATAATGCATTATGCAAGAGTGAACCATTTTCGAGGTGTTTTTTTTTTTCTAAAAAAGTCTGATAAGCAACTTCAAAAATTTGTTTAAAAAAACTTATTACTTTATTATTCTTTTTTCTTTTGTTTTATTTACACGATAAATCAGTTATTTATTTTCAGCAATAAAACGGGAATTACCTGTACACGTTTAAGAATAAGATAATTACCCTCGACCGTACGATTAGAAGGTCACACTATCAGTCGCTCCCGCATTTTAATATAATATTTGCTGTTGAAGTGCTGTTAGCATCACCAAAATGTGCAAAGTGCAAAATTACTGCTACAGTGAACCAGGGAAGTACATTTTGTTAAAATTCTCGTTTGGAATTCGTCGTAGTGCTTAAAAACAAATCAGTGAAATCAATTACGTTAAGACCATCTACCCTCTATTTTCAACACATTTTTTTTTTGTTGTCCGACCAGTACGGAGCATTTATTAGTGTGCTCAAGCAACAAACTATTCGAAGTAACATTGCCGGGAGCATTTACTACTGTACGAAATTAATTAATTAAATTTATCTGTAAAGTAAATATCCCGAAAGCCGCCGTTATGAATAAGTGTAAAGGATGCGACAAGCTTGTAAAGGCACCTGAAATGAAATCATGCCACCAGTGTCGTGGTGTATATCACTACCAATGTTTAAAAATAACTCTAGATAATTTCAACAAAGAGTCTAGGCAATACAAAGCATCGTGGAAATGTCCAGAATGCAAGGCAGCTGAAAAACAAGGAGATATTTCCAATACTCCAATTAGGACATTAAACCAAACACAGGCAAATCAGTCGCCAGAGTCTTCAAATGCCTTGATTCAAGATCTCAAGAAATATCTCGACGACAAGCTGGAGCTGCAATCAACGAGAATCTTGAGGGAACTAAAACTAGAATTTGGGCAGGAGATCAAAAATATAAGCAGCAAACTGAGTGATTTAGAGTCAAGCCTAAATTTTATATCCAGTAAATATGACTCGATACAAGCTACAGTTGATGAGAAACTGAAAGTGGTCAAGAATGTTGAACATCAAAACCAGCAATTGCGCTCAGAAGTAACAGTACTCACGTCGAAACTTCAAGAGTTGGACCAACATGCACGTGAGAGTAATTTGGAACTCCAGTGTGTTCCCGAACACAAAACAGAAAACCTACTGACTGTGGTCAAGCAGTTATCGTCGATAGTCAACTAGTACCCAATTCAAGATAGTCAGATTATTAACGTCACTAGGGTGGCTAAGATCAATCCTGAATCTAGTCGTCCACGCGCGATAATCGTCAAGCTACCAAGCTCATTGATTCGCGACAGTCTGCTTGCGGCGGTCAGGACCTTCAACAAATCAGATCAAGATAAGTTCAACTCTCAACACTTGGGAATGGGAGGCGATGGCCGCCCCGTGTACGTGGTAGAACATCTGTAACCGGCCAATAAGGAGCTCCACACGGCTACTCGCGAGATGGCAAAGCTAAAGAAGTACACCTTTTTTTGGGTCCGCAGTGGGCGTATCTATGCCAGAAAGGATGTACAATCGAAAGCAATTTTGATCAAGAACAGGGAATATCTAACTAACCTCTAACGCGCGGGATTCCCTTTTTTTTATAGCTTTCTTTTTAATGATAACATATAGGAAAATTCAAATTTAGGATTTACTATCAAAATGTAAGAGGCTTAAGAACCAAAACAAATAGTTGTTATATGAATGCTTTGCGTGAATCTTACGATGTCATAATCTTAACAGAGTCTTGGCTTAATGAATCTGTTTTCGACCACGAATTTTTGGATAAAAGATACCTCATTTTCAGGCGCGATCGTGAATCAACAGTATCAGCTCTTTTGAAAAAAGATAGAGGTGGAGTAGTGATAGCCGTGCATAGGGATTACGGGGTGCAACGTAAACCTGCCTGGGAGACGGAATGCGAAGACCTTTGGGTTGTTCTAAAATTAGGTCGCGGTAATAGGGAGCTCAATTTGCAAATATGCACAGTGTATATTCCACCTCCGCTTACTCGTGAATATCTAAGTCGTTTCCTTGACAAAATGTCCTCCGTCCTTCAGTCAAAATCAGACTCGAATAATATAACGGTGATTATTGGCGATTTTAATTACAGCAAGCTTAAATGGTCAGCTCCTACTGGATCGGGAGGCACGCTCACCTCAATTCCTAATTCTGCTCTGGAATGTTTACTACTTGACAACCTTGCATTCAATAATCTTACCCAATTCAACCACGTAGAGAATGTAAACGGTCGTATACTTGACCTTGTACTATCTAACACCCCTTTAATCCAGGTAGCTTTAAGCGCTGTACCCCTCGTAGAGTTGGACTCTCATCACCCTGCTTTGAATGTTTCCTTAGACCCTGACAATGTAAAAACCCTAAAAAGTGCTCAATCACTTAAACTTAATTTCTATAAGTGAGACTACGAAGCATTAAATATAGTTTTGTCTAAGATTGACTGGTCCACTGTATTTAAAAACTGTAATAATGTCAATGAAATGGTTGAGGGATTTTACAATACTCTTCGGCCTATAATAGACGATTTTGTTCCTCTAATTCGTAAGCGCAATGATAACTATCCACTGTGGTATAGTCAGCCATTGATAAAGTTACTCAAGGAAAAGCAAAAATTTCATACAAAATATAAAATGTACTTAAACCCTCTTGACAAACAAACATTCGAAATGCTGAGGGAAAGAAGTGACACGATGATCAAACACTGTTTCAATAAATTCAAAAGTCATGCTACGGAAACTTTACGTAAGAGACCTAAATATATATGGAAAATTATCAACAAGATTAAAAGCAATTCGACATCTATTCCAAATGAAATGCATCGGGGAGCTAGAGTCTCTTCTGGTGGGCAAGGCATCTGCGATCTATTCTCGGATCATTTCCAGGCGGTCTACTACGGACGGCCAGTTATTGATGCTCAACGTGCAGATCTGCATGAGTGTGGCTCAAATTCTTTGTCCCTTGCTTCGCTGTCCATTTCTGAAGATGCCGTGACGAATTTGCTTAAATTTCTTGACTGTAACAAGGGTGCTGGTCCTGATGGTTTACCACCAAAATTTGTTAATCGTTGTCATAAAACTCTAACGACACCATTATATATGATATTTAACTTGTCTCTGCGCTCTGGAATATTTCCTGACAAATGGAAGCGTGCCCACGTTATTCCGATTCATAAGCAAGGTGATCTATCGGACGTTTCTAACTACAGGCCTGTATCAATCTTATTTGTTTGTGGTAAAATGCTGGAGTCTTTTGTGAGATCTAAACTTTACTGGCATGTTAAACCATTTTTATCTCCACAATAACACGGTTTCTTACCCCAACGTTCAACGATGGGCAATCTTATAGAATATATTCATAATGTTTCTATAGCGCTCGACAATAAGAAGGAAATTCATGCCGTGTACACTGACTTTAGTAAAGCGTTCGACCTCGTTGACCACAATCTACTTGGAAATAAGCTCGCACGTGCGGGAATACACGGTTCTTTGTTGAGATGGTGCGAGTCCTACTTACGAAATTACTGGTGATCGTCAGGGGCTTCGAATCATCAGCTAGGTCTATTCCGTCTGGGGTTCCCCAAGGATCCCATTTAGGACCCTTATTTTTCTTAATTTTTATTAACGACCTAACTTTTAATATTCATTGTAACTTTGAGCTTTTCGCTGATGATTTAAAACTTTACAAGGTCATAAATGCTCCTGACGACGTGAAGGCTCTTCAGAGGGATTTAGATGGTGTCCAAAACTGGTGTTTACAAAATGCTATGGTACTAAATGCCAAAAAATGCTTGCATATAAAATTTACTAGGAAAAAAGTGCCTGTTTTGGCATCCTATTGCATCGACAAAACCGTCCTCGAAGAGGTAACTGCCATTCGTGACTTGGGGGTAACACTTGACAGTGGGTTGTCGTTCCGCGAACATATCGATAAGGTTACAAGTAAAGCGTCTAGGCTCTCTGGTTTTATAATTCGTCAAATGAAGTTTTTCAATAGCTCTAGTCTAGCTCTAGTTCTATATAATAGTCTTGTTCGAAGTACCTTGGAGTACTGCAGTCCTGTGTGGAGCCCAAGTTATGCTATTCATATAAAAAGACTTGAAGCTATCCAAAAACGCTTCCTGTACCACCTTGCTTTTTGGGAATTTAAATGTCGTGACCTAAATGGTTACTCCCAGAGACTGCAGCATTACAGAATGTGTTCCCTTGAGACACGTATGGCTGTGGGTGATAGTGTTCTTGTTTAAAATAATACATGGGAATTTGGAAGCCCCACGATTTCTTGTCAATATAGCCCTTGCAGTGCCTCGCTCGGGTAGTCGCCTTTCTAACCGTAAGATATTTGCATTACCTTCGCAAAGAACAGTTTCAGGTCAACATTCGCCTCTACATCGTATTTGTCACGATGCAATGTAGTTAGAGAAGATTTCGATTTATTCACTGGCTCTGTGGTCTCGGCCAAAAGGCTCTTACTCTCTTTGTTCCAAAAGGACAATCTTTAAGGTTTTTAACGTGATACTGATAGCGTCATTAGTTAAGCTGTTAGAGTAGGCTCTTGGAATTCAATAGAAGATATGTATTTTTTTAATTTTAATATTATGGTAGAGTAACAATAGTGTTAAACTTTGTTTTTTATACTCATGCTGTGTTCACATCTAGTAGAGCGTACACGATATTGCACCCAATGTATAATAACGAATCTATAAGTAGGCTTGTGTAACGTTTAGTTTTGTGAGCCAATAAAAAAAAAACGGACCGAAAGGTTATCATTTTAAGTATTTTTTTAAGCATTAGCATAATGCATTATAAGGTCAAAATGATTACAAATGACCTCCACTATAATCCCTTAACAGGAATGTATGCAATAATCAATAACCCTGTATAAATGCTTGCTAAAGTCAGGATATTTAGTTCCTTAAATAGTGGTCTACACGAGAACTTCGGACCGACTCCACATACTGCACAAAGACACCTCTTTTGAGTCAAAATGCTTTGTGAACATCTGTCGAGTTCCCCCAAATTATAAAACCATACCGAAGAAGAGATGCAACGTGACTATGATATGCTAACAGAGCGGTCGACTTTCCTGCTAAACTTCTTAATCTTTTTAAAGCGAAAACAAACCTATTGAGTTTATAGCATATATTATTTATTTGAACCTTCCAGCTACAAGATTTATCTAGAATAATGCCCAAGAATTTAACTTCATCACTGGTGTTTGTAGTTTGTCCTTTATAATTAACATTTAATTATTAACGTTATTTATTTTATTTATCGTATGGCTTACAAATTACACTTATAATAGCTTAAATTTACACTTCCTAAGGTATTCTGCTGCTTCACTCGTAAGGGTTTTAAAGTCTTCTATCCCCCCTCGGTATTTTGTTAGGGGGCACTCCAGTATGATATGACGGACTGTCTGTTTCGGGTGTCCACATTCGCATGTCCCACTTTCACTCCAGCCCCACTTCTTTCGAAACCAAAGTGGCCAACTCCTGTCCTGAGGAGGTTGAGCAAGCACCAAACACGGCGCGACTCCTGAAACCCAGAGGGGCGAGCGTGTGGATTCAGCTCGAACATGTCAGTCGGCTCAGTGGAGGCCGTCCATTCCGCGATCCAGGCGGTGTTTAAATTCTACTCCAGTTGGTGTTGGTGAGACAGTAGCGCTGGCGGATTACGGGACTTCAGTCTCGCGGCCTTAAACGTGGCCAAGTCCATATTGATGGGCAGATCAGGTCTTTCACAGGCCTTACCGGCTTCTCGCCGGAGGTGTTGCATGCGGCGAAGGTGGGGCGGAGCAATGCCACTCAAGGCCGGCAGCCAGTGTACAGGAGTTGGTCTCATGCAGCCCGTAATCAAGCGCATTGTGTGGTTGAGCTGCGTGTCGACAACAGTAGTATGCGCGCTGTTCAGCCTAGTTGGGGCGCAGTGTGCCGGTAGGCACGTTTCGTAATTGTTATCGATTCACGTATTGATGAATTGCATTTAGATTAGACATTATCTGTACGTGTATCTAGCGCGCATTAGTTAGTACTGTAGTAAGTTAACATTGTATATATACGCATGTGTAATTGTAATTAAATTAGATTGTTACTGACTGACAAAGTGGTTACTCTCTCACCCCCACCAACATGGATATTTCCGGTAAAGTGGTGACCCGACAAAGAACACCATGCCAACTGAACAATGATCGCCGCTGCCCTGCCCGACGTCCGACCAATATGGGGTAACCACTGGTAAAGTGGTGACCCCGACAATGAACACCATCGTTACTCTGCCTGATTAAGGAGCATTTCCGCCGGAACCATTACGCTGCTGCTCGTCAATGAGAAGAGCAAGCAGGATGACACAAGACCAGCAGCTCCGGGAATTACTGCGGATCTCATCGATTGGAACTGGAATCTCCACCATATACCGCATTCCGAAGTACTGGAAACCCAGGCTCTATAGAGATTTTCAAATATTGAAGATATTCTGCTTAGTTGAAAATAGAAATCGGGAACATGCCACCGGGAACGAGATTATTATAAAGGAAAGTACGCCGCGCGGCCGGCTAAAGGCACCTACGGCTACAATTTTGGATCGGCACCGAGTCATTGACATATCATCAAAGATATCAATAATCGGAACCCCAACATCGACCCAGTTACGTTAAAAGTAATCAGCAATTTCGACCAGAAAAATGTGCATTTCAGCACGGCCACGATTAATGTCGTCGCAGCACTCAGCGTGCACGGCAAAACTCATCAAGGTCAAGTTCGAGAGGAAATTACATATATAGCAATTGCAAAATATTATGGTATTTATTATTTTGTTTTGTAAATATTTATTTGGTTGACAGTGTAATAGTTTCGATTTAAGAAGGTTTTTTACCTTCGCGCAAGACCGTGAAGATGTTTAATCTCTCAAATGCGAATTAATTCTTAGGTTCGGTCAATGAGCCAAGAATTTCGAAAACTGAGAAAAGTTTTTGCCTTCATGCAAGCCCATGAAGATGTTTAATATCTCCAATACGAGTGAATTCTTAGGTTATCGTTCAATGAGCCAAGAATTTCGCCAAAGGAGAGAAGAAGTTTTGTACCTTCATGCAACGGCCATGAAGATGTATGTGTACCTCTAACTAATGCGAATTTATTTCTTAGGTCATCAGACAATGAGCCATGAAATCCGCTTACTGAGGAAATATTTACTTGCTAGTCCACGCCAATTACCGACAAAGAGTCGATGAATTTTTTGGGGTAAATTATTATTTTAATGAGACGTATTGCCCATAACGGCACACTTTACACAGTCATACCATCGTAAATATTTAATTAGGAACTTACTATGCTGGAGAATACTTTTTAATTTTTTATTTATTTTCTGTTGGGGGGAGTACTGTGCCGGTGGGCACGTTTCGTAATTGTTATCGATTCACGTATTGATGAATTGCATTTAGATTAGACATTATCTGTACGTGTATCTAGCGCGCATTAGTTAGTACTGTAGTAAGTTAACATTGTATATATACGCATGTGTAATTGTAATTAAATTAGATGGTTACTGACTGACAAAGTGTTTATTCTCTCACCCCCACCAACATGGATATTTCCGTTAAACGCAGTACTCCGCCGATGAGTATACAAGCGCCAGAGCAGACGTCCTCAAGCAGCCAGTCGAAGCACCCCAGGTTGTTCCAGTCAGCTTCTGCAATATGTTATTTCTGGACCTCAGTTTAGCCGCAACGTTGTTAAGATGGGTCTTGTAGGTGAGGCTCCGGTCCAGGGTAACACCCAGGTATTTGGGGTAGGGATTATGTGACAGGATGGCATCCCTAAAGGTGACCTTAAGTTTTTCATTTGCCAGCCGGTTGTTGAGGTGGAAACAGCATACTTCGGTCTTCGAGGTACTTGGGCATAGGCGCCAGCGGGCAAAGTAGTCATCCATGGTGGCTAAGTCCTGTTGCAGTGATAGTTCCGCTGAGCCAACTTTCCGATCTTGCGAGACCAGTGCCAGATCGTCAGCATATGCAAATTTCCGTGAGGCAGTCGCGGGGGTGTCGTGGGTAGACTGAATAGCAAGGGAGCCAGTACTGACCCCTGCGGCGAGCCATTGTTTAGGACTCTACTTCCACTGGCCCTGCCACCGGGGAACATTTGGAAAGGCCGGTTTGTAAGGGCATCCTCAATCACTTTGTAGATCTTTATACAAGGGATCACATGAAGCAGTTTAAATAGCAGGCCCTGGCGCCAGACAGTATCGTATGCAGCAGTTAGGTCCACGAAAGCTGCTGCAGACTTTAGGTTTTCGTCGAAGCCTTTTTCTATATGGGTAGTCAACGCCAGGACCTGGTCATTGCAACTACGCCCAGGCCGGAAACCTGCCTGCTCCTGAGGGATGAATTTGTCTATTATCGGCGCGATCCGGTTATATATTATGCGCTCAAGAAGCTTGTATATAACGCTCAGGATTGCAATTGGTCGGTAACTATCTGCTCTGTCCGCTGATTTCCCCGGCTTGAGAATGGCGGTTATTTTGGCTCGCTTTAGGGTGGGTGGAATCTTTCCGGAGTCGATGATATTTGTAAAGAATTTGGCGAGCCACTCCCGCACACGGGGCCCGCAATGCTTGATGAACTCGGGAAATATATTATCTTCTCCGCATGCCTTGCCAACATTGATTTGCTTGATGCCCGTGAGTACCTCTTCCGAGCCGACGGGGCGGCTGTGATCTGGATGTGGAGTGGCACCGGATTTAAGTGATTTAAGTTCCTTCCGTACTGTACGAGTGTGCCGCTTGTGGCTAGGTGCTCTGGATAGCTTTACAATCCTATCGGCAATTGCGCTCGGGCACACTTTGGTTTGACAGTTCTGACCACCGGTTCCAGAGGTAAAACGTTTTAAAAGGTGCCAGGCCTTTCGACTAGAGTGGGTAAAATTCATATCTTGAACTCTGGGTTCGCATCTTGACTGACGGGCCTCATTCAGGGACTTAACAAGGCCATGCGCAGTATTTCGGTCCCCAGTCACACTGAATTCCCGCCAAAGCGACTCTGTGCTTGGGTTCCAGCACGGTATATACTGCTTGCGGTATCCCCGGGGAATGTAGTTTTTGGCTGTACTAAGTATCAGTTTTAGGAATCGCTTGTAGTTTTCCCGAATTGGTTGTATCCATCTGATGGAATCATCGAGGTTACCTGCGTATCCTGCCCAGTCGGCCTTCTGAAAGTTCCAGCGGGGTGCAGGAAAGGATTCGACTATAGGGATCTTGAGCCCGATATGCAGTATGACAGGGCGGTGTTGGCTGTGTGGGAAGTCTGGCAGTATGGTTCTGGTCACCGGCAAGGGTCTGCGATCGGAGTCCAGGGAAGCAAAAGCAAGGTCCGGGTTGTAATCACGGCCCCAGCGAGCAGATCTGAATGTACCCCTATCCTTGCTTCCGAACACCAAGAAATAATCATTTTCGTCCGCCCAGTCAATGATGGATTCTCCGTTGGGATCGCTCGTTTTGTATCCCCAGCTCGTGTGGTGACTGTTGAGATCGCCAACCAACATAGATGGATGGCCTAGATTTGGGAGTGCAGGTTGGGGCCATGTGCTATTCGGCGGTTTTTCCAGTGTAGCGAGACATAGCAGGAGACATTCATTCATATATGTATGTATAGTGTAATTAGAACCGTGAGATCTTCGAGAAGACTGTACGGTTGCCAGTTTTGTTGCACTTTTAGCACCACCCGGGGGTCACGTGTAGGGTAGTGGTGGGTTATTCCTACGGACGTAGTGCAACAGACGACCCACTATGTTTTAAAAAACGTTGTGTTCTGGTATTAGAAAATTGCACCAAGTTGGTTTTTTCTATATTCAATTTTAAATTATTATTAAATATCCGTTGACCAATATCATTCATAACATTATTCACTAAATTTTCTTGCGTTATAGACTTATCACATTTATTTATTTCGGCTTCAGTTTACCTATCACCTCAAGCGTGGTTTCATTTGGTAATAAACCATAGATGTGGCTTTTATTTTTAATATAATAACTACACTCTTTCATATATATTTATAAGGATACCTACATAAAGAAGTTTCACACCATCTGCTTATCTTTTTTGTTTCCACACACAATATTTTATAATATATGTACAACATCATATTTACAAAAAATACGGTTGAAAAGCTAATTTATACAGATTTTAAAAACATACAGTTTTAATTTTTACCATTTACTTGAGACGAGTAGAATAATTAAAATTAAATATACCCGCGCGGCAGTGCGAATTAAGAGCCGCCATTCACGGACTGCTTTAAGCAGTCGGGAACCGACTGCACTTCGTTGCTATTGGTCGGTTTGCACTTTATAGAGCATCGAAACTGCAAATCGACCAATAGCAACGAAGTGCAGTCGGTTCCTGACTGCTTAAAGCAGTCCGTGTATGGCGGGTCTAAAGCTTACTATAGAGTCGAAGACTATCTAACAGATAAAAATGCTTGGTCTAAATAAATCACCTAAATATCTTAATAATAACTTAATCATACAAATATGTAAACATTGTATATTGTCTAGGGGACACAGTTTCTGTAGGAGAATGTATCAAAACTTTTTATGTGGTTGTTTTGCACCGTCATAGGTAAGTATAATTGTTATTTGTTTTTTATATTTACTATTTATGAGTTCTTGTGGAAATTTTGAGTTTTGACACATCTTCCTGCTCATCTACGCATGATATATATATATCCATATTTTTGTTACATTCATTGTTTTATATAATGCTAGGTTTTTTTTTCGTTGTATAATATCATATCATAAACAATGTTTAAAAAACGACTGACTGTTGAGTTTCTTCCGGCGTTTCTTCTCAGCAGTGGTCTCTTGCGAAGTGCTGGTAGATTTTTGACGTGTAAAATTGCCCGTGCGGCCTACTTACCTACTGAATAAACATCTTATATCTTTTTTTTTTAAAGGAAGAGTGGATATGGGACGATAGTCAGAAAAGAAGCGAGATTAGGTTTTTTGGGCAGAGGGAAAACTTCAGCATCCTTCCATAACGAAGGAAACTCATTGGTCATAATGGACCTATTAAGGATACTAGAGATGATAGGAAAAAGAAGGTCAAGCAAGGGAAGGATTATGTTACGGCATTAGCTATCAACACCAATTGCGTTGCAACTGATGGATCACTCGCTCTTCTTAACATCACTGTCGGAGAATTGAGAGAAGGAAAAAGATGAATTATCAGGAGTTGAGTTGTTAGAAAGACATTTATGCGTATCGGCTTTTGCCGGACCATTAAATAAGGTAGAAGAAGATTCAGATTCAGATTCAGATTCAGATTCTTTATTTGCAATAAACGTGGTACAAGTGGTCTTAAATTTAAAACATAATCCGACACATTTAACCGTCGGTGACAGCATGCAAAACGTGAACATTAAAACTAACAATTACAAAGATTTAATAACATATGTCTTGAAAATTAAATCATTAGAATGAGAAATAAATTAAATTAAATACATGTCAATTTTTCGTTATTAAATATTCATTTACGGAGTAGAAAGCTTTCTCAACCAACCAGTGGAAAAGTATGGTTTTAAATCGATTGTATTTTAGATTTCTTATTTCTTCAGGTAAGTTATTGAATATTCTAACCGACATTGCATAGCAGTTTTTGTTACAAATGTTTGTCTTAATTTTTGGTGCTACCAGTCTGTCGGTATAGCGTGTATTAAAAGTGCAGACTTCTTTTTTTCCTAGTAAAGAAACCAGGGTTCATCCTCACGAAAAGACACATTTCAAATAAGTAAATACATGGGAGAGTCAGCAACCTCAGCTGTCGAAATAGGGGCTTGCAGCTTGTCAGGGGACCTACGTTACATATTGCACGAATACACTGCTTTTGCGCGATGAAGGCTTTATTGACGGATCCAGAATAGAGAATGTCAGCCGGTTTAGATTTTTAGCTTACCGTATTCTTCATTAAAAACAAAAAATAGCTGTAAAAAAATCATTTCGATACGTCAAATAGTTTTCGAGATATTGAATTTTAAACTTCGTATGCGGCGCTCGAAACTTGGCGGCTAGCGCTCACGGATGATGACGTCATCGTTTAACAGCGGTACGCGCCCTTATATGAACGAGTAAGTTTACAGGGCTATATATTTTTAACCGTAATAAGTAGCCAGTTGAAATTTTCACAGAATACGTGTTATTATAAAATCTATCGTTTAAAATTATGAAATGAACAATAAATCGAATCCCAAGAGGGGTCCCCATACAAGAAACATGAAAAAAAATATCTTTTTTTTAGAAATTTTATACGGATTGTATTTTTATAATGGCTTCTTATTTTGATGCTATTTTAAGCTTAAATTGTTGTCTAATTTTCATTGTTTACGACTAAATAGCAATCTTAAGTAAAACTTCTACAAATATGTGACAAAACTTATTATCAACATGATGGTTTAGGCGGTCACCCATCCTGTTTTAGACTACGCTTGTAGTTGCTTAACTTTGTAACTCGTAATACTCGTACCTAATTATTTTTACGAATTCGTTTTGATGTTACTATGGTAGTTATGGTTATCTATTGTTTTGTATCACATACAGTTTAACTAAACAAAATGTCTGTCACTGACCGGCTTTTCTGTTTGTAATGTTTGTCGAATAAGTTGGTTAAATAAAATTAGAAAAATAATCAAGCACTTTTAATTTTGGGTTCACCGTTTTTTACATAAAAATACCAAAAAAGTATGTTGAAACATGCCAAAAATTAAAAACCAAGTGCGAGACGCGGGACGCAGGCGGCAGAGCCCGCAGCGGTAGGTACCTACCGTCGAGTACAAAGATATGTATACAATTTTGGCCCTTATTTCAATGGAATAAGGTGAAAAAGTGTATACATATCTTTGTACTCGACTCTACTATTTAATAATTATGATTCACGCAGTTCGCTACGCGGGCGCGGTCGCCTAACAGCGTACCGTAAAATGGGGTGAATAGGATTCGCGGGGTGAATAGAGTTGCAGCCTAAAACCAATCATATTCTACTAATTAAAAGACTGAGATTTTAACGTAATTTTCCAAAAGACTTGTCAATGTAAGTAGTGTATAATTGGTTATTCTGGATCAAGGAAATCCAGAACAACCAATTATACACTTGAATAGATCGAATGTTGTATATTTATCTATTCAAGAAGTAAAACTTTATCTATTCTATAACTGATTTTGAATCGTCAAATATTCAAAAAGTAAAATCTAGAACAACCAATTCTACACTTGAAAAGATAGAGTGTTGCATATTTATTTATTCAAGAAATAAAACTATCTATTCTATAACACATTTAGAATCATCAACCATCTAAGAAGTACAGTTTTAATCTATTCAAAAAACTTAAAACTCTATTCTATAACTGATTTAAATCATCAACTTTCGAGAAGTATCTAAATAAAGTTTTAATATATATTTATCATTATGATAGTTGACATTAGCTTCTCACCATAACTAATTAAAGTATTTCGCCGTAATCAATTCAACTGAATTAATGTTCTATTCATGAACTATCTTGAATCGATTCAGCTGAATTATCTGTCTAGCCAAAACTTAA
Organism: Acleris cristana; assembly: GCA_948252455.1. NCBI lineage: Eukaryota > Metazoa > Arthropoda > Insecta > Lepidoptera > Tortricidae > Acleris > Acleris cristana. The sequence goes on from OX411771.1 coordinate 32,453,725, forward strand.
TTTGAATCGAATCAACTAAAACTATCATCAAGCTTGAGCGCGTTGTTGTAGATTATATCAAATTTAATAGGGATAATAAAATAAGAACTATATTGATTATATGGTACAAATTTATTAATAATTACACACACACACACACACACACACATAATAAAATTATAATTAAAATTATTTGAAAAATTACAACTAATCTACGCAATCTATAGATACACTTGTAACTAAATTAAAAAAGTTTGTATTGCATACATTATGCTTTATTAAATGCTACATCATCGGGAAATTACAACTACAGATTTAATAGATAGATATAGCAATTGGTTATAATTTCAATTGCTGAATAGTCAAGAATTATTCTTTAAAGTACAGAAAAATCAAACACGTATATATTTATACATTATATTCCGTTTATTTTATAAAAAATATTTTCCAGGTACCACTTATTCAAGCAAGCTGCATTTTTGAATGCACATGTATTAGAATGATAAATACAATTTTGAATATCGGATGATGTGGCATATTTTTCATGAAGCATTTCTAAATTAGGGCAGTCAATAAATTCTTCAAAATTATGAACATTATCATTTTCTAATATCTCCTTCAACCATCTCACTTTTTCACAACCTTTTGTATAAATATGTTTATTTTTACAAAAATTCAATATCTCTCTATTATATTTAAAATACGGTACATAACCCTCATTCCATAAAATTCCTCTGTTTGTTTCTATCCATGCAACGTGTTTTTTTTCTGTCTTTGTTAATTCATAATATGGATATGGTGGTTTAATCAACATTACAAGAAAACTATTCTTGTAGATCATAGCTATTTCTTTCGGGATAAATTTATTGTGCTCATCTTTAAAGCCTTGAACATCCATGATCACGCTCATGATATTTTTCGAACTATGTTACTCAATGGCTTGTACTCGATAAGACGATCGTTTAAGATCAAACAGTAAGCCGTTGTATTCTCAGGTATGTCTTCTGCCGACTCGATTTCTAATCTCACATCGACTGGCCCCGTTTTCAGTGTATCGTTTTGTCTTGAACAATCGATCACAAACAGCGGAGTTTTTATGAAAGTATTCAAATTAAGCAAAGGATCGATGGAGGTGTTGTAATACGACTGACGGAAATTAGCGTACATCTCATATAATATACTATACTTGCCCTCATCAAATTTCAAATTGAGTGAGTCATAGGGAAAGTACTGCGAATTTAAAAACAACTTGACATTTGTTATTATTACAATGGTCAAACTGGGATGAACTTTTTGTTTTGCTCAATTTTCTGTCAGTTTGCAAGCCAAATATAACGTATCTTGGTTTTTCTAGCTGAGATGCAGTTTTGACAGACCATGAATGTTTTGTGGTTTTAGGTAAAAGAGGATACTCATATAAATCCCAATTTCGGAAAGCTAATTGAACGCTTCGATCTTTTTCCAAATGCTTGAGTAATGCTAATCTATTACGATCTGAAACTCTTATATGTGGTACGCGCCATTGAACTTTTTGTATCTGTATTTTTATATTATCATTTTTATCAATCAAAACACTATTTTGAGCGGAATTACTTCTATGAAGAATAAGTTCATGTTTACAATTGACGAGAATTTTGTTATAATCTTCTGCAAATCCGAGTACTTTGTTAAGGGGTATAATGACAGAGAAATGTGAATTTTTGCTTGTGGATCCATTTAAATTCCACCCCCACAGTGCTGCGCTTTTACTTTCTCCGTTATTCATTGATACATAAGATTTTATTGTTGTTGTAATTCCGGCATTTTTAATGCGATCTATTTCAACACCATTCAACTCATATCTTATGTCTTGAAACAAAAACAATATTGGATTATTTGTATAGTTAATGTCTTTCGGTATTTTTTTCCCTGCTGCATCTAGCCCGAACACATTCGAATACCCCTCAATGTAAATGGAGCTTGCAGATGGTAGTACATAAACATCTTGCTGATGAATAGGTATTCTGATTTCATCGTTTTCCTCAAAGCTGTGGTTGTAGGGATTGTAACTGTGGATCTCATAACTTTCAATAGAATTGTCTTGCTGCGGCGGGTCAGTGATTTGAAGCATTTTGTTTTTTATTTTATTTTAAAACCAAGATTATCGAGAAACTGTTTATTACTTCTAGTTATATTCCTTGCCCCAATTAACCGTCTTCTTTCTTTGAACACCGACAGTTGAATATTAGATTTCTGGTTATTAGCGAGGGTTTTATTGAAAACGTACATGGTTGTTTTCTAGGCAAATAGATAGTGATGCGATTTAATTAATAGTAATTTACGTCCAATTCTGAACACTTCTCACAAAGGAATGTTTTCCTCTGCTTTAACGCGACATTTTATTGCAGATGAACTTATTGTTTATATGTATGTTTATTCATGTAACCATTATTTTTTTGCTGGTTTCCCCAAAATGATTTTAGGAATTTCAAGCATAAATGCCCGCAATTATATAAATGGGTTCTTTGTAAATTTTCATAATTATACCGAATATTCGATCCTGCATACACTATAAATTCCTTTGGTGGTTTTAAATTACCGTAACTATCAAAGTATTCAATATAATCATTAACTTTTCCATAGGCTACCCAATGAGTACCAGAATTTTTAAACGAATCTAAATTAATGACACCGCATTCTATTGGCCACGGTTCTACTGGTAATTCATCTCTCATAAATACTCCGCGAAAATAAGGAATATTTTTCGAGTACTTCATTATATCGATATTACTTAATGCTCTATCGGGTAGCCTGGTATCTAGTTTTTTGTATTTGACGCATAAATTCCTAACCCATCCTTGTACGGTTTAAGATGTAATCCATTTCCAATACAGATTGAATCCATTTTGATTTTACTTTTACGTAATTGGGCGATTTGTTTTTTAGCAGATTTATAATGATCGACAGCTTTGATGATTCCACCAACACCGGGCGCTAAATTGCCTGCAGCAGACAAGCCAGCAAAAATAGGTATTAATGGCAGGAATCCACCAGTTTTAGGCAGAGGAATCACTCGCGGTATTTTTATAGGGAAATCAGAAGCTATATCCTGAGCAGCTGCGTACGCTAATTCCATTAACATTTTCTTGCATTTTGGCTTCAAATTACGGATATGTTTTTTAGTATGCGAAACAATGGTATTGAAAGTTTTTTCAATCCAGATCCATTTTTCTGAGCTGTTGATGAGGTTGCTGCTGAGTTTTGATTCTTATTCGCGTTACTAGGATTATTTTGTTTCCGTTTCATTTTCGTTAAAAATTTCATGATAATATTTTTTCGAAAGCGGTCTTGATTACATAAAAGACTAAATACAAATGACGAAATGATATGAAAGTAGCATTATATATAAATACATTAACCATTATTTTACATTTTACAAACGATTGTTTTTATCTATCCATGAGTTTTCACTCGGTGGTAAACCTAACCATTTAACATATACTTTGTTTCCTTTACGCTTCAAAATTTTTTCAACGAGATATACTTCAGGGTGTGCAGTTTTCTGGATTTCCTGCGCATAAAATGCTCCTAAAATCGGTCTTGACTTCGCGTCTTCCAGTAAATATGTAGTGGGGTTAGTAAGCTGGAGTTTAGTGATCTTAAATATTTCTGTAGACCAATTAGGTGTAAACCCTTTTTCAAAACATCCTTTGTATTTACTGATTCTCACAAAATCTCCAACATTAAATCTTTTGCAATTCCTTATTTTCATAGTTAATGAATTTTTAATGTACCTCTGTAATATAACTTCTTTATTATAATGATTAATTTGCGCCGGTGGTTTCCCCACAGTTCTATGAATAGAATGATTGTATTCGTAAACTTTCTTGTCAAGGTTTCCATCAATCCATTTATAGTTGCCTTTTAAACTAAATTCCTTGTACAGCATATTCTTCAGGGTTCTTATAAATCTTTCCACGATTGAGGCTTTTTTTGTAGAAAATGTAGAGTAGTGATTAATATTATACATTTCAGTAACTTTTTTGAATTGATTGTTGTAAAACTCTTTACCTTTATCTGTTTGTAAATTTTTTGGAAAACGTCCCCTTGCAAACAATGTCTGGAACTGTTTAGACACGATTTCTTTCGTTTTTTGCTTCACACGAAATGCCCAAGCATATTTTGAGAAACAATCGATTATTACTAATATGTACTTATACCCAGCGTTCCATTTTGATAAAGACTGCATATCTATCAAATCTGCTTGCCAAAGATCATCTATATCTTTTAGTATTACACTTCTTCGCGGGAAGTGCACTCTAACATTTCTATGAATTTCATTTACAACATCTGCTTTACTCATAATTATTGTTTGATTCTCCCTCGTGATCTCTATTTATAACGACTGCTTTGCGCAAGATGGTTGCTGATATTTTTTTCGAGTTCTTTAAACATAATATCTTTTTCAAGATTTTTTATTTGATCCATTAAAGTCACAACTAGCTTGTTAAGATCTGACACTTTTTTCAAACAGTATTTTACTATTTTATCAGCATTCTCTTGATTAACAGTATGGAACAATACCGGTTCTCTCGCAGTAGAGATTTTATTAAATTCTATTTCAGAATAATCAATCTCATTATTTTCGATATTCATGTCTAGTATGCTTTAGATTAGCGAACAGAATGTTAATTGTTTACCAAATTTCATTCTTTTATAATACCAGCCTCCTTTAATTCTTCAATAATTGAAATAATTTCGTTATCGTGATTGCTATTACCAGCGTTTCTAGATGCGATTAAAAGCTTTAGTCTTTCAATCAGTTCGTTTGGATCATCCCAATAAATGTAATCTGTATTACTCTTATATCGTTTTAATTCAGGTAAATGACCACCGGTCTTTAATTTCGACAACTCTCGTGGATTTTTTTCAGTTGCATCATTTTGGTGCGAAAAAAACGGTTTGATGATTGTGCAGTATTTTAATCCTTTGTCACCTTTTAATTGACCGTTAGGATCATAGTCCCGTTTATGTGCGTTTGTGTTAATTAACATTTCTTTGTAATCTGTTTTATCTTTTTCAGTAACAAGGTTAAGATCGGGTTTGTTGCGCATTAATAGTTCCTTTAAACCTGCGGTTAATTCGTAATTTTTATTATTGATAGTAACCACGTATTTTTTGTGTGTGTTAGTAGAATTATTCACTAATGATAAGCTTACAGCAGTATTTCCCATTGTGAGTTTATTGTTTTTACTATGAATTCCAAATGGTACGCTGATATTTTCATAAATATCAATCATATCTTCTTTTTTTAAGGACAAAACTGTGTCATTAGTCTGTTTTACCGAAACTTTATCATCTTCATCAGTATATTCATAATATTCCGAGTGCTGATTAGAATCAGCATTTATCAAGTCTTTGAAATTATCGTATCCTGCAGACATGTTTAAACCTTCGCATGCATTATTCTTATCTAATTCTGTTGACGTGTTAAAATCCGCGCTATCTTGGCCATTTATTCTGATCAGTGTGTCTAGAGAACCCGTAATCGGTTTAAAGACTTTTTTGAATTTAAGATTAGCTTCATCCTCTTCATTTTTAATCTTTTTAATTTTGTGTTTTATACTGTTCACTGATTTCACGAGTTGCTCTTTTAAATATATATCCATTGCCGAAAAATCAATGTCCACCGCTTTATACAGACACTAAACTTCAAGTGAGAAATTTGTAATATAAAATAGTATATATTACTAAATTAAAAGTGAATAAATGTGTCAAATCCTTGTCTATATCTTCCTTTATTTATTTCACAATCTTTATTTATTAATAGGAAGCCATATTTATCTCGCCATATAGTAGAACAAAGCTCTTTGAATTTTATCCAATCTATATCCGTATTGACATGCTCATTGTATATGTGTTTTAGATTAGTATCATCTTGTCTAAAAACAATCAAAAGATTAACATTATCTCTAAGCAGTTGTTTCGGTATTTTTGAATAAGTTTGAGATAAATAAAAACAGTCTATCTGTTTATGTCGCCCCAAAGTAAAGTAATTTCGAATATTTACTTGATTTTTGCAAGCAACATCATCAAAAATCATAATTGAATTAGTCAGAGCATCATTAGGGTGTAGAACTTCACTGTTCTCGCTGAATATAAACAACTTAGCTTCAGGTATTCTCTTCATAATGAACTCCAGATAGCGATACTTTGGCTGAAAGGCTGTCTTTGAATACAAATAGACATGTTGAAACCTTAAACCATTTTCATGTAGCAATAAATTAAGCATAATATTAGTTTTACCGCAGTTGGAAGGACCGCATATTACACAGCGAATTGTATTAGGGAACAGCGTACTATGTTTTACTTTTTGTGTGTGACGCTCTACTTTTATGTTATTTACTTCAAGAGTTTGAGCATGCTTGACGAACTTCATTGTAATTGTGAAGTAAGTAAATTTTTAAATGCTTTATATAGGCTTCACGAAGTTCTAAGTACAAACTCGTTTATATGCACAAATAGAGCGCGCATAAATGGGGTTATGATACTGTGAGTAGAAATAAAACTCTTATTTGTAAACATAATTTATTAAATACTAGAGGACGCCCGCGACTTCGTACGCGTAGAATTAGTTTCCCGCTACTCCCCCCCATTTCTTCCCGTTGGGGGTCGATTTTCGGAAAATCCTTTCTTAGTGCTCACTTACATCATAAAAGGAACCCCTATACCAAATTTCAAGTTTCTAGGTACAGTAGTTTCGGCTGTGCGTTGATATGTCAGTCAGTCAGTTTTGCCTTTTATATATATAGATGTACTTATAGGTACGCGCGTATTTTCAATATGCAGTGCATTTATCTTATAAACAAACGTCATTATGACATGTGTGTAGCCTCAAGTTAACAAACAAACTAGGTATTCAAATAAACATCGTTTGATATTCGGTAATTTCTAAGTAACAACATGAAATCTTTAAAATTAATACATTGCAATATAACACTTATTTATTTATGATATTGTTTTCCAGTGCCCCCAAGGCATCGTGTCGATTTGATTCGAAAGTACTTGTCTCTTATCATCATTTCTATTTAAAACTAGCTTATTGACTTCTTGCGAGTATAAAGTATGCTTAATAGATTTAATCATGTTCATTTTACACTTGAGTTGTTTATTGGTGAAAAGTGTATTTTTATAATTGTTCAATTTTAAGCGATTAGTAACAGCTTTGGATATACCCTTAGCCTTACTGATTTGCACCATCGTGCTTTTGATGGAGTATAGTTTGGCTCTAAGCCCCACAAATTCGGAAATCACTTCTCCTCCCATTTCATCTTTAAATATTCCAGGGACTTTCGCATTTACAAGGGGCAAGCTAAATGGGTTGTTGGGTGAGAAATTACTGGTATCAAATTCAGATAAATGTTGTGACATATCTTTATAGAAATCATCAGTTAGCACGAAATAAAGCAGGCTGTCCGTGTCAGTATAGCACAATTTAGCACGCTCATTGTACATTTTCTTTATAAAATTGTAATGAAATCTATACAAATGAGTTTTAGCGTATTCGAGAACACTAAACCCAATATATATCGGGCGATCAAGTATTATTTTTTCGGGATTTAATTGAATTGCTGCTAAGTTTTCAGAAAATATTGATATATTTTTTAAATTTGGTTTTGTAATTAATGTTTCTGCACCGATACTTTTATTCGTTATATTATCTTTATCTACCCACTGAGTAACTAATTTAACAATCACTTGTTTTCGTTTATTTTGAATAGTTTTTCCAAAAATAGCATTATTTTTCTTCTTAAATAAATTTTTGGCGAAATCTGATTTTGATTGCTGGCGCAATGATGTATTTAAGTCGATGTATTTTTTCAAATAATCGTCCTGACGGAATCTTATAATTCGATGAATTTTGTGGCATATAAGGCCGTGGTTCAGACATTCTTTTAGATGGACATAATGAATAATATAATTAAATTTGTCATACAAGTTGGCAATAAGTTTGGGGGTTTTACCACCAGGGGGTTTAAACTTTTCAGGTGCAAATGGCATGTCGCTGTGTGTATCGTGTAGGTCATCGTTGTAAAGTAAATCAACTTCCAGAATATAACCAAATTCGTCATCCTCTCCCACACTAAATATATCGAAATTATTAATTTCATCTGTTGTTAAGAATCGGAAATCTGAAATAGGCATCTTTTTCATCATTGCATAGCCATACAAATTATTACAGTCTAAATAAATTAAATATGACGACGGTTTAAGATCATCAAAATGGGGGAGGTATTTGTTATTCGCTTTCGCGTGCCTTAAAGAGCATTGAGCGAGCCCACCGCGTATCCCTCTCTCAATCATTTCGTATATTTCTAAATCGCTAATTAGTTCAAGGTGTGCTTTTGTGTACAGCAACATTGCATCCCAACTTAATGCTGGTAAAGTTACGTAATAAACGGGGTCAAGATTATAATATTGTAAACAGGTGTTTCTGAAATTTTCGAATATATCACATAGCAGTAAAACATCACATTTCACATATAAATCTGTATATTCCCCGAGAGATCGTAAGTCGAAAGTACTCCAAACATTTTGCGCTAATAAATAATCCTTATCAGATATATGCTCACCGATAATAGTGTTATAAAAACATTCTTTGGGTGGGAGAGTCTCCTCACTATATTTAGACCATGTATCAAAGTATTCGTATGGATAAATACCCTTCCGCCGCATCAAACTGAATTGTTTTTCATCATTAAAGTAACTTGAAAGTTGTATAAAGTCTTCGTCGTTTAAAGTTTTGCTCAAGTTATTTAAGCTTGAATCCAAAAATTGAAACGAATCTAGAAATTTGATTTGCATACTGAACTTCGGGTCATTCGTCGGCAAGAATTTGGTGACAGTAATATATTTTTCTTTAGTTTTCGGTATAATTTTTATTTCCCCAGGGTACTTTGCTAATTCTCGAATGAACAAATGGCAGTCATAACCTGATAAATTATGAAACAAAACCGGTACAAATGAACAGACTTGAAACAAAAGATTACACCGCGAATGTGCCGCACCTCTAAACTGAGATGTAATGTGATCATGATCCATGACTTTATCATCAAAGAGTAACTCATTACAGATGTGACACGTTTTAGCATTTTTATATAGATTCATCTGCTCCGTTGTTAATGGAGTCATTGTCTTTTTTACTCGTAATACTTTATAAATTTCTTTAACTTCTTTTATTAAACTTTGAATAAATATTTTCGCGCATTCAGGCCCTCTATATGTTACAAATTTATTTAAGGAAGAGTTGTGCGAGCAACAAACATAAAACGCAAAACAAGAAGGTTTATGCAATTTTGTTTTCCTAGTATTAGTATTATTACAATCTACGTGATCAATTAACATACTTTCAAAATCGGCATATATCACAAAATTGACTTTGTTTTGTCTCTCGAAATTTTTAAAACAAATTGTACTGTTATTTTTAGGTAATTCAGCCAAGATTTTAGAACATGTATGAGCATCATACTTCAATTTACTCGAGTAAAACTGCAAACAATCCTCGCATAAAAACATTTTCCCTCTATGACGTGATACTTGATTTCTCGTTAATCGCAGGAGATCTTTAATCAGGCAATAGTGTTGCTCACCATTTCGCTCAATAAATAATAAATTGACATGGTTTACTTTTCTGGATTCGGATTTGTACAACGGTCCGGTAACATGATTTTTATTATCTAAACCATAAATGTTTAAGCTAATGCTTGAATTATTTTTCTCAAATAATATAATATCACTTGCGGAAGGTGGGAATGACATACCCTGGATATTGAACTTAGTGGAATAATGAGGATATGAGTTCGGTCTACATACGTTTGTTTTACTTGGATATAAAGCAGCCACAATACACCATAATAAACAATGATCATCTCTGTTCTGAATATTTATACAACTTTTAGTATTCTTTATGCTCGGGGGCAACTCTACAAAAGAGCCACCCCTCAATGGAGTGTATTTATTTATATTGATTTCTAAATGACTTATCGACACGAACGTCCACCCTGATTGGCAATGCTGAAATTCAGCCAATTTATTCACCATACTATTTATTGCATTCGAATATAATTGTTTGATATCAGAATTTCCATATATTATTTCATATTTCATATTAAATGACTTAACTTGTTGCTCTTCAATATTTGGTAGCATAAAGTTGGCATATAATTCATAATTTACTTTAATACAATCATTTTTACATAAGGACATGTTAATTAATCTTATTACATCATCAATATTTCCCTGCAAGAATGCTTCGGGCATGAAGTATTCATCTTCTTGCGGAGGGTTTAATCTGTATGTCATTATTCTATTTTTAAAAGCAGTGGCTATAATTTCAATGTTGTTAAATTCAGTTTTCAATAAACAGTTAGATTTATGCACATTGGATTTAACATGGTACGGATATTGACTTTGTGGTAATGTGATTCGACATTTTTCGCATTCAATCATAATATTCATTTTATTGTTCCGCAGCGAGGGTATTGCAGGATGCTTTGTAGGGTTAACTGAAATAATGAAAATATAAATAGCATAAGATCATTTTATTTGAATAAGTATGATGCCTTGAAACATCGCAGTGAAAAACAAGGACAGAAACCGTCGAAAGTCACCAACGTGGGCGTGCGCAAGACCAAGAATGTTACAGTCAACGTCGTTAACAAATACTATCCATTTTAAAGAAATAAATGTTTGTTTGTTATAAAGGATTACAAAAGATTGCATTCCATTTTCGGTACGACATAACTATAATATATCAAATATCGCTACCTAATACAATGCAATCGCGGCGAGCTAATCGCTAATAATAAGAGGAAATGAATGTAGACGGGGCTTTAAATTCTTTCCTCGTTGAGGAAATAAACTTAGATAGATGCCCCCACGCCACCGTATCAATGTCGGTTTTATTTTTTATAGAAATCACGGCATGACGCCAGCGATTCATGGGCGCTACATTTTCAACTTCACCGCACTTATAAACCTTGAGCTCTACATAATGCGAACCCGGTTTATCATTATCAGCCTGGCGACTGAATCCATTTGCAAGTCGTCTGGTAAAAAAACATTGCAAAGGAGCTTTCCTACCGCTGTCAGTTTTCACTTCATCGTCGTCTTCATCGCTGTCGGTCCCGAATAGATCACGAACGGTAGCCTTCTTGTACGAAGTGACCGGATGCACAGTTGTTTTGTGTTTTTTTGATCCTGACACTGAGGATGTAGTCGGCTTTGCCTCGACGTGGGATGTGGCACACGGGTCGTCACGCGGTCGCTTCTTACTCTTGCTTTTCTTGTCTTCAAAAACCAATTCATCTTCAGAGGGAAAGAGCGCATCGGCATTAACATCGGATTTAGACCTGTTGGAAACAAAAAAATGTTTTAAAATTGTATCTGATTCTTATGTTGAAAATATTATAATACCTAAAAACTGAAACAATCATCCCATCCATTAATTACAGTCAGATAAACATTATATTTCTTATTGTAACCCAACAACGCAAAAACAAAATCACTGCAATTTTTACACTATCTCGCTGAAGATGTACACGCATTGTTATATAAAATCGTATTTTAAGTTTAATAGTATAATTATTAAATAAAGGACACATTTTAAATCTCGATATAAGAATCGACTGTAAACGAAAAACGAAAGAATTGGTTCACTTAAACTAACCTTATTACACTAGGTACGAGTATATACATTCATTGCCACATTCTAACTATTAAAAATTTATTAATGTAGGCACTATCAGTCAACATACCTATGTTTTCAGAAACTAATTCATTTTAGTAGATTGTTGTATTCTAATTTAGAAGCGCTCACTACAGCTATTCGACTCATTCATTGTTTCATACAGATTATCGGATAACACGGTAAGTAATTGACTTTAAATGTGTTTTCAAAAACTAAGTAATTTGAACAGATTATTCAATTTAAATTAAACGCTGACTAGATTACATAAAAAACTTTTACTTACATTTTGATTGTCTGGATTTAATCGGCAACTCGGAACTTGAAGATGAGGGTAGCACTGTCGAGACTGGAGAGCGGTGTGATGATCCAGGTGTGATCAACTTAGCTTAAATAGTGCGAAATTACACGTCACGTATTCCTTTTTTGTAGAATCCGATGCGGGAGATGTGCCGACGTCGCAGATGATACATATAAGCGCGGTCGCAATTAAAAAATGCAATTCATCAAATAATGAGAACCAATGCTGAATCTTATTTTTTGTAAATAAGATTGTTATTTTATAAAAGATTTATAACAGAATGTTTTAACCACATTGTTTGGACGTATAAGGCGGAGTGTTTAGAGTAAAACTAATGCTATCCTCTGTCTTCGCTTAATAATTAATTTACGTGTTACAGGGCCCTCGCGTTCGACTTAAGTAATAGAAATCCACGTGGACTCTATTCCATATATGAAGTATTAACGTATCAGCAGAAAGCCTAAATAGGTCGTTTCCGAAAAGATCTAGCAAATCAGCACAAAGCCTAAAAGAAGAGCCTTATTTTCACTTAGTTTATGCCGTGGTTTTACTTGTATAATATTTTATGTTGTGCAGAACATAACATTATAGATGTCCTCGAACAAAATAATAACAATAAACAGAAATGTGCGTTTATCCAAAATGATATACGGGAATAAGATTTGACGTGAACAAACATACATATAATTTATGTCCATACAAACATCGCAGTTAAATAATAGCTTGTAAAATTATAATTTGTGTTCAGCAAACCCGGGGGGGCGATAACTAGTAATGTTATTCGCATCGTAAATGCTGATACGCAGTAAAGTTAGTTGAAACCAATTTGTAAATTGAATCATAAACACATACATGTTAAGGTTCAATCTTTCATGTCAGCTCAACTGCGTTTAATCGGACTAGTGCAAGCGCCCCCGTACATGGTGATCAACACAGACGGAATCATCTTACTCCGGCGGCGAACGCACCATATTACTTTCTATATAGGATTCTTCAAGTCAGTATAATAAAAACGGCTGATTTTGAACTCTAATAACGCAATTATTCTCGATATAAATTCAGAAAATATGTTACACAATTAATTCAAAAATAAAATTTAAAGTGATCGGGCGACATAACAATGTCGGTAAGTAATTTTTTATTTAAGTTAATACCAATTTAAAATAATAAGTTTAAAATCTATTATAACTTATAAGTCTTATAACTGACAGAATAGTAGTCAACTATTTATTAAGCTGATAATGGTAATTTATAGTTTGCAATGAATATTTAAATGCATGTAACGAAAACTTAATAATCATGTTTTAAAGTATTGTTTAATTTAATTCATTTATTCCATCAGGATGCTTCGGAACATCAATTTAACTTCCTGCCCAGCCCGAGCCGCAATGCGCGCGAGCGTCGACTAGGTTTGGGGGTGAAGAGAAGAGCAGAACCCACTGTCTACTCGTTTGTAAAGAAACCACATCGGGAAGGCGTCGCAAAAATAATCAAAATTGAAATTTACGACGGCGAAAAATTGGACGTAAATTATGACCATGTATGCAAATGTGACGCTGATCTGTGTACTCAATATGTTGTGAGAAATGGTTTACTAGACGATGTGTACGAGGCAACACGAAGAGTTATAGATAAAATTGAGGGTAGCATCTTGGCAACGACTCCGCATGGTTATACAATATTATAAAACCCGTAAATTATTTAATAATGTTTATTACTCTCAATTATACATAAACATAATTGTAATTTTTAATTCGTACTCTAGTTAAATAAATAAATAAAACGACTCTACAAATGTAAACGGTTTTTTATTACTTTTCATTATACTACGAACCTAAAAACCTTCAGTTGAATTGATTCAGATGACTTCTTTCGATTAGCTCACAAATAGGTAGATAATTCAGTTGATTCAATTAAAGTTATTTTTTGACAAGACAGATAATTCAGCTGAATCAATTTAAGATAGTTCTCGAATAGCTCAATAATTCAGTTGAATTGAATCAGATTCCATAGTTTTATTTCTTGAATAGATAAATATGCAACACTCTATCTTTTCAAGTGTATAATTGGTTGTTCTAGATTTTACTTTTTTGAATAGTTGACGATTCAAAATCAGTTATAGAATAGATAAAGTTTTACTTCTTGAATAGATAAATATACAACATTCGATCTATTCAAGTGTATAATTGGTTGTTCTGGATTTTACTTTTTTGAATAGTTGACGATTCAAAATCAGTTATAGAATAGATAAAGTTTTACTTCTTGAATAGATAAATATACAACATTCGATCTATTCAAGTGTATAATTGGTTGTTCTGGATTTCCTTGATCCAGAATAACCAATTATACACTACTAATGTAATACTAGTTCTTATTAGTAACAAGTTATGCTTTGTTTTAGGCTGTAATTCTATTCACCCCGCGAATCCTATTCACCCCATTTTACGGTACCCGTAGTTTTAAGGAATCTTACTCGTTTAAAATGTCGGAGCCGCGGAAGTCAAGATTGTCCTCTATTGTATCAAAGTATATAAACGGGCGTTGGTCCCACAAAAAAAACGAATACACACACTACCTTGCATACCTACACGAAATAACACGGTAATAAATAAATGTAATAATACTCAAAAACAGTTCAACACTACCTACTTGCTACTACCTACAGTTGGCGTGGCGGCCGCTAATGCCTAGACGTAGCGAAGCGAGAGTGGTATGTAGGTACCTATCTAATTGCGAGTGAGCGACTTGGTAGCGCCCGCGCGCGAAATTTGAAATCGATGTAATGAATACACGAAGTATCAGAACTACTACTAGGTCAATCAAAAATTCGTGTTTTATAGTTCGTTATTTTATACGGTAGCGATATTAATTACCCTACCTACCTACCACCGCCTACCACCAAAGTTAAGCAACCACCGCTTACCTAAACATCGTGTTGATTTAAACTAGGTACTTTTAAACATATTTGCAAGAGATTGACTACAGTTTACTGTTTGGTCGTAAACTATATATGTTAGTATAGAGTTGAGATTATTATTTAAGCACCGACTCCGAAATAAACAGCTATCATACAAATACAACCCGTACTTCGGTCTTCCAAAGTTAAGCAACTACACGCGTAGTCTAAAACAGGATGGGTGACCGCCTAAACCATCGTGTTGATAAAATCAGTTTTGTCACATATTTGTAGTAGTTTTACTTATGATTGCTATTTAGTCGACAAACAATGAAAATGAGACTACAATTTAAGCTTAAAATAGCATCAAAATAAGAAGCCATTATAAAAATACGATCCGTATAAAAATGCTAAAGAAAAAGATTTTTTTTCATGTTTCTTGTATGGGGACCCCTCTTGTTTTTTTTTTTTTGTTTTTTTTTTTTTAATGAGTAATTAAATATTTATTTAAAGACTTTAGTCTATAATATAGAGGTTCTTTGGAGTTTAATACACAACAAGCCAAAAGAACACGACACCGCGCAGGCAAGCCACAACTTGCCTCGGCCCGAGAAACCACCACTAACACAAGCACTTGAGCATTCGAGAGTTGTATATACACTGTGTACACACATACATAGCCAGGGGAATATTATAATACTTCAACATGGAATGCTATGAACAGAATTCGCCATTAAATATGAAACAGCGCGCCTGCTAAGAATGAAGCTAACTGTTATGGAAGAAGGGGAGGCAATAATGGAGTTCCACAGTTCTAGCTGAAGTGAGATGAAATCAGAAGCGGGATACGTTAGCTTCATTTGGATTGACACTAGAATACGGATGTGTCCTGGGTTAAAAAAATTAATAATTCTAATTAGTCCGTGTCAGTAAAATTATTAAAAAATATTGAACACGTATTCTTTGGCTTTATCAAATCAATCAAAATTGACAAATATATAACGCGCATCAAAGTTCGGGAGAAGGGGCTCGTGACGTCACAACGTGTGCCACGGCGTGACGTCACGCGAAACTTCAACGCACTTATCTTCGTAAATTTTTGTTTAATTGATTAAAGAAAAAATACGAGTTCAATGTTTTGATAATGTAAATGACGGATAATTATGTTTTTAGGGCACTAGCCTATTAAAGGAAAATCTTGTCGTTTTTATGTTCGACAATTTCGAATGTTGTAACACCGAAGCAGCAAGGTACTTATAATTTATGAACGGCGCCTGCATTGACTGTTCTTTTAACTTAAAATAATAAAAGTGAACTTGTGAAAAGCTATCTAGCAAATAAATTACAGGACAAATCAAACAAAATCATGGCAGTGCAATCTTGTTCTGTGGCTGGTTTGGAAAATTTCCCCGGCTTCTAAATGTCTATCAATCTAACCAACGTGTGTCGAAGGAACTCAAATGGTTAATGGTCGTCTCTTTGGCACCAAAAAGCATCACAATTTAAGTACTTTTTACAATAGCTTTAAGTAGTAGGGAATCCCCTGTACTGCCCCCGACTCTGCTCCCCCGAAAAAAATGGTGCTCTGACGAGCGAGAGGCGGGGTTTCGCTCCTAAAAAAAATAAAAAAAAATTAGTATTTTTTTCGGTGTTTATCCCCCCATTTAGAGCGTTTGGGGCGGGTCCCGAGACTCCCAGATCACTCCTTCCCATAGCTTGCAATAGTCCATGTACTCAATACAAAAGGTTATCAACTACCTGGGTACCCTGCTGTCCCTTTGCTCGCCCAGCCTATTGTTCGCCCGAACGTCAGCCCGTTTGTTCTCGGTGGCGTCCAACACCATTGTCTTGCATTGGGCGCGTTCCTACCTTTTATTACATATTACCTGATTGCGCTATTAATTGTTGTAATGCGATTTTTAATTTTACCTACGTGTTTCTCATATTATTTAATTAAGTAACCATAGTGGTTTTCTTAACATACTGTTTTTAAGGGTCATAGTTCTAACCTAACCTAACCTAGCTTGTTGAAGTTAGCCTAACATCGTGAAACCTGTCCTAGCTTAACATACCTACTGTTTTTTAAGGGTTACAGTTCTAACTTTTTTTTTTTTTTTTTCTCGCTGGGGAAATGCCTTTACGCATACCACCCAGGACCAGGGGGACCTGGAGTGGTTATGTGGGACTCACCAACCAAGAGCGGCCGGAATACCCACTAAAAACCCAGCGGTAAACCATCTGCGTCCTTCGGGGAGGTGCCACGCGACCACGAACAAGCGCATTCGACTGTAGCACCTCGACGCCAATGACTCCGGGAGGGTGCCTTGGTTTACTAAGGCACCCTCAGACTTCTGGTGCGCCCCGGTAGACGAGGGGGTCCCCTGACCCCTTCGACCGGCGCACTGTTACGGTGGGGGAAGGAGGTGCGCGTAGCGCCGCCTTGCCCTTCCCCTCCGTCGTCTGCGGAGCGGGTCAGCGAGGGCGCTGGTCTCTCTGGCCCGCTCCGCTTCCTCCTTCTGCGAGATGACTGCTTCGCAGAAGGAGGTTACCGCCCTCCACCCCCTTCGGCTGCCGAGCATGGTGTTGACTAGGCTCGGCAGCGAGAGGTCCTCACCCACGGTGTTAGTGAGCAGGAACCTCTGAGGCCCCCATGCGGAGCACTCCTCCACGGTGTGACGCACATCGTCGACCAGTGCACCACACTCGTGGCACTTAGGTGTGCTCTCTCTGATGGCAACCTGGTGCAGGTACTTTCCGAAGCAG
This sequence comes from Acleris cristana, assembly GCA_948252455.1. Lineage (NCBI taxonomy): Eukaryota > Metazoa > Arthropoda > Insecta > Lepidoptera > Tortricidae > Acleris > Acleris cristana. Next base: position 32,471,389 of record OX411771.1, read on the forward strand.
CCATGCCCGGTCAGCACCTGCACCAGCCTGAAGGAGAGCACGCCGTGCCGTCTGGCCACCCACCTCTCAAGGTGGGGCTGAATCGCCCCCACTGTGAGTAAGCCGGCTACGGGGGCCTCTAACGCCTCCGCCCACCTCCTCACTTCCTCTTCCTGAGCAAGCTCCCTGACGCTCTGTACCTCCAGAGCGTCAGGGTGGTCGCCCCGTCTCCTCATCTCGACCCGGTACTCGTGTACCCTGGTGAGCACCGCCGCCGCAAGCTCCCACGGGGGGTCTGCCGCCAACAGCGTCGCCGCTGTAAAAGATACAGTCCGGTAGGCCCTGGCCACTCTCACCGATATGACTCTCTGCGGGCGTCGCAATAGAGTCTTGTTCTTGGCGGTGAGAGCGTCTGACCAGACAGGTGCCCCGTACAGGGCCATACTCCGGATTATCCCGGAGTATAGGCGTCTGCAGGCGTTGGCGGGGCCTCCCAGATAGGGCAAAAGCCTACCCAATGCAGCAGCGGCGCTCACCAACTTTGGGGCAAGTTGAGCAAAGTGCGCCCCGAAGCCCCACCTTCCGTCGAGTACCAGGCCGAGATATCGCATCTGGGCCCCCACCGCTATCGCCGTCCCTTGGACAGTTATAGTAGCCCCCCTGGGGGGCCCTTTGCGCGGTCCGTGGAACAGCAGAGCCTCTGTTTTGGGGAGCGCCACCCTGAGGCCCAACTGCTCCACCCTCTCTACCACCAACGACGTGCCGACCGAGGCCAGCCGCGCGGCCGCCTCAAACGTTCTTCCCCGGGATGTCACAAGCGTGTCATCTGCGTAGCAGACGACTCTCATCCCCGGGAGCAGCGGCTGCCGTAGCATCCAGTCAAAGCCGATGTTCCACAGGACAGGGCCGAGAACCGATCCCTGTGGAACACCGCAACTGACACGTCGCTGGTGGACTTCACCATCAGCGCCCTCCCACAGGACCTTTCTGTCTTGGAGGTACGCCCCCAACACCAGCCTGAGGTAGAGGGGCACTCCGTGAAAACGGAGCGCCTCCTCCAACGTCTCAAACGGGATGGTGTTGAAGGCATTCCTCACGTCCAGGGAGACGGCCAGAACACAATCGCCTGCCCTGACCGCCTCCATCGTAAGACCTTTTAAGGCGTTCAGGGCATCGATCGTAGAACGACCCGCCCTGAAGCCATATTGGGCCCCCGATAGGTCTGGGCCCACTTCTTCGAGGTGCCGGATGAGACGGACGGCGATGATACGCTCAAAGAGCTTGGCCGTCTCATCCAGTAGCACGATAGGCCTGTACCCCGACGGCTCGTCTAGGGGTCGGCCCGCCTTCGGAAGAAGGCACACCCTGCCCTCTTTCCAGAGCCTCGGAAACTGTCCGACACGGAGGCACGCGTCAAAGAGTGCCCGAAGCTGCTCCTCTAGGTGCTCCGCGGCTAGAACCAGGATTCGGCCCGGAACCCCGTCGGGTCCTGGCGCAGTCCTCCTGCCGCGAAGCTTGTCGAGGGCCACCCCCAACTCACCCCCCCTGATGGGTGGGACGTCTGGTTCCTCAACCCCGTCACCTACTTGAGCAGGAGCCATCCTAGGGGGAGTGTGTTCCGGGGGATCCGGGAACAACTCTTCCATCACCCGGCCGAGGAGATGCGGTGGCATGGTCTCCGTGATCGGAGCGCACTGGGCGCGGAGCTTACTCCGCGCCATACGATAGGGGCGCCCCCACGGGTCCCTGTCGAGGCCAGCCAGCATCTCCTCCCGCGCCTGGGTCTTGGCCTGGCTAATAGCCAGCTGCAGAGTCTTTTTTGCCTGACGGTAGGCAACCCGCAGCCGGCTCTCCAGCTCAGGGTCCAGCCCGTTGCGCCTGCGAGACCGGGTATAGGCTCGCCTCGCTCGGACACAGTCCATTCGAAGGCCAGCGATTGTGGGCGACCACCAGTACACTTGGGGCCGCTGCGGCCTTCGACGTGCCCGGGGCATGGCCGCATTGCAGATCCGTGTAAGGGCGCTACGCATGCGGCCGGCAAGATCTTCTGCATCTCCTTCCGCTACCTGGACGCCAGAGGCGGACCATTTCTCCACTATGGCCGCCTCTTCAGCCAGCTCCCGGTCAAGCCGGCCAACTGCCCAGCGGGGAAAGCGGCTCGGGCCCCTTAAAGGAAGCGCCTGACCCACGAGAAGAGGGGAGACCTCACATCTGATGTACCTGTGATCAGATAAGGTCTCCACCTCCTCCTCTACCCTCCACCCTTCAACTCGGCGTGCGACAGCAGGTGTGGCAAACGATAAGTCCACCACAGACCCGCCTTGCCATCGCACGCACGTATTGACCTCCCCTCTATTTAGGAGGTCCATGTCGGAGATCAGGGCCCACGTCTGGACGGCCCTTCCCTTGGGGTCCGTGGCAGGGCTTCCCCACATCTGAGACTTGGCGTTGAAGTCGCCAAGGACAAGGATGCTCCCTGGCGACCTCCTTGCCACGGCTGCCCTGACAGGAGTCGAGAAATATCTCGAATTCCGCCAGGGTGCGGTTGGGGGAGAAGTACACACCCACTATCATGAATTCTCCCCATCCAACTGCCACAAACCCCGACCCTCTTTCGATCACCTTGAGAGGGGGGTCCGCGCCGGCTCGTGTCAGGACTGCGACCGTGCCCTCTAAATCCCCTACCCAGTTTGACTGAGGAGGGACAAAGTACGGTTCGCAAGCCACAGCCACGTCTATTTCCCATTGCGCCAGGGATTGCATCAGCAGGTCCTGGGCCCCGGCACAGTGGTTAAGGTTACCTTGGAGGAAGTTAACATGTCTGGACATTGTTATTCAGACATATTATCTTCCTCCTGGCCGCGGTTAGCGGCAAGACGCGGGACGGTGACTTGGGAGCCACCAGCACGGGGACCATCGGGGCGGAAGGGCACAATCACGGGACTTTTCGCCCTAGAAGTGGCCCGAGTCGAAGCCGCCGCAGCCTTCTTGGCAGGAGGGTTGCAGTCCATCCCCCCCATATAGTGCTGCGAGGGTTTTCCTGCAGCTGCGCAGACAGCACAACGCACTGGCTCCTCGCAGCCCCTCGCCATGTGCCCGTCATTGCCGCAGCGAAAACACATCTTACTGCGGTCAATCGACGAAGGGCATTTGGGCACAGTATGCCCAAGGCCAAGGCACCGAAAGCACCGCAGTGGCTTCTGAGGCAGAGGCTCAACTTTAGCTGAACCCCAGCCAACCTGAAGTGACCCCGCATCCGCCAAGGACTTAGCCACCAGGACTGGGCATGTAAGCACGGCCATGCCCATGCCCCTGGGGCCGGAGTGCACCTCTCGAACCCTGATAAGGTCTGGAGAGCACCCGGCCATATCTCCTACCGCTTGTGCTACCTTCTGAGGCGTAGCTGAGTCGTCCAACCCAGAAATGCGGACCTCGACGCATTTCGTGGGGCGGACGACGGTGGCCACCTCTAGCAGGACCGTGCGGAGCCTCTCCGCGAGTCGATCTGCCGCATCAGCGGGGGCGTTAGCTGGCAGCTCCAGCACCCTCCCTCCCGTAATTGCCTGGCGGAATGTAACGCGGCTAATGCCAAACTCTGCCAGGCTGATGCTTGTTTCCGCCCGGTCAAGCACGTGGGCGTATGTAAGCCCGCTGTTCTCGGCCTCCGGCAACAGGGTGATTACTACCACCGCAGAGTTCAAGGCCGAGAGATTTGGCTTCGCCCTACGACCCGGTTTTTGGGGCGGTTTCTGGACTCGCGGAGCCTTAGTAGTAGGGGCTTCACGCTGCCCGCGTTTTTTTTCCTTACGCCCCCTACGTACCACGTGAGTCCAGGGTTCACCAGCGGCATCCCGGGCCCCAGATGGGCCAGCAGTTGGCTGCGAAGCTACGTCTTGTTGCGCGGGGCCCAGCTTATGTTGCTGGGAGGCCAATTCGGGCTGCTTGGGCTTTTTTTTTGTCCCCTTTTGAACGCCAGGGTTGGGTGTTGACTGCGCCCTCGGTTGGGAGGTTGCGGGGTGCTGCAGAGGCGCCTTCTGTTTTTTTTATTTTTTCCAGCTCTTGGGGCGGGTAACGGCAGCGGTGCCCTCGCCGCTGTCGGTTTAGTCCCCGAGGTCGCCGTTGCACTCGGTGTTGAAGCAGGCTCGTGTGAAGGAGGAGCGCCCCTCTTGGCATCCGCCGCCAAGGGAGGGCGGTGCCTAACAGCTGGGAGTAAGCGCTCCTCAATGCCCGCGAAGCGGGCATTTATCATGTCCCCCACGGAGACTATGATAGCCCTCTTCAGCTCTTCGAGGGCATCTCCATCCAGCACAGGTGGGGGAGGTACGTCGCGGGCCGGTGAAGGTGCCCGCTTTGACACCGAGGACATAGAGGCGCGCATCTCAGCGAACTCAGTCCTATAGGATCGGACCTCTGCCCGCAGGTTGCCCACCTCCCGGCGAAGGCGGGCGTTGTCTACTCGCAGGTTCCGAGTTTCGTCCGCCTCCGTCCGAGACGCAAGGGCCTCCATCACGTCCCGCAGGCATGTCACTGCGTCTTTCAGCTTCTTGACATACCCGCCCTTTAAGTTGCCGGACTTTTTCGCCACCTCAAGAACGCCGGCCATAGCCTTGTCTGCGGTCGACCTCAGCTCCTCGGTTGGGGCAAAGGAAGAGCACTCCGGGGGAAAGATGGGAGTCTCCCGTTCAGCCTCTGCACCTTCTGACGCAGCTGCACCTGGCTTCTTACGGAAAGCCCGGCTCTGTGCTTCCTTCTCTTTCGAGGCCGCACGAGCAGTATCCTCCAGTTGCTGAAGTTCGGCGGCGGCTCTGGTTAGCCCAGCCACTACAGCCTTGCCCCTGCGGGCAGTTGCGACCTTTGCCACCTCTTTGGCTCCGGCCTCCCCGCCGTAGGTCCGCTTTCGCAGGGTCCTGTCCGTCCCAGTCGTAAAGACTGCAGGGAAAGAGGAATCCGACATATCGCCGGCGTCCGATATCCCCCCTTGCTCCCGATCAGACTGAGCAACCTCCTCTGTCTGTTCTGTGTCAATATTGCGCGCTAGGTCATCATCAATTGCATCATCATCAAAATCCGGTGTGGAAAAGCTAGGGTCGTGTTTTCGGAGATCGGTATCTTGCCGATCTACGTGGCGGCTTTTGCCCCCCCCAGAGTACGTGGGGCAGCCCGTGTCCATGGACACGGAGAGGGATTCTCCCTTTCGGGTACCCTCCTGGGGTAGTAACTTTTTTAAACCATCCATTTCATACCATCCATTGTCGACATTTAAGGGGATGTCGGCCCCTAGTTTGCGGTACTGCCGCCGAAGGGGAAGGGGGGTTCCCTATCCCAATCGCAGACAGCTACTATACTGGAGACGCCGCGCACGTACCATCTCCAGGGTTTTTATAGAGGTTTTCCGTCCTCGCGGCCCTCGAAACGGCCCTCGCCCCGGACGCCTGCGGGTCCGGATTGCGAGTTGACCGACGGTGGCTTTAACCAACCGCCGCTCCTGGACCTCAATGGTCCCTGGCTCTTCTCTAACGCCCTCTGCAAAGCAGAGGGACGTAGAGAGAGCTACACGCCCCGCCTCGTCCTTTACTGGGACGAGGCTGCCTCACTCTTCAATAGAGTGAGGCCCTCCGTGCCAGTTTTGGTCCGCGCCGGCTAACCGATACCCCCCATATCTGGGGGGCGGTCCCCTATTCGCCACCGGGGGACGCGTCCGATGGGAGACTGGCAACTCCACACGGATTACAGTTCTAACCTAACCTAACCTACGTTACTGAAC